>JAVLSZ010000034.1:2275000-2312500 GCA_032313775.1 Urocyon cinereoargenteus
GGTCGGGTTAGGGTTAGGTTTCGGGTTAGGGTTAGGGTTCGGTTTCGGGTTCGGGTTAGGGTTAGGGTTGGGGTTCGGGTTAGGGTTGGGGTTAGGGTTCGGGTAGGGTTAGGTTTAGGGTTAGGGTCCGGGTTCGGGGTTAAGGTTAGGGTTAGGGTTCGGGTTAGGGTTAGGGTTAGGTTTAGGTTTAGGGTTCGCGGTAGGGTTAGTGTTCGGGTTAGGGTTAGGGTTAGTGTTAGGGTTCGGTTTTGGGTTAGGGTTAGGTTTCGGTTTCGGGTTCGGGTTAGGGTTAGGGTTGGGGTTCGGGTTAGGGTTCGGGTTAGTGTTTGGGTTAGAGTTAGGGTTAGGGTTAGGGTTCGGGTTCGGGTTATTGTTCGGGTTCGGGTTAGGGTTCGGGTTAGGGTTAGGGTTAGGGTTAGGGTTAGGGTTCGGGTTAGGGTTAGGGTTTGGGTTCGGTTTAGGGTTAGGTTTCTGGTTAGGGTTAGGGTTAGGGGTTAGGGTTAGGGTCGAGTTATAGTTCGGGTTAGGGTTCGGGTTAGGGTTATGGTTAGGGTTAGGGTTCGGGTTAGGTTTCAAGTTAGGGTTAGGGTTAGGGTTAGGGTTAGGGTTTCGGTTAGGGTTAGGGTTAGGTTTCAGGTTAGGTTTAGGGTTCGGGTTAGGTTTAGGGGTTAGGGTTATGGTTAGGGTTAGGGTTCGGGTTAGGGTTAGGGTTAGGTTTAGGGTTCGAGTTAGGATTAGGGTTAGTGTTCGGGTTAGGGTTAATGTTAGGGTTAGGGTTAGGGTTAGGTTTTAGGGTTAGGGTTAGGGTTAGGGTTAGGGTTAGGGGTTAGGGTTAGGGTTAGGGTTAGTGTTAGGGTTAGGGTTCGGGTTAGCGTTAGGGTTCGGATTAGGGTTAGGGTTAGGTTTAGGGTTAGTGTTATGGTTCGGGTTAGGGTTAGGGTTTGGGTTAGGGTTAGGGTTCGGGTTAGGGTTAGGGTTCGGGTTCGGGTTAGGGTTAGGGTTAGGGTTAGGGTTAGGGTTAGGGTTTGGGTTAGGGTTAGGGTTAGGGTTAGGGTTCGGGTTAGGGTTCGGATTAGGGTTAGGGTTAGGATTCGGGTTAGGGTTAGGGTTTGGGTTCGGGTTAGGGTTAGGGTTCGGGTTAGGGTTAGGTTTAGGGTTCGGGTTAGTGTTAGGGTTAGGTTTCGGGTTAGGGTTAGGGTTCGGGTTCGGGTAATGGTTAGGGTTCGGGTTCGGGTTAGGGTTAGGGGTTAGGGTTAGTGTTAGGTTTCGGTTTCGGGTTAGGATTAGGGTTAGTGTTAGGGGTTAGGGTTAGGGTTCGCGTTAGGGTTAGTGTTAGGGTTCGGGTTAGTGTTCGGTTTGGTTTAGGGTTAGGGTTCGGGTTAGGTTTAAGTTTCGGTTTAGGTTTAGGGTTAGGGTTAGGTTTCGGTTTAGGGTTAGGGTTCGGGTTAGGGTTGGGTTCGGGTTAGGTTTCGGGTTAGGGTTAGGGTTCGGGTTCGGGTTAGGGTTAGGGTACGGGTTAGGGTTAGGGTTAGGGTTCGGGTTAGGGTTAGGGTTCGGGTTAGGGTTAGGGTTAGGATTCGGGTTAGGGTTATGGTTAGGGTTAGGTTTAGGGTTCGTGTTAGTGTTCGGGTTAGGGGTCGGGTTAGGGTTAGGGTTAGGGTTCGGGTTAGGGTTAGGGTTCGGGTTAGGGTTAGGGTCGGGTTCGGGTTAGGATTAGGGTTGGGGTTCGGGTTAGGGTTCAGGTTAGGGTTCAGTTTAGCGTTAGGGATAGGGTTAGGGTTCGGGTTCGGGGTTAGGTTAAGGGTTAGGGTTCGGGTTAGGCTTCTGGTTAGGGTTAGGATTCGGGTAAAGGGTTAGGGTTCGGGTTCGGGTTAGGGTTAGGGTTAGGGTTCCGGTTAGGGTTAGGTTTAGGTTTCGGGTTAGGGTTAGGGTTAGTGTTAGGGTTCGGGTTAGGGTTCGGGTGAGGGTTAGGGTTAGGGTTCGGGTTAGGGTTAGGGTTAGGGTTCGGGTTAGGGTTCGTGTTAGGGTTAGGGTTAGGTTTCGGGTTAGGGTTAGTGTTAGGGTTCGGGTTAGGGTTCGGATTAGGGTTCGGGTTAGGATTAGGGCTAGGGTTAGGGTTAGGGTTAGGGTTAGGGTTCGGGTTAGGGTTACAGTTCGGGTTAGGGTTAGGGTTAGGGTTAGGGTTCGGTTGAGGGTTCGGTTTAGGGTTCGGGTTAGAGTTAGGGTTCGGGATAGGGTTAGGGTTAGGGTTAGGGTTAGGGTTCGGGTTAGGATTAGGGTTAGGGTTAGGTTTCGGGTTCGGGTTAGGGTTAGGGTTAGGATTCGGGTTCGGATTAGGGTTCGGGTTAGGGTTAGGGTTAGGGTTAGGGTTAGGGTTAGGTTTCGGGTTAGGTTTAGGGTTAGGGTTCGGGTTAGGTTTAAGGTTAGGGTTAGGGTTAGGGTTCGGGTTAGGGTTAGGGTTCGTGTTAGGTTTAGGGTTCGTGTTAGTGTTTGGGTTCGGGTTAGGTTTAGGGTTAGGGTTCAGGTTAGGGTTCGGGTTCGGTTTCGCGTTAGGGTCAGGGTTAAGGTTCGGGTTAGTGTTAGGGTTCGGGTTCGGATAAGGGTTAGGTTTAGGTTTCGGGTTAGGGTTAGGGGTTAGTGTTAGGGTTAGTGTTAGGGTTAAGGTTAGGGTTAGGGTTCGGATTAGGGTTGGTTAGGGTTAGGGTTAGGGTTCGGGTTAGGGTTAGGGTTAGGTTTAGGTTTAGGGGTCGCGGTAGGCTTAGTGTTCGGGTTAGGGTTAGGGTTAGGGTTAGGGTTCGGGTTCGGGTTAGGGTTCGGGTTAAGGTTCGGGTTAGGTTTAGTGTTAGGGTTAGGTTTAGGTTCGGGTTAGCGTTAGGGTTCGTGTTAGGGTTAGGGTTAGGGTTAGGTTTAGGGTTCGGGTTCGGGTTAGGGTTAGGGTTCGGGTTCGTGTTAGGGTTACGGTTCGTGTTAGATTTAGGGTTAGGTTTAGGGTTAGGGTTAGGGTTAGGGTTCGGGTTCGGGTTAGGGTTCGGGGTAGGGTTCGGGTTAGGGTTAGGGTTCGGGTTAGGGTTAGGTTTAGGGTTAGAGTTAGGGTTAGGGTTAGGGTTCGGGTTAGGGTTTGGGTTAGAGTTAGGGTTAGGGTTAGGGTTCGGGTTCGGGTTATTGTTAGGGTTCGGGTTAGGGTTCGGGTTAGGGTTAGGGTTAGGGTTAGGGTTAGGGTTCGGGTTAGGGTTAGGGTTTGGGTTCGGTTTAGGGTTAGGTTTCTGGTTAGGGTTAGGGTTAGGGGTTAGGGTTGGGGTCGAGTTATAGTTCGGGTTAGGGTTTGGGTTAGGGTTAGGGTTAGGGTTAGGGTTCGGGTTAGGTTTCAAGTTAGGATTAGGGTTAGGGTTAGGGTTAGGGTTTCGGTTAGGGTTACGGTTAGGGTTCAGGTTAGGTTTAGGGTTCGGGTTAGGTTTAGGGGTTAGGGTTATGGTTAGGGTTAGGGTTCGGGTTAGGGTTAGGGTTAGGGTTAGGGTTCGAGTTAGGATTAGGGTTAGTGTTCGGGTTAGGGTTAATGTTAGGATTAGGGTTAGGGTTAGGTTTTAGGGTTAGGGTTAGGGTTAGGGTTAGGGTTAGGGGTTAGGGTTAGGGTTAGTGTTAGGGTTAGGGTTCGGGTAAGCGTTAGGGTTCGGATTAGGGTTAGGGTTAGGTTTAGGGTTAGTGTTATGGTTCGGGTTAGGGTTAGGGTTTGGGTTAGGGTTAGGGTTCGGGTTAGGGTTAGGGTTCGGGTTCGGGTTAGGGTTAGGGTTAGGGTTAGGGTTAGGGTTTGGGTTAGGGTTAGGGTTAGGGTTAGGGTTCGGGTTAGGGTTCGGATTAGGGTTAGGGTTAGGATTCGGGTTAGGGTTAGGGTTTGGGTTCGGGTTAGGGTTAGGGTTCGGGTTAGGGTTAGGTTTAGGGTTCGGGTTAGGGTTAGGGTTAGGGTTCGGGTTAGGGTTAGGGTTCGGGTTCGGGTAATGGTTAGGGTTCGGGTTCGGGTTAGGGTTAGGGGTTAGGGTTAGTGTTAGGTTTCGGTTTCGGGTTAGGATTAGGGTTAGTGTTAGGGGTTAGGGTTAGGGTTCGCTTTAGGGTTAGGGTTAGGGTTCGGGTTAGTGTTCGGTTTGGTTTAGGGTTAGGGTTCGGTTTAGGTTTAAGTTTCGGTTTAGGTTTAGGGTTAGGGTTAGGTTTTGGTTTAGGGTTAGGGTTCGGGTTAGGGTTGGGTTCGGGTTAGGTTTCGGGTTAGGGTTAGGGTTCGGGTTCGGGTTAGGGTTAGGGTACGGGTTAGGGTTAGGGTTAGGGTTCGGGTTAGGGTTAGGGTTCGGGTTAGGGTTAGGGTTAGGATTCGGGTTAGGGTTATGGTTAGGGTTAGGTTTAGGGTTCGTGTTAGTGTTCGGGTTAGGGGTCGGGTTAGGGTTAGGGTTAGGGTTCGGGTTAGGGTTAGGGTTCGGGTTAGGGTTAGGGTCGGGTTCGGGTTAGGGTTAGGGTTGGGGTTCGGGTTAGGGTTCAGGTTAGGGTTCAGTTTAGCGTTAGGGATAGGGTTAGGGTTCGGGTTCGGGGTTAGGGTTCGGGTGAGGGTTAGGGTTAGGGTTCGGGTTAGGGTTAGGGTTAGGGTTCGGGTTAGGGTTCGGGTTAGGGTTAGGGTTAGGGTTCGGGTTAGGGTTCGTTTTAGGGTTAGGGTTAGGGTTCGGGTTAGGGTTAGTGTTAGGGTTCGGGTTAGGGTTCGGATTAGGGTTCGGGTTAGGGTTAGGGTTAGGGTTAGGTTTAGGGTTAGGGTTCGGGTTAGGGTTACGGTTCGGGTTAGGGTTAGGGTTAGGGTTAGGGTTCGGTTGAGGGTTCGGTTTAGGGTTCGGGTTAGAGTTAGGGTTCGGGATAGGGTTAGGGTTAGGGTTAGGGTTCGGGTTAGGATTAGGGTTAGGGTTAGGTTTCGGGTTCGGGTTAGGGTTAGGGTTAGGGTTCGGGTTCGGATTAGGGTTAGGGTTAGGGTTCGAGTTAGGGTTCGGGTTCGGGTTAGGGTTAGGGGTTAGTGTTCAGGTTAGGGTTAGGGTTAGGGTTCGGGTTAGGGTTCGGGTTAGGGTTAGTGTTAGGTTTCGGATTAGGGTTCGGGTTAGGGTTAGGGTTAGGGTTAGGGTTAGGTTTCGGGTTAGGTTTCGGGTTAGGTTTAGGGTTAGGTTTCGGGTTAGGTTTAAGGTTAGGGTTAGGGTTAGAGTTCGGGTTAGGGTTAGGGTTCGTGTTAGGTTTAGGGTTCGTGTTAGGGTTTGGGTTCGGGTTAGGTTTAGGGTTAGGGTTCAGGTTAGGGATCGGGTTCGGTTTCGCGTTAGGGTCAGGGTTAAGGTTCGGGTTAGTGTTAGGGTTCGGGTTCGGGTTAGGGTTAGGGTTAGGGTTAGGGTTAGGTTTAGGGTTCGGGTTCGGGTTAGGGTTAGGGGTTAGGGTTCGTGTTCGGATAAGGGTTAGGTTTAGGTTTCGGGTTAGGGTTAGGGGTTAGTGTTAGGGTTAGTGTTAGGGTTAAGGTTAGGGTTAGTGTTCGGATTAGGGTTGGTTAGGGTTAGGGTTAGGGTTCGGGTTAGGGCTAGGGTTAGGTTTAGGTTTAGGGTTCGCGGTAGGCTTAGTGTTCGGGTTAGGGTTAGGGTTAGGTTTAGGGTTCGGGTTCGGGTTAACGTTCGGGTTAAGGTTCGGGTTAGGTTTAGTGTTAGGGTTAGGTTTCGGGTTCGGGTTAGCGTTAGGGTTCGTGTTAGGGTTAGGGTTAGGGTTAGGGTTAGGGTTCGGGTTCGGGTTAGGGTTAGGGTTCGGGTTCGTGTTAGGGTTACGGTTCGTGTTAGAGTTAGGGTTAGGTTTAGGGTTAGGGTTAGGGTTAGGGTTCGGGTTCGGGTTAGGGTTCGGGGTAGGGTTCGGGTTAGGTTTAGGGTTCGGGTTAGGGTTAGGTTTAGGGTTAGAGTTAGGGTTAGGGTTAGGGTTCGGGTTAGGGTTAGGGTTAGGATTAGGGTTAGGGTTCGGGTTAGATTAGGTTTCGGGTTAGGTTTAGGGGTTAGTGTTCAGGTTAGGTTTAGGGTTAGGGTTCGAGTTCGGGTTAGGGTTAGGGTTAGTGTTAGGGACAGGGTTAGGGTTAGGGTTAGGGTTAGGGTTCGGGTTCGGGTTAGGGTTAGGGTTCGGGTTAGGGTTAGTGTTAGGGTTAGGGTTCGGGTTAGGGTTAGGTTTAGGGTTAGAGTTAGGGTTAGGGTTAGGGTTCGGGTTAGTGTTAGGGTTCGGGTTAGGGTTAGGGGTTAGTGTTCAGGTTAGGGTTAGGGTTAGGGTTCGGGTTAGGTTTCGGGTTAGGGTTAGGGTTCGGGTTCGTGTTAGGGTTACGGTTAGGGTTAGGGTTCGGGTTACGGTTAGGGTTCGGGTTAGGGTTAGGGTTAGGGTTCGAGTTAGGGTTAGGGTTCGGGTTAGGATTAGGGTTCGGTTTAGGGTTAGGGTTAGGGTTCGGGTTAGGGTTCGGGTTAGGTTTAGGGTTAGGGTTCCGGTTAGGTTTAGGTTTCGGGTTAGGGTTAGGGTTAGGGTTAGGGATCGGGTTAGGGTTATGGTTCGGGTTAGGGTTGGGTTCGGTTTAGTTTTCGGGTTAAGGTTAGGGTTCGAGTTCGGTTTAGGGTAAGGATTCGGGTTAGGGTTAGGGTTAGGGTTCGGGTTAGGGTTAGGGTTCTGGCTAGGGGTCAGGTTAGGGTTCGGGTTAGGATTAGGGTTAGGGTTAGGGTTAGGGTTCGTGTTAGGGTTCGGTTTAGGGTTCGGGTTAGGGTTAGGGTTAGGGTTCGGGTTAGGGTTAGGGTTAGGGTCGGTTTAGGGTTAGGGTTCGGGTTAGGGTTAGGGTTCGGGTTCGGGTTAGGTTTAGGGTTGGGGTTCGGGTTAGGGTTCGGGTTAGGTTTCGGGTTAGGGTTAGGTTTAGGGTTAGGATCCGGGTTCGGGGTTAGGGTTAGGGTTACGGTTCGGGTTAGGGTTAGGGTTCGGGTTAGGGTTAGGGTTCGGGTTCGTGTTCGAGTTAGGGTTAGGGTTCGGGTTAGAGTTAGGTTTAGGGTTAGGGTTCGGGTTCGGGTTATTGTTCGGGTTCAGGTTAGGTTTCGGGTTAGGATTAAGGTTAGGGTTAGTGTTCGGTTTAGGGTTAGGGTTCGGTTTCGGTTTAGGGTTAGGTTTCAGGTTAGGGTTAGGTTTAGGGGTTAGGGTTAGGGTCGAGTTAGAGTTCGGGTTAGGGTTCATGTTAGGGTTAGGTTTAGGGTAGGGTTCGGTTTAGGGTTCGAGTTAGGGTTAGGGTTAGGGTTAGGGTTAGGGTTCGGGTTAGGGTTAGGGTTAGGGTTCGGGCTAGGTTTAGGGTTCGGTTTAGGGTTAGGGGTTAGGGTTATGGTTAGGTTTAGGGTTCGGGTTAAGGTTAGGGTTAGGGTTAGCGTTAGGGTTAGTGTTCGGGTTAGGGTTAGGGTTAGGGTTAGGGTTAGGTTTTAGGGTTATGGTTAGGGTTAGGGTTAGGGTTAGGGTTAGGGTTAGGGGTTAGGGTTAGGGTTAGGTTTAGGGTTAGGGTTAGGGTTAGCGTTAGGGTTAGGATTAGGGTTAGGGTTAGGGTTAGCATTAGGGTTAGGGTTCGGGTTCGGGTTAGGGTTAGGGTTAGGGTTAGGGTTAGGGTTAGGTTTCGGGTTAGATTTAGGATTAGGGTTCGGGTTAGGGTTAGGGTTTGGGTTAGGGTTAGGGTTAGGGTTAGGTTTCGGGTTAGGGTTAGGGTTCCGGTTAGGGTTAGGGTTAGGGTTCGGGTTAGGGTAAGGGTTAGGGTTCGGGTTCGTGTTAGGGTTAGGGTTAGGGTTCGGGTTCGGGTTCGGGTTATGGTTAGGGTTCGAGTTAGGATTCGGGTTAGTGTTTGGGTTAGAGTTAGGGTTAGGTTTAGGGTTCGGGTTCGGGTTATTGTTCGGGTTCGGGTTAGGGTTCGGGTTAGGGTTAGGGTTTGGGTTCGGTTTAGGGTTAGGTTTCTGGTTAGGGTTAGGGTTAGGGGTTAGGGTTAGGGTCGAGGTATAGTTCGGGTTAGGGTTCGGTTTAGGGTTAGGGTTAGGGTTAGTGTTCGGGTTAGGTTTCAAGTTAGGTTTAGGGTTACGGTTAGGGTTAGGGTTTGGGTTAGGGTTAGGGTTAGGGTTCGGGTTAGTTTTAGGGTTCGGGTTAGGTTTAGGGGTTAGGGTTATGGTTAGGGTTAGGGTTCGGGTTAGGGTTAGGGTTAGGGTTAGGGTTCGAGTTAGGATTAGGGTTAGTGTTCGGGTTAGGGTTAAGGTTAGGGTTAGGGTTAGGGTTAGGTTTTAGGGTTAGGGTTAGGGTTAGGGTTAGGGTTAGGGGTTAGGGTTAGGTTTAGGGTTAGTGTTAGGGTTAGGGTTCGGGTTAGCGTTAGGGTTCGGATTAGGGTTAGGGTTAGGTTTAGGGTTAGAGTTAGGGTTAGGTTTAGGGTTCGGGTTAGTGTTAGGGTTCGGGTTAGGGTTAGGGGTTAGTGTTCAGGTTAGGGTTAGGGTTAGGGTTCGGGTTAGGTTTCGGGTTAGGTTTAGGGTTCGGGTTCGGGTTAGGGTTAGGGTTAGGGTTAGGGTTCGGGTTATGGTTAGGGTTCGGGTTAGGGTTAGGGTTAGGTTTCGAGTTAGGGTTAGGGTTCGGGTTAGGGTTAGGGTTCGGTTTAGGGTTAGGGTTAGGGTTCGGGTTAGGGTTCGAGTTAGGTTTACGGTTAGGGTTCGGGTTAGGTTTAGGTTTCGGGTTAGGGTTAGGGTTAGGGTTAGGGATCGGGTTAGGGTTAGGGTTCGGGTTAGGGTTGGGTTCGGTTTAGTTTTCGGGTTAAGGTTAGGGTTCGAGTTCGGTTTAGGGTAAGGGTTCGGGTTAGGGTTAGGGTTAGGGTTCGGGTTAGGGTTAGGGTTCCGGCTAGGGGTCAGGTTAGGGTTCGGGTTAGCATTAGGGTTAGGGTTAGGGTTAGGGTTCGTGTTAGGATTCGGGTTAGTGTTCGGGTTAGGGTTAGGTTTAGGGTTCGGGTTAGGGTTAGGGTTAGGGTCGGGTTAGGTTTAGGGTTCGGGTTAGGGTTAGGGTTCGGGTTCGGGTTAGGGTTAGGGTTGGGGTTCGGGTTAGGGTTCGGGTTAGGGTTCGGGTTAGGGTTAGGTTTAGGGTTAGGATCCGGGTTCGGGGTTAGGTTTAGAGTTACGTTTCGGGTTAGGGTTAGGGTTCGGGTTAGGGTTAGGTTTAGGGTTCGGGTTCGTGTTTGGGTTAGGGTTAGGGTTCGGGTTCGTGTTAGGGTTAGGGTTAGGGTTCGATTTAGGGTTCGGGTTAGGGTTCGGGTTAGAGTTAGGTTTAGGGTTAGGGTTCGGGTTCGGGTTATTGTTCGGGTTCGGGTTAGGTTTCGGGTTAGGATTAAGGTTAGGGTTAGGATTTGGTTTAGGGTTAGGGTTCGGATTCGGTTTAGGGTTAGGTTTCAGGTTAGGGTTAGGTTTAGGGGTTAGGGTTAGGGTCGAGTTAGAGTTCGGGTTAGGGTTCATGTTAGGGTTAGGGTTAGGGTAGGGTTCGGTTTAGGGTTCGAGTTAGGGTTAGGGTTAGGGTTAGGGTTAGGGTTCGGGTTAGGGTTAGGGTTAGGGTTCGGGCTAGGTTTAGGGTTCGGGTTAGGGTTAGGGTTAGGGTTAGGGTTAGGGTTAGGGTTCGGGATCGGGTTAGAGTTAGGGTTCGGGTTAGGGTTAGGTTTCGGGTTAGGGTTAGGTTTAGGGTTCGGGTTAGGGTTAGGGTTCGGGTTCGGGTTAGGGTTAGGGTTCGGGTTAGGGATAGGGTTAGGGTTCGGGTTCGGGTTAGGGTTAGGGTTAGGGTTAGGGTTAGGGATCGTGTTCGGGTTAGGGTTAGGGTGCGGGTTAGGTTTAGGGTTAGGGTTTGGTTTCGGGTTCGGGTTAGGTTTAGGGTTCGTGTTAGGGTTTTTTTTCGGGTTAGGTTTAGGGTTAGGGTTCGGTTTAGGGTTCGGGTTAGGGTTAGGGTTAGGGTTAGGTTTCGGGTTAGGGTTAGGGTTCGAGTTCGGGTTAGGGTTAGGGTTAGGGTTAGGTTTAGGGTTCGGGTTCGGGTTAGGGTTAGGGGTTAGTTTTCGGGTTCGGGTAAGGGTTAGGGTTAGGTTTCGGGTTAGGGTTAGGGGTTAGTGTTCGGGTTAGGGTTTGGGTTAGGGTTAGGGTTAGGGTTAGGGTTCGGATTAGGGTTAGGTTAGGTTTAGGGTTAGGGTTCGGTTTAGTGTTAGGGTTAGGTTTAGGTTTAGGGTTCGGTTTAGGGTTAGTGTTCGGGTTAGGGTTAGGGTTAGGGTTCGGGTTAGGGTTAGGGTTCGGGTTAAGGTTCGGGTTAGGGTTAGGGTTAGGGTTAGGGTTAGGGTTCGGATTAGGGTTAGGGTTCGTGTTAGGGTTAGGGTTAGGGTTAGGGTTCGGATTAGGGTTAGTGTTAGGGTTTCGGTTAGGGTTCGGAATCGGGTTAGGGTTAGGGTTAGGGTTCGGTTTCGGGTTAGGGATAGGGTTCGGGTGAGGGTTAGGGTTAGGGTTCGTGTTCGGGTTAGGGTTCGGGTTCGGGTTAGGGTTAGGGTTCGGGTTAGGGTTAGGGTTAGGGTTCGGGTTAGGGTTCGAGTTACGGTTAGGTTTAGTGTTCGGGTTAGGGTTCGGGTTAGGGTTCGGGTTAGGGTTAGGGTTAGGGTTAGGGATAGGGTTCAGGTTAGGTTTAAGGTTCGGTTTACGGTTAGGGTTAGGGTTAGGGTTCGGGGTAGGGTTCGGGTTAGGGATAGGGATCGGGTTAGGGTTAGGGTTCGGGTTAAGGTTGGGTTCGGTTTAGGTTTCGGGTAGGGTTAGGGTTCGGGTTCGGGTTAGGTTTAGGGTTCGGGTTAGGGTTAGGTTTAGGGTTCGAGTTAGGGTTAGGTTTCGGGCTAGGGTTAGGGTTAGGGTTTTTGTTAGGGTTAGGGTTAGGGTTAGGTTTAGGGTTCGTGTTAGGTTTCGGGTTAGGGGTCGGGTTAGGGTTAGGGTTAGGATTCGGGTTAGGGTTAGGTTTAGGGTCGTGTTAGGGTTATGGTTCGGGTTAGGTTTAGGGTTCGGTTTCGGGTTCGGATTAGGGTTAGGGTTGGGGTTCGGGTTAGGGTTCGGGTTAGGGTTCGGGTTAGGGTTAGGTTTAGGGTTAGGGTCCGGGTTCGGGGTTAGGGTTAGGGTTAGGGTTAGGGTAAGGGTTAGGGTTAGGTTTCGGGATAGGGTAAGGGTTAGGGTTTGGGTTCGTGTTAGGGTTAGGGTTAGGGTTCGGGTTCGGGTTATGATTAGGTTTCGAGTTAGAATTCGGGTTAGTGTTTGGGTTAGAGTTAGGGTTAGGGTTAGGGTTCGGGTTTGGGTTAGGGTTAGGGTTAGGGTTAGGGTTCGGGTTAGGGTTCGGATTAGGGTTAGGGTTAGGATTCGGGTTAGGGTTAGGGTTTGGGTTCGGGTTAGGGTTAGGGTTCGGGTTAGGGTTAGGTTTAGGGTTCAGGTTAGTGTTAGGGTTAGGTTTCGGGTTAGGGTTAGGGTTCGGGTTCGGGTAATGGTTAGGGTTCGGTTTCGGGTTAGGGTTAGGGGTTAGGGTTAGTGTTAGGTTTCGGTTTCGGGTTAGGATTAGGGTTAGTGTTAGGGGTTAGGGTTAGGGTTCGCGTTAGGGTTAGTGTTAGGGTTCGGGTTAGTGTTCGGTTTGGTTTAGGGTTAGGGTTCGGGTTAGGTTTAAGTTTCGGTTTAGGTTTAGGGTTAGGGTTAGGTTTCGGTTTAGGGTTAGGGTTCGGGTTAGGGTTGGGTTCGGGTTAGGTTTCGGGTTAGGGTTAGGGTTCGGGTTCGGGTTAGGGTTAGGGTACGGGTTAGGGTTAGGGTTAGGGTTCGGGTTAGGGTTAGGGTTCGGGTTAGGGTTAGGGTTAGGATTCGGGTTAGGGTTATGGTTAGGGTTAGGTTTAGGGTTCGTGTTAGTGTTCGGGTTAGGGGTCGGGTTAGGGTTAGGGTTAGGGTTCGGGTTAGGGTTAGGGTTCGGGTTAGGGTTAGGGTCGGGTTCGGGTTAGGATTAGGGTTGGGGTTCGGGTTAGGGTTCAGGTTAGGGTTCAGTTTAGCGTTAGGGATAGGGTTAGGGTTCGGGTTCGGGGTTAGGTTAAGGGTTAGGGTTCGGGTTAGGCTTCTGGTTAGGGTTAGGATTCGGGTAAAGGGTTAGGGTTCGGGTTCGGGTTAGGGTTAGGGTTAGGGTTCCGGTTAGGGTTAGGTTTAGGTTTCGGGTTAGGGTTAGGGTTAGTGTTAGGGTTCGGGTTAGGGTTCGGGTGAGGGTTAGGGTTAGGGTTCGGGTTAGGGTTAGGGTTAGGGTTCGGGTTAGGGTTCGTGTTAGGGTTAGGGTTAGGTTTCGGGTTAGGGTTAGTGTTAGGGTTCGGGTTAGGGTTCGGATTAGGGTTCGGGTTAGGATTAGGGCTAGGGTTAGGGTTAGGGTTAGGGTTAGGGTTCGGGTTAGGGTTACAGTTCGGGTTAGGGTTAGGGTTAGGGTTAGGGTTCGGTTGAGGGTTCGGTTTAGGGTTCGGGTTAGAGTTAGGGTTCGGGATAGGGTTATGGTTAGGGTTAGGGTTAGGGTTCGGGTTAGGATTAGGGTTAGGGTTAGGTTTCGGGTTCGGGTTAGGGTTAGGGTTAGGATTCGGGTTCGGATTAGGGTTCGGGTTAGGGTTAGGGTTAGGGTTAGGGTTAGGGTTAGGTTTCGGGTTAGGTTTAGGGTTAGGGTTCGGGTTAGGTTTAAGGTTAGGGTTAGGGTTAGGGTTCGGGTTAGGGTTAGGGTTCGTGTTAGGTTTAGGGTTCGTGTTAGTGTTTGGGTTCGGGTTAGGTTTAGGGTTAGGGTTCAGGTTAGGGTTCGGGTTCGGTTTCGCGTTAGGGTCAGGGTTAAGGTTCGGGTTAGTGTTAGGGTTCGGGTTCGGATAAGGGTTAGGTTTAGGTTTCGGGTTAGGGTTAGGGGTTAGTGTTAGGGTTAGTGTTAGGGTTAAGGTTAGGGTTAGGGTTCGGATTAGGGTTGGTTAGGGTTAGGGTTAGGGTTCGGGTTAGGGTTAGGGTTAGGTTTAGGTTTAGGGTTCGCGGTAGGCTTAGTGTTCGGGTTAGGGTTAGGGTTAGGGTTAGGGTTCGGGTTCGGGTTAGGGTTCGGGTTAAGGTTCGGGTTAGGTTTAGTGTTAGGGTTAGGTTTAGGTTCGGGTTAGCGTTAGGGTTCGTGTTAGGGTTAGGGTTAGGGTTAGGTTTAGGGTTCGGGTTCGGGTTAGGGTTAGGGTTCGGGTTCGTGTTAGGGTTACGGTTCGTGTTAGATTTAGGGTTAGGTTTAGGGTTAGGGTTAGGGTTAGGGTTCGGGTTCGGGTTAGGGTTCGGGGTAGGGTTCGGTTTAGGGTTAGGGTTCGGGTTAGGGTTAGGTTTAGGGTTAGAGTTAGGGTTAGGGTTAGGGTTCGGGTTAGGGTTTGGGTTAGAGTTAGGGTTAGGGTTAGGGTTCGGGTTCGGGTTATTGTTAGGGTTCGGGTTAGGGTTCGGGTTAGGGTTAGGGTTAGGGTTAGGGTTAGGGTTCGGGTTAGGGTTAGGGTTTGGGTTCGGTTTAGGGTTAGGTTTCTGGTTAGGGTTAGGGTTAGGGGTTAGGGTTGGGGTCGAGTTATAGTTCGGGTTAGGGTTTGGGTTAGGGTTAGGGTTAGGGTTAGGGTTCGGGTTAGGTTTCAAGTTAGGATTAGGGTTAGGGTTAGGGTTAGGGTTTCGGTTAGGGTTACGGTTAGGGTTCAGGTTAGGTTTAGGGTTCGGGTTAGGTTTAGGGGTTAGGGTTATGGTTAGGGTTAGGGTTCGGGTTAGGGTTAGGGTTAGGGTTAGGGTTCGAGTTAGGATTAGGGTTAGTGTTCGGGTTAGGGTTAATGTTAGTGTTAGGGTTAGGGTTAGGTTTTAGGGTTAGGGTTAGGGTTAGGGTTAGGGTTAGGGGTTAGGGTTAGGGTTAGGGTTAGTGTTAGGGTTAGGGTTCGGGTAAGCGTTAGGGTTCGGATTAGGGTTAGGGTTAGGTTTAGGGTTAGTGTTATGGTTCGGGTTAGGTTTAGGGTTTGGGTTAGGGTTAGGGTTCGGGTTAGGGTTAGGGTTCGGGTTCGGGTTAGGGTTAGGGTTAGGGTTAGGGTTAGGGTTTGGGTTAGGGTTAGGGTTAGGGTTAGGGTTCGGGTTAGGGTTCGGATTAGGGTTAGGGTTAGGATTCGGGTTAGGGTTAGGGTTTGGGTTCGGGTTAGGGTTAGGGTTCGGGTTAGGGTTAGGTTTAGGGTTCGGGTTAGGGTTAGGGTTAGGGTTCGGGTTAGGGTTAGGGTTCGGGTTCGGGTAATGGTTAGGGTTCGGGTTCGGGTTAGGGTTAGGGGTTAGGGTTAGTGTTAGGTTTCGGTTTCGGGTTAGGATTAGGGTTAGTGTTAGGGGTTAGGGTTAGGGTTCGCTTTAGGGTTAGGGTTAGGGTTCGGGTTAGTGTTCGGTTTGGTTTAGGGTTAGGGTTCGGTTTAGGTTTAAGTTTCGGTTTAGGTTTAGGGTTAGGGTTAGGTTTTGGTTTAGGGTTAGGGTTCGGGTTAGGGTTGGGTTCGGGTTAGGTTTCGGGTTAGGGTTAGGGTTCGGGTTCGGGTTAGGGTTAGGGTACGGGTTAGGGTTAGGGTTAGGGTTCGGGTTAGGGTTAGGGTTCGGGTTAGGGTTAGGGTTAGGATTCGGGTTAGGGTTATGGTTAGGGTTAGGTTTAGGGTTCGTGTTAGTGTTCGGGTTAGGGGTCGGGTTAGGGTTAGGGTTAGGGTTCGGGTTAGGGTTAGGGTTCGGGTTAGGGTTAGGGTCGGGTTCGGGTTAGGGTTAGGGTTGGGGTTCGGGTTAGGGTTCAGGTTAGGGTTCAGTTTAGCGTTAGGGATAGGGTTAGGGTTCGGGTTCGGGGTTAGGGTTCGGGTGAGGGTTAGGGTTAGGGTTCGGGTTAGGGTTAGGGTTAGGGTTCGGGTTAGGGTTCGGGTTAGGGTTAGGGTTAGGGTTCGGGTTAGGGTTCGTTTTAGGGTTAGGTTTAGGGTTCGGGTTAGGGTTAGTGTTAGGGTTCGGGTTAGGGTTCGGATTAGGGTTCGGGTTAGGGTTAGGGTTAGGGTTAGGTTTAGGGTTAGGGTTCGGGTTAGGGTTACGGTTCGGGTTAGGGTTAGGGTTAGGGTTAGGGTTCGGTTGAGGGTTCGGTTTAGGGTTCGGGTTAGAGTTAGGGTTCGGGATAGGGTTAGGGTTAGGGTTAGGGTTCGGGTTAGGATTAGGGTTAGGGTTAGGTTTCGGGTTCGGGTTAGGGTTAGGGTTAGGGTTCGGGTTCGGATTAGGGTTAGGGTTAGGGTTCGAGTTAGGGTTCGGGTTCGGGTTAGGGTTAGGGGTTAGTGTTCAGGTTAGGGTTAGGGTTAGGGTTCGGGTTAGGGTTCGGGTTAGGGTTAGTGTTAGGTTTCGGATTAGGGTTCGGGTTAGGGTTAGGGTTAGGGTTAGGGTTAGGTTTCGGGTTAGGTTTCGGGTTAGGTTTAGGGTTAGGGTTCGGGTTAGGTTTAAGGTTAGGGTTAGGGTTAGAGTTCGGGTTAGGGTTAGGGTTCGTGTTAGGTTTAGGGTTCGTGTTAGGGTTTGGGTTCGGGTTAGGTTTAGGGTTAGGGTTCAGGTTAGGGATCGGGTTCGGTTTCGCGTTAGGGTCAGGGTTAAGGTTCGGGTTAGTGTTAGGGTTCGGGTTCGGGTTAGGGTTAGGGTTAGGGTTAGGGTTAGGTTTAGGGTTCGGGTTCGGGTTAGGGTTAGGGGTTAGGGTTCGTGTTCGGATAAGGGTTAGGTTTAGGTTTCGGGTTAGGGTTAGGGGTTAGTGTTAGGGTTAGTGTTAGGGTTAAGGTTAGGGTTAGTGTTCGGATTAGGGTTGGTTAGGGTTAGGGTTAGGGTTCGGGTTAGGGCTAGGGTTAGGTTTAGGTTTAGGGTTCGCGGTAGGCTTAGTGTTCGGGTTAGGGTTAGGGTTAGGTTTAGGGTTCGGGTTCGGGTTAACGTTCGGGTTAAGGTTCGGGTTAGGTTTAGTGTTAGGGTTAGGTTTCGGGTTCGGGTTAGCGTTAGGGTTCGTGTTAGGGTTAGGGTTAGGGTTAGGGTTAGGGTTCGGGTTCGGGTTAGGGTTAGGGTTCGGGTTCGTGTTAGGGTTACGGTTCGTGTTAGAGTTAGGGTTAGGTTTAGGGTTAGGGTTAGGGTTAGGGTTCGGGTTCGGGTTAGGGTTCGGGGTAGGGTTCGGGTTAGGTTTAGGGTTCGGGTTAGGGTTAGGTTTAGGGTTAGAGTTAGGGTTAGGGTTAGGGTTCGGGTTAGGGTTAGGGTTAGGATTAGGGTTAGGGTTCGGGTTAGATTAGGTTTCGGGTTAGGTTTAGGGGTTAGTGTTCAGGTTAGGTTTAGGGTTAGGGTTCGAGTTCGGGTTAGGGTTAGGGTTAGTGTTAGGGACAGGGTTAGGGTTAGGGTTAGGGTTAGGGTTCGGGTTCGGGTTAGGGTTAGGGTTCGGGTTAGGGTTCGGGTTAGGGTTAGGGTTCGGGTTAGGGTTAGGTTTAGGGTTAGAGTTAGGGTTAGGGTTAGGTTTCGGGTTAGTGTTAGGGTTCGGGTTAGGGTTAGGGGTTAGTGTTCAGGTTAGGGTTAGGGTTAGGGTTCGGGTTAGGTTTCGGGTTAGGGTTAGGGTTCGGGTTCGTGTTAGGGTTACGGTTAGGGTTAGGGTTCGGGTTACGGTTAGGGTTCGGGTTAGGGTTAGGGTTAGGGTTCGAGTTAGGGTTAGGGTTCGGGTTAGGGTTAGGGTTCGGTTTAGGGTTAGGGTTAGGGTTCGGGTTAGGGTTCGGGTTAGGTTTAGGGTTAGGGTTCCGGTTAGGTTTAGGTTTCGGGTTAGGGTTAGGGTTAGGGTTAGGGATCGGGTTAGGGTTATGGTTCGGGTTAGGGTTGGGTTCGGTTTAGTTTTCGGGTTAAGGTTAGGGTTCGAGTTCGGTTTAGGGTAAGGATTCGGGTTAGGGTTAGGGTTAGGGTTCGGGTTAGGGTTAGGGTTCTGGCTAGGGGTCAGGTTAGGGTTCGGGTTAGGATTAGGATTAGGGTTAGGGTTAGGATTCGTGTTAGGGTTCGGTTTAGGGTTCGGGTTAGGGTTAGGGTTAGGGTTCGGGTTAGGGTTAGGGTTAGGGTCGGTTTAGGGTTAGGGTTCGGGTTAGGGTTAGGGTTCGGGTTCGGGTTAGGTTTAGGGTTGGGGTTCGGGTTAGGGTTCGGGTTAGGTTTCGGGTTAGGGTTAGGTTTAGGGTTAGGATCCGGGTTCGGGGTTAGGGTTAGGGTTACGGTTCGGGTTAGGGTTAGGGTTCGGGTTAGGGTTAGGGTTCGGGTTCGTGTTCGAGTTAGGGTTAGGGTTCGGGTTAGAGTTAGGTTTAGGGTTAGGGTTCGGGTTCGGGTTATTGTTCGGGTTCGGGTTAGGTTTCGGGTTAGGATTAAGGTTAGGGTTAGGGTTCGGTTTAGGGTTAGGGTTCGGTTTCGGTTTAGGGTTAGGTTTCAGGTTAGGGTTAGGTTTAGGGGTTAGGGTTAGGGTCGAGTTAGAGTTCGGGTTAGGGTTCATGTTAGGGTTAGGTTTAGGGTAGGGTTCGGTTTAGGGTTCGAGTTAGGGTTAGGGTTAGGGTTAGGGTTAGGGTTCGGGTTAGGGTTAGGGTTAGGGTTCGGGCTAGGTTTAGGGTTCGGTTTAGGGTTAGGGGTTAGGGTTATGGTTAGGTTTAGGGTTCGGGTTAAGGTTAGGGTTAGGGTTAGCGTTAGGGTTAGTGTTCGGGTTAGGGTTAGGGTTAGGGTTAGGGTTAGGTTTTAGGGTTATGGTTAGGGTTAGGGTTAGGGTTAGGGTTAGGGTTAGGGGTTAGGGTTAGGGTTAGGTTTAGGGTTAGGGTTAGGGTTAGCGTTAGGGTTAGGATTAGGGTTAGGGTTAGGGTTAGCATTAGGGTTAGGGTTCGGGTTCGGGTTAGGGTTAGGGTTAGGGTTAGGGTTAGGGTTAGGGTTAGGTTTCGGGTTAGATTTAGGATTAGGGTTCGGGTTAGGGTTAGGGTTTGGGTTAGGGTTAGGGTTAGGGTTAGGTTTCGGGTTAGGGTTAGGGTTCCGGTTAGGGTTAGGGTTAGGGTTCGGGTTAGGGTAAGGGTTAGGGTTCGGGTTCGTGTTAGGGTTAGGGTTAGGGTTCGGGTTCGGGTTCGGGTTATGGTTAGGGTTCGAGTTAGGATTCGGGTTAGTGTTTGGGTTAGAGTTAGGGTTAGGTTTAGGGTTCGGGTTCGGGTTATTGTTCGGGTTCGGGTTAGGGTTCGGGTTAGGGTTAGGGTTTGGGTTCGGTTTAGGGTTAGGTTTCTGGTTAGGGTTAGGGTTAGGGGTTAGGGTTAGGGTCGAGGTATAGTTCGGGTTAGGGTTCGGTTTAGGGTTAGGGTTAGGGTTAGTGTTCGGGTTAGGTTTCAAGTTAGGTTTAGGGTTACGGTTAGGGTTAGGGTTTGGGTTAGGGTTAGGGTTAGGGTTCGGGTTAGGTTTAGGGTTCGGGTTAGGTTTAGGGGTTAGGGTTATGGTTAGGGTTAGGGTTCGGGTTAGGGTTAGGGTTAGGGTTAGGGTTCGAGTTAGGATTAGGGTTAGTGTTCGGGTTAGGGTTAAGGTTAGGGTTAGGGTTAGGGTTAGGTTTTAGGGTTAGGGTTAGGGTTAGGGTTAGGGTTAGGGGTTAGGGTTAGGTTTAGGGTTAGTGTTAGGGTTAGGGTTCGGGTTAGCGTTAGGGTTTGGATTAGGGTTAGGGTTAGGTTTAGGGTTAGAGTTAGGGTTAGGTTTAGGGTTCGGGTTAGTGTTAGGGTTCGGGTTAGGGTTAGGGGTTAGTGTTCAGGTTAGGGTTAGGGTTAGGGTTCGGGTTAGGTTTCGGGTTAGGTTTAGGGTTCGGGTTCGGGTTAGGGTTAGGGTTAGGGTTAGGGTTCGGGTTATGGTTAGGGTTCGGGTTAGGGTTAGGGTTAGGTTTCGAGTTAGGGTTAGGGTTCGGGTTAGGGTTAGGGTTCGGTTTAGGGTTAGGGTTAGGGTTCGGGTTAGGGTTCGAGTTAGGTTTACGGTTAGGGTTCGGGTTAGGTTTAGGTTTCGGGTTAGGGTTAGGGTTAGGGTTAGGGATCGGGTTAGGGTTAGGGTTCGGGTTAGGGTTGGGTTCGGTTTAGTTTTCGGGTTAAGGTTAGGGTTCGAGTTCGGTTTAGGGTAAGGGTTCGGGTTAGGGTTAGGGTTAGGGTTCGGGTTAGGGTTAGGGTTCCGGCTAGGGGTCAGGTTAGGGTTCGGGTTAGCATTAGGGTTAGGGTTAGGGTTAGGGTTCGTGTTAGGATTCGGGTTAGTGTTCGGGTTAGGGTTAGGTTTAGGGTTCGGGTTAGGGTTAGGGTTAGGGTCGGGTTAGGTTTAGGGTTCGGGTTAGGGTTAGGGTTCGGGTTCGGGTTAGGGTTAGGGTTGGGGTTCGGGTTAGGGTTCGGGTTAGGGTTCGGGTTAGGGTTAGGTTTAGGGTTAGGATCCGGGTTCGGGGTTAGGTTTAGAGTTACGTTTCGGGTTAGGGTTAGGGTTCGGGTTAGGGTTAGGTTTAGGGTTCGGGTTCGTGTTTGGGTTAGGGTTAGGGTTCGGGTTCGTGTTAGGGTTAGGGTTAGGGTTCGATTTAGGGTTCGGGTTAGGGTTCGGGTTAGAGTTAGGTTTAGGGTTAGGGTTCGGGTTCGGGTTATTGTTCGGGTTCGGGTTAGGTTTCGGGTTAGGATTAAGGTTAGGGTTAGGATTTGGTTTAGGGTTAGGGTTCGGATTCGGTTTAGGGTTAGGTTTCAGGTTAGGGTTAGGTTTAGGGGTTAGGGTTAGGGTCGAGTTAGAGTTCGGGTTAGGGTTCATGTTAGGGTTAGGGTTAGGGTAGGGTTCGGTTTAGGGTTCGAGTTAGGGTTAGGGTTAGGGTTAGGGTTAGGGTTCGGGTTAGGGTTAGGGTTAGGGTTCGGGCTAGGTTTAGGGTTCGGGTTAGGGTTAGGGTTAGGGTTAGGGTTAGGGTTAGGGTTCGGGATCGGGTTAGAGTTAGGGTTCGGGTTAGGGTTAGGTTTCGGGTTAGGGTTAGGTTTAGGGTTCGGGTTAGGGTTAGGGTTCGGGTTCGGGTTAGGGTTAGGGTTCGGGTTAGGGATAGGGTTAGGGTTCGGGTTCGGGTTAGGGTTAGGGTTAGGGTTAGGGTTAGGGATCGTGTTCGGGTTAGGGTTAGGGTGCGGGTTAGGTTTAGGGTTAGGGTTAGGTTTCGGGTTCGGGTTAGGTTTAGGGTTCGTGTTAGGGTTTTTTTTCGGGTTAGGTTTAGGGTTAGGGTTCGGGTTAGGGTTCGGGTTAGGGTTAGGGTTAGGGTTAGGTTTCGGGTTAGGGTTAGGGTTCGAGTTCGGGTTAGGGTTAGGGTTAGGGTTAGGTTTAGGGTTCGTGTTCGGGTTAGGGTTAGGGGTTAGTTTTCGGGTTCGGGTAAGGGTTAGGGTTAGGTTTCGGGTTAGGGTTAGGGGTTAGTGTTCGGGTTAGGGTTTGGGTTAGGGTTAGGGTTAGGGTTAGGGTTCGGATTAGGGTTAGGTTAGGTTTAGGGTTAGGGTTCGGTTTAGTGTTAGGGTTAGGTTTAGGTTTAGGGTTCGGTTTAGGGTTAGTGTTCGGGTTAGGGTTAGGGTTAGGGTTCGGGTTAGGGTTAGGGTTCGGGTTAAGGTTCGGGTTAGGGTTAGGGTTAGGGTTAGGGTTAGGGTTCGGATTAGGGTTAGGGTTCGTGTTAGGGTTAGGGTTAGGGTTAGGGTTCGGATTAGGGTTAGTGTTAGGGTTTGGGTTAGGGTTCGGAATCGGGTTAGGGTTAGGGTTAGGGTTCGGGTTCGGGTTAGGGATAGGGTTCGGGTGAGGGTTAGGGTTAGGGTTCGTGTTCGGGTTAGGGTTCGGGTTCGGGTTAGGGTTAGGGTTCGGGTTAGGGTTAGGGTTAGGGTTCGGGTTAGGGTTCGAGTTACGGTTAGGTTTAGTGTTCGGGTTAGGGTTCGGGTTAGGGTTCGGGTTAGGGTTAGGGTTAGGGTTAGGGATAGGGTTCAGGTTAGGTTTAAGGTTCGGTTTACGGTTAGGGTTAGGGTTAGGGTTCGGGTTAGGGTTCGGGTTAGGGATAGGGATCGGGTTAGGGTTAGGGTTCGGGTTAAGGTTGGGTTCGGTTTAGGTTTCGGGTAGGGTTAGGGTTCGGGTTCGGGTTAGGTTTAGGGTTCGGGTTAGGGTTAGGTTTAGGGTTCGAGTTAGGGTTAGGTTTCGGGCTAGGGTTAGGGTTAGGGTTTTTGTTAGGGTTAGGGTTAGGGTTAGGTTTAGGGTTCGTGTTAGGGTTCGGGTTAGGGGTCGGGTTAGGGTTAGGGTTAGGATTCGGGTTAGGGTTAGGTTTAGGGTCGTGTTAGGGTTATGGTTCGGGTTAGGTTTAGGGTTCGGTTTCGGGTTCGGATTAGGGTTAGGGTTGGGGTTCGGGTTAGGGTTCGGGTTAGGGTTCGGGTTAGGGTTAGGTTTAGGGTTAGGGTCCGGGTTCGGGGTTAGGGTTAGGGTTAGGGTTAGGGTAAGGGTTAGGGTTAGGTTTCGGGATAGGGTAAGGGTTAGGGTTCGGGTTCGTGTTAGGGTTAGGGTTAGGGTTCGGGTTCGGGTTATGATTAGGTTTCGAGTTAGAATTCGGGTTAGTGTTTGGGTTAGAGTTAGGGTTAGGGTTAGGGTTCGGGTTCGGGTTTGTTCGGTTTCGGGTTAGGGTTCGGGTTAGGGTTAGGGTTAGGGTTAGGGTTAGGGTTAGGGTTCGGGTTAGGGTTAGGGTTTGGGTTCAGTTTAGGGTTAGGTTTCTGGTTAGGGTTAGGGTTAGGGGTAAGGGTTCGGGTCGAGTTAGAGTTCGGGTTAGGGTTCGGGTTAGGGTTAGGGTGAGGGTTAGGGTTCGGGTTAGGGTTCAAGTTAGGGTTAGGGTTAGGGTTAGGGTTAGGGTTTGGGTTAGGGTTAGGGTTAGGGTTCGGGTTAGTTTTAGGGTTCGGGTTAGGTTTAGGGGTTAGGGTTAGTGTTAGGGTTAGGGTTAGGGTTCGGGTTCGGGTTAGGGTTAGGGTTAGGGTTAGGGTTCGGGTTAGGGTTAGGGTTCGGTTTCGGGTTACGGTTAGGGTTAGGGTTAGGGTTAGGGTTCGGGTTAGATTTAGGGTTAGGGTTCGGGTTAGGGTTAGGGTTAGGGTTTGGGTTAGGGTTAGGGTTAGGGTTAGGGTTCGGGTTAGGGTTCTGGTTAGGGTTAGGGTTAGGATTCGGGTAGGGTTAGGGTTAGGGTTCGGGTTAGGGTTAGGGTTCGGGTTAGGGTTAGGTTTAGGGTTTGGGTTAGGGTTAGGGTTAGGGTTCGGGTTAGGTTAGGGTTCGGGTTCGGGTTCGGGTTAGGTTTAGGGTTCGGGTTAGGTTTAGGTTTCGGGTTAGGGTTAGGGTTAGGGTTCGGGTTAGGGTTAGGGTTAGGGTTCGGGTTAGGGTTAGGGTTCGGGTTAGGGTACGGGTTAGGGTTAGGGTTCGGGTTCGGGTTAGGGTTAGGGTTAGGTTTAGGGTTAGGAATCGTGTTCGGGTTAGGGTTAGGGTGCGGGTTAGGATTAGGGTTAGGGTTAGGTTTCGGGTTCCGGTTAGGGTTAGGGTTCGTGTTAGGGTTTTGTTTCGGGTTAGGTTTAGTGTTAGGGTTCGGGTTAGGGTTCGGGTTCGGGTTAGGGTTAGGGTTAGGGTTCGGGTTAGGGTTAGCGTTCGAGTTCGGGTTAGGGTTAGGGTTAGGGTTAGTGTAAGGTTTAGGGTTCGGGTTCGGGTTAGGGTTAGGTGTTAGGGTTCGTGTTCGGGTAAGGATTAGGGTTAGGTTTCGGGTTAGGGCTAGGGGTTAGTGTTCGGGTTAGGGTTAGGGTTAGGGTTAGGGTTAGGGTTCGGATTAGGGTTAGGTTAGGTTTAGGGTTAGGGTTCGGGTTAGTGTTAGGGTTAGGTTTAGGTTTAGGATTCGGTTTAGGGTTAGTGTTCGGGTTAGGGTTAGGGTTAGGGTTAGGGTTAGGGTTAGGGTCCAGGTTAGGCTTCTGGTTAGGGTTAGGTTTAGGGTTCGTGTTAGCGTTCGGGTTAGGGGTCGGGTTAGGGTTAGGGTTAGGGTTCGGGTTAGGGTTAGGGTTAGGGTTCGGGTTAGGGTTAGGGTTCGGGTTAGGGTTAGGGTCGGGTTCGGGTTAGGGTTAGGGTTGGGGTTCGGGTTAGGGTTCGGGTTAGGGTTCAGGTTAGGGTTAGGGATAGGGTTAGGGTTCGGGTTCGGTGTTAGGTTAAGGGATAGGGTTCGGGTTAGGGTTCTGGTTAGGGTTAGGATTCGGGTAAAGGGTTAGGGTTCGGGTTCGGGTTAGGGTTAGGGTTAGGGTTCCGGTTAGGGTTAGGTTTAGGTTTCGGGTTAGGGTTAGGGTTAGTGTTAGGGTTCGGGTTAGGGTTCGGGTGAGGGTTAGGGTTAGGGTTCGGGTTAGGGTTAGGGTTAGGTTTCGGGTTAGGGTTAGGGTTAGGTTTAGGTTTAGGGTTCGCGGTAGGCTTAGTGTTCGGGTTAGGGTTAGGGTTAGGTTTAGGGTTCGGGTTCGGGTTAGGGTTCGGGTTAAGGTTCGGGTTAGGTTTAGTGTTAGGGTTAGGTTTCGTGTTCGGGTTAGCGTTAGGGTTCGTGTTAGGGTTAGGGTTAGGGTTAGGGTTCGGGTTCGGGTTCGGGTTAGGGTTAGGGTTCGTGTTAGGGTTCGTGTTAGGGTTAGGGTTAGGGTTCGGGTTAGGTTTCGGGTTAGGTTTAGGGTTTGGGTTAGGGTTAGGGTTAGGGTTAGGGTTAGGGTTAGGGTTCGGGTTAGGGTTAGGGTTAGGGTTAGGGTTAGTGTTCGTGTTAGGTTTCGGGTTAGGGTTCGGGTTAGGTTTAGGGTTAGGATTCGGGTTAGGGTTAGGGTTAGGGTCGGGTTAGGGTTAGGGTTCGGGTTAGGTTTAGGGTTCGGTTTCGGGTTCGGGTTAGGGTTAGGGTTGGGGTTCGGGATAGGGTTCGGGTTAGGGTTCGGGTTAGGGTTAGGTTTAGGGTTAGGGTCCGGGTTCGGGGTTAGGGTTAGGGTTAGGGTTCGGGTTAGGGTTAGGGTTCGGTTTAGGGTAAGGGTTAGGGTTCGGGTTCGTGTTAGTGTTAGGGTTAGTGTTCGGGTTAGGGTTAGGGTTAGGGTTAGGGTTACGGTTCGTCTTAGGGTTCGGGTTAGGGGTCGGGTTAGGGTTAGGGTTAGGATTCGGGTTAGGGTTAGGGTTAGGGTTAGGGTCGGGTTAGGGTTAGGTTTCGGGTTAGGGTTAGGGTTCGGTTTCGGGTTCGGGTTAGGCTTAGGGTTGGGGTTCGGGTTAGGGTTCGGGTTAGGGTTCGGGTAGGGTTAGGTTTAGGGTTAGGGTCCGGGTTCGGGGTTAAGGTTAGGGTTAGGGTTCGGGTTAGGGTTAGGGTTAGGTTTAGGTTTAGGGTTCGCGGTAGGGTTAGTGTTCGGGTTAGGGTTAGGGTTAGGGTTAGGGTTCGGTTTTGGGTTAGGGTTAGGTTTCGGTTTCGGGTTCGGGTTAGGGTTAGGGTTGGGGTTCGGGTTAGGGTTCGGGTTAGTGTTTGGGTTAGAGTTAGGGTTAGGGTTAGGGTTCGGGTTCGGGTTATTGTTCGGGTTCGGATTAGGGTTCGGGTTAGGGTTAGGGTTAGGGTTAGGGTTAGGGTTCGGGTTAGGGTTAGGGTTTGGGTTCGGTTTAGGGTTAGGTTTCTGGTTAGGGTTAGGGTTAGGGGTTAGGGTTAGGGTCGAGTTATAGTTCGGGTTAGGGTTCGGGTTAGGGTTATGGTTAGGGTTAGGGTTCGGTTTAGGTTTCAAGTTAGGGTTAGGGTTAGGGTTAGGGTTAGGGTTTCGGTTAGGGTTAGGGTTAGGGTTCAGGTTAGGTTTAGGGTTCGGGTTAGGTTTAGGGGTTAGGGTTATGGTTAGGGTTAGGGTTCGGGTTAGGGTTAGGGTTAGGGTTAGAGTTCGAGTTAGGATTAGGGTTAGTGTTCGGGTTAGGGTTAATGTTAGGGTTAGGGTTAGGGTTAGGTTTTAGGGTTAGGGTTAGGGTTAGGGTTAGGGTTAGGGGTTAGGGTTAGGGTTAGGGTTAGTGTTAGGGTTAGGGTTCGGGTTAGCGTTAGGGTTCGAATTAGGGTTAGGGTTAGGTTTAGGGTTAGTGTTATGGTTCGGGTTAGGGTTAGGGTTTGGGTTAGGGTTAGGGTTCGGGTTCGGGTTAGGGTTAGGGTTAGGGTTAGGGTTAGGGTTAGGGTTTGGGTTAGGGTTAGGGTTAGGGTTAGGGTTCGGGTTAGGGTTCGGATTAGGGTTAGGGTTAGGATTCGGGTTAGGGTTAGGGTTTGGGTTCGGGTTAGGGTTAGGGTTCGGGTTAGGGTTAGGTTTAGGGTTCGGGTTAGTGTTAGGGTTAGGTTTCGGGTTAGGGTTAGGGTTCGGGTTCGGGTAATGGTTAGGGTTCGGGTTCAGGTTAGGGTTAGGGGTTAGGGTTAGTGTTAGGTTTCGGTTTCGGGTTAGGATTAGGGTTAGTGTTAGGGGTTAGGGTTAGGGTTCGCGTTAGGGTTAGTGTTAGGGTTCGGGTTAGTGTTCGGTTTGGTTTAGGGTTAGGGTTCGGGTTAGGTTTAAGTTTCGGTTTAGGTTTAGGGTTAGGGTTAGGTTTCGGTTTAGGGTTAGGGTTCGGGTTAGGGTTGGGTTCGGGTTAGGTTTCGGGTTAGGGTTAGGGTTCGGGTTCGGGTTAGGGTTAGGGTACGGGTTAGGGTTAGGTTTAGGGTTCGGGTTAGGGTTAGGGTTCGGGTTAGGGTTAGGGTTAGGATTCGGGTTAGGGTTATGGTTAGGGTTAGGTTTAGGGTTCGTGTTAGTGTTCGGGTTAGGGGTCGGGTTAGGGTTAGGGTTAGGGTTCGGGTTAGGGTTAGGGTTCGGGTTAGGGTTAGGGTCGGGTTCGGGTTAGGATTAGGGTTGGGGTTCGGGTTAGGGTTCAGGTTAGGGTTCAGTTTAGCGTTAGGGATAGGGTTAGGGTTCGGGTTCGGGGTTAGGTTAAGGGTTAGGGTTCGGGTTAGGCTTCTGGTTAGGGTTAGGATTCGGGTAAAGGGTTAGGGTTCGGGTTAGGGTTAGGGTTAGGGTTAGGGTTCCGGTTAGGGTTAGGTTTAGGTTTCGGGTTAGGGTTAGGGTTAGTGTTAGGGTTCGGGTTAGGGTTCGGGTGAGGGTTAGGGTTAGGGTTCGGGTTAGGGTTAGGGTTAGGGTTCGGGTTAGGGTTCGTGTTAGGGTTAGGGTTAGGTTTCGGGTTAGGGTTAGTGTTAGGGTTCGGGTTAGGGTTCGGATTAGGGTTCGGGTTAGGATTAGGGCTAGGGTTAGGGTTAGGGTTAGGGTTAGGGTTCGGGTTAGGGTTACAGTTCGGGTTAGGGTTAGGGTTAGGGTTAGGGTTCGGTTGAGGGTTCGGTTTAGGGTTCGGGTTAGAGTTAGGGTTCGGGATAGGGTTAGGGTTAGGGTTAGGGTTAGGGTTCGGGTTAGGATTAGGGTTAGGGTTAGGTTTCGGGTTCGGGTTAGGGTTAGGGTTAGGATTCGGGTTCGGATTAGGGTTCGGGTTAGGGTTAGGGTTAGGGTTAGGGTTAGGGTTAGGTTTCGGGTTAGGTTTAGGGTTAGGGTTCGGGTTAGGTTTAAGGTTAGGGTTAGGGTTAGGGTTCGGGTTAGGGTTAGGGTTCGTGTTAGGTTTAGGGTTCGTGTTAGTGTTTGGGTTCGGGTTAGGTTTAGGGTTAGGGTTCAGGTTAGGGTTCGGGTTCGGTTTCGCGTTAGGGTCAGGGTTAAGGTTCGGGTTAGTGTTAGGGTTCGGGTTCGGATAAGGGTTAGGTTTAGGTTTCGGGTTAGGGTTAGGGGTTAGTGTTAGGGTTAGTGTTAGGGTTAAGGTTAGGGTTAGGGTTCGGATTAGGGTTGGTTAGGGTTAGGGTTAGGGTTCGGGTTAGGGTTAGGGTTAGGTTTAGGTTTAGGGTTCGCGGTAGGCTTAGTGTTCGGGTTAGGGTTAGGGTTAGGGTTAGGGTTCGGGTTCGGGTTAGGGTTCGGGTTAAGGTTCGGGTTAGGTTTAGTGTTAGGTTTAGGTTTAGGTTCGGGTTAGCGTTAGGGTTCGTGTTAGGGTTAGGGTTAGGGTTAGGTTTAGGGTTCGGGTTCGGGTTAGGGTTAGGGTTCGGGTTCGTGTTAGGGTTACGGTTCGTGTTAGATTTAGGGTTAGGTTTAGGGTTAGGGTTAGGGTTAGGGTTCGGGTTCGGGTTAGGGTTCGGGGTAGGGTTCGGGTTAGGGTTAGGGTTCGGGTTAGGGTTAGGTTTAGTGTTAGAGTTAGGGTTAGGGTTAGGGTTCGGGTTAGGGTTTGGGTTAGAGTTAGGGTTAGGGTTAGGGTTCGGGTTCGGGTTATTGTTAGGGTTCGGGTTAGGGTTCGGGTTAGGGTTAGGGTTAGGGTTAGGGTTAGGGTTCGGGTTAGGGTTAGGTTTTGGGTTCGGTTTAGGGTTAGGTTTCTGGTTAGGGTTAGGGTTAGGGGTTAGGGTTGGGGTCGAGTTATAGTTCGGGTTAGGGTTTGGGTTAGGGTTAGGGTTAGGGTTAGGGTTCGGGTTAGGTTTCAAGTTAGGATTAGGGTTAGGGTTAGGGTTAGGGTTTCGGTTAGGGTTACGGTTAGGGTTCAGGTTAGGTTTAGGGTTCGGGTTAGGTTTAGGGGTTAGGGTTATGGTTAGGGTTAGGGTTCGGGTTAGGGTTAGCGTTAGGGTTAGGGTTCGAGTTAGGATTAGGGTTAGTGTTCGGGTTAGGGTTAATGTTAGGGTTAGGGTTAGGGTTAGGTTTTAGGGTTAGGGTTAGGGTTAGGGTTAGGGTTAGGGGTTAGGGTTAGGGTTAGGGTTAGTGTTAGGGTTAGGGTTCGGGTAAGCGTTAGGGTTCGGATTAGGGTTAGGGTTAGGTTTAGGGTTAGTGTTATGGTTCGGGTTAGGGTTAGGGTTTGGGTTAGGGTTAGGGTTCGGGTTAGGGTTAGGGTTCGGGTTCGGGTTAGGGTTAGGGTTAGGGTTAGGGTTTGGGTTAGGGTTAGGGTTAGGGTTAGGGTTCGGGTTAGGGTTCGGATTAGGGTTAGGGTTAGGATTCGGGTTAGGGTTAGGGTTTGGGTTCGGGTTAGGGTTAGGGTTCGGGTTAGGGTTAGGTTTAGGGTTCGGGTTAGGGTTAGGGTTAGGGTTCGGGTTAGGGTTAGGGTTCGGGTTCGGGTAATGGTTAGGGTTCGGGTTCGGGTTAGGGTTAGGGGTTAGGGTTAGTGTTAGGTTTCGGTTTCGGGTTAGGATTAGGGTTAGTGTTAGGGGTTAGGGTTAGGGTTCGCTTTAGGGTTAGGGTTAGGGTTCGGGTTAGTGTTCGGTTTGGTTTAGGGTTAGGGTTCGGTTTAGGTTTAAGTTTCGGTTTAGGTTTAGGGTTAGGGTTAGGTTTTGGTTTAGGGTTAGGGTTCGGGTTAGGGTTGGGTTCGGGTTAGGTTTCGGGTTAGGGTTAGGGTTCGGGTTCGGGTTAGGGTTAGGGTACGGGTTAGGGTTAGGGTTAGGGTTCGGGTTAGGGTTAGGGTTCGGGTTAGGGTTAGGGTTAGGATTCGGGTTAGGGTTATGGTTAGGGTTAGGTTTAGGGTTCGTGTTAGTGTTCGGGTTAGGGGTCGGGTTAGGGTTAGGGTTAGGGTTCGGGTTAGGGTTAGGGTTCGGGTTAGGGTTAGGGTCGGGTTCGGGTTAGGGTTAGGGTTGGGGTTCGGGTTAGGGTTCAGGTTAGGGTTCAGTTTAGCGTTAGGGATAGGGTTAGGGTTCGGGTTCGGGGTTAGGGTTCGGGTGAGGGTTAGGGTTAGGGTTCGGGTTAGGGTTAGGGTTAGGGTTCGGGTTAGGGTTCGGGTTAGGGTTAGGGTTAGGGTTCGGGTTAGGGTTCGTTTTAGGGTTAGGGTTAGGGTTCGGGTTAGGGTTAGTGTTAGGGTTCGGGTTAGGGTTCGGATTAGGGTTCGGGTTAGGGTTAGGGTTAGGGTTAGGTTTAGGGTTAGGGTTCGGGTTAGGGTTACGGTTCGGGTTAGGGTTAGGGTTAGGGTTAGGGTTCGGTTGAGGGTTCGGTTTAGGGTTCGGGTTAGAGTTAGGGTTCGGGATAGGGTTAGGGTTAGGGTTAGGGTTCGGGTTAGGATTAGGGTTAGGGTTAGGTTTCGGGTTCGGGTTAGGGTTAGGGTTAGGGTTCGGGTTCGGATTAGGGTTAGGGTAGGGTTCGAGTTAGGGTTCGGGTTCGGGTTAGGGTTAGGGGTTAGTGTTCAGGTTAGGGTTAGGGTTAGGGTTCGGGTTAGGGTTCGGGTTAGGGTTAGTGTTAGGGTTCGGATTAGGGTTCGGGTTAGGGTTAGGGTTAGGGTTAGGGTTAGGTTTCGGGTTAGGTTTCGGGTTAGGTTTAGGGTTAGGGTTCGGGTTAGGTTTAAGGTTAGGGTTAGGGTTAGAGTTCGGGTTAGGGTTAGGGTTCGTGTTAGGTTTAGGGTTCGTGTTAGGGTTTGGGTTCGGGTTAGGTTTAGGGTTAGGGTTCAGGTTAGGGATCGGGTTCGGTTTCGCGTTAGGGTCAGGGTTAAGGTTCGGGTTAGTGTTAGGGTTCGGGTTCGGGTTAGGGTTAGGGTTAGGGTTAGGGTTAGGGTTAGGTTTAGGGTTCGGGTTCGGGTTAGGGTTAGGGGTTAGGGTTCGTGTTCGGATAAGGGTTAGGTTTAGGTTTCGGGTTAGGGTTAGGGGTTAGTGTTAGGGTTAGTGTTAGGGTTAAGGTTAGGGTTAGTGTTCGGATTAGGGTTGGTTAGGGTTAGGGTTAGGGTTCGGGTTAGGGCTAAGGTTAGGTTTAGGTTTAGGGTTCGCGGTAGGCTTAGTGTTCGGGTTAGGGTTAGGGTTAGGTTTAGGGTTCGGGTTCGGGTTAACGTTCGGGTTAAGGTTCGGGTTAGGTTTAGTGTTAGGGTTAGGTTTCGGGTTCGGGTTAGCGTTAGGGTTCGTGTTAGGGTTAGGGTTAGGGTTAGGGTTAGGGTTCGGGTTCGGGTTCGGGTTAGGGTTAGGGTTCGGGTTCGTGTTAGGGTTACGGTTCGTGTTAGAGTTAGGGTTAGGTTTAGGGTTAGGGTTAGGGTTAGGGTTCGGGTTCGGGTTAGGGTTCGGGGTAGGGTTCGGGTTAGGTTTAGGGTTCGGGTTAGGGTTAGGTTTAGGGTTAGAGTTAGGGTTAGGGTTAGGGTTCGGGTTAGGGTTAGGGTTAGGATTAGGGTTAGGGTTCGGGTTAGATTAGGTTTCGGGTTAGGTTTAGGGGATAGTGTTCAGGTTAGGTTTAGGGTTAGGGTTCGAGTTCGGGTTAGGGTTAGGGTTAGTGTTAGGGACAGGGTTAGGGTTAGGGTTAGGGTTAGGGTTCGGGTTCGGGTTAGGGTTAGGGTTCGGGTTAGGGTTCGGGTTAGGGTTAGGGTTCGGGTTAGGGTTAGGTTTAGGGTTAGAGTTAGGGTTAGGGTTAGGGTTCGGGTTAGTGTTAGGGTTCGGGTTAGGGTTAGGGGTTAGTGTTCAGGTTAGGGTTATGGTTAGGGTTCGGGTTAGGTTTCGGGTTAGGGTTAGGGTTCGGGTTCGTGTTAGGGTTACGGTTAGGGTTAGGGTTCGGGTTACGGTTAGGGTTCGGGTTAGGGTTAGGGTTAGGGTTCGAGTTAGGGTTAGGGTTCGGGTTAGGGTTAGGGTTCGGTTTAGGGTTAGGGTTAGGGTTCGGGTTAGGGTTCGGGTTAGGTTTAGGGTTAGGGTTCCGGTTAGGTTTAGGTTTCGGGTTAGGGTTAGGGTTAGGGTTAGGGATCGGGTTAGGGTTATGGTTCGGGTTAGGGTTGGGTTCGGTTTAGTTTTCGGGTTAAGGTTAGGGTTCGAGTTCGGTTTAGGGTAAGGATTCGGGTTAGGGTTAGGGTTAGGGTTCGGGTTAGGGTTAGGGTTCTGGCTAGGGGTCAGGTTAGGGTTCGGGTTAGGATTAGGGTTAGGGTTAGGGTTAGGGTTCGTGTTAGGGTTCGGTTTAGGGTTCGGGTTAGGGTTAGGGTTAGGGTTCGGGTTAGGGTTAGGGTTAGGGTCGGTTTAGGGTTAGGGTTCGGGTTAGGGTTAGGGTTCGGGTTCGGGTTAGGTTTAGGGTTGGGGTTCGGGTTAGGGTTCGGGTTAGGTTTCGGGTTAGGGTTAGGTTTAGGGTTAGGATCCGGGTTCGGGGTTAGGGTTAGGGTTACGGTTCGGGTTAGGGTTAGGGTTCGGGTTAGGGTTAGGGTTCGGGTTCGTGTTCGAGTTAGGGTTAGGGTTCGGGTTAGAGTTAGGTTTAGGTTTAGGGTTCGGGTTCGGGTTATTGTTCGGGTTCGGGTTAGGTTTCGGGTTAGGATTAAGGTTAGGGTTAGGGTTCGGTTTAGGGTTAGGGTTCGGTTTCGGTTTAGGGTTAGGTTTCAGGTTAGGGTTAGGTTTAGGGGTTAGGGTTAGGGTCGAGTTAGAGTTCGGGTTAGGGTTCATGTTAGGGTTAGGTTTAGGGTAGGGTTCGGTTTAGGGTTCGAGTTAGGGTTAGGGTTAGGGTTAGGGTTAGGGTTCGGGTTAGGGTTAGGGTTAGGGTTCGGGCTAGGTTTAGGGTTCGGTTTAGGGTTAGGGGTTAGGGTTATGGTTAGGTTTAGGGTTCGGGTTAAGGTTAGGGTTAGGGTTAGCGTTAGGGTTAGTGTTCGGGTTAGGGTTAGGGTTAGGGTTAGGGTTAGGTTTTAGGGTTATGGTTAGGGTTAGGGTTAGGGTTAGGGTTAGGGTTAGGGGTTAGGGTTAGGGTTAGGTTTAGGGTTAGGGTTAGGGTTAGCGTTAGGGTTAGGATTAGGGTTAGGGTTAGGGTTAGCATTAGGGTTAGGGTTCGGGTTCGGGTTAGGGTTAGGGTTAGGGTTAGGGTTAGGGTTAGGTTTCGGGTTAGATTTAGGATTAGGGTTCGGGTTAGGGTTAGGGTTTGGGTTAGGGTTAGGGTTAGGGTTAGGATTCGGGTTAGGGTTAGGGTTCCGGTTAGGGTTAGGGTTAGGGTTCGGGTTAGGGTAAGGGTTAGGTTTCGGGTTCGTGTTAGGGTTAGGGTTAGGGTTCGGGTTCGGGTTATGGTTAGGGTTCGAGTTAGGATTCGGGTTAGTGTTTGGGTTAGAGTTAGGGTTAGGTTTAGGGTTCGGGTTCGGGTTATTGTTCGGGTTCGGGTTAGGGTTCGGGTTAGGGTTAGGGTTTGGGTTCGGTTTAGGGTTAGGTTTCTGGTTAGGGTTAGGGTTAGGGGTTAGGGTTAGGGTCGAGGTATAGTTCGGGTTAGGGTTCGGTTTAGGGTTAGGGTTAGGGTTAGTGTTCGGGTTAGGTTTCAAGTTAGGTTTAGGGTTACGGTTAGGGTTAGGGTTTGGGTTAGGGTTAGGGTTAGGGTTCGGGTTAGGTTTAGGGTTCGGGTTAGGTTTAGGGGTTAGGGTTATGGTTAGGGTTAGGGTTCGGGTTAGGGTTAGGGTTAGGGTTAGGGTTCGAGTTAGGATTAGGGTTAGTGTTCGGGTTAGGGTTAAGGTTAGGGTTAGGGTTAGGGTTAGGTTTTAGGGTTAGGGTTAGGGTTAGGGTTAGGGTTAGGGGTTAGGGTTAGGTTTAGGGTTAGTGTTAGGGTTAGGGTTTTGGTTAGCGTTAGGGTTCGGATTAGGGTTAGGGTTAGGTTTAGGGTTAGAGTTAGGGTTAGGTTTAGGGTTCGGGTTAGTGTTAGGGTTCGGGTTAGGGTTAGGGGTTAGTGTTCAGGTTAGGGTTAGGGTTAGGGTTCGGGTTAGGTTTCGGGTTAGGTTTAGGGTTCGGGTTCGGGTTAGGGTTAGGGTTAGGGTTAGGGTTCGGGTTATGGTTAGGGTTCGGGTTAGGGTTAGGGTTAGGTTTCGAGTTAGGGTTAGGGTTCGGGTTAGGGTTAGGGTTCGGTTTAGGGTTAGGGTTAGGGTTCGGGTTAGGGTTCGAGTTAGGTTTACGGTTAGGGTTCGGGTTAGGTTTAGGTTTCGGGTTAGGGTTAGGGTTAGGGTTAGGGATCGGGTTAGGGTTAGGGTTCGGGTTAGGGTTGGGTTCGGTTTAGTTTTCGGGTTAAGGTTAGGGCTCGAGTTCGGTTTAGGGTAAGGGTTCGGGTTAGGGTTAGGGTTAGGGTTCGGGTTAGGGTTAGGGTTCCGGCTAGGGGTCAGGTTAGGGTTCGGGTTAGCATTAGGGTTAGGGTTAGGGTTAGGGTTCGTGTTAGGATTCGGGTTAGTGTTCGGGTTAGGGTTAGGTTTAGGGTTCGGGTTAGGGTTAGGGTTAGGGTCGGGTTAGGTTTAGGGTTCGGGTTAGGGTTAGGGTTCGGGTTCGGGTTAGGGTTAGGGTTGGGGTTCGGGTTAGGGTTCGGGTTAGGGTTCGGGTTAGGGTTAGGTTTAGGGTTAGGATCCGGGTTCGGGGTTAGGTTTAGAGTTACGTTTCGGGTCAGGGTTAGGGTTCGGGTTAGGGTTAGGTTTAGGGTTCGGGTTCGTGTTTGGGTTAGGGTTAGGGTTCGGGTTCGTGTTAGGGTTAGGGTTAGGTTTCGATTTAGGGTTCGGGTTAGGGTTCGGGTTAGAGTTAGGTTTAGGGTTAGGGTTCGGGTTCGGGTTATTGTTCGGGTTCGGGTTAGGTTTCGGGTTAGGATTAAGGTTAGGGTTAGGATTTGGATTAGGGTTAGGGTTCGGATTCGGTTTAGGGTTAGGTTTCAGGTTAGGGTTAGGTTTAGGGGTTAAGGTTAGGGTCGAGTTAGAGTTCGGGTTAGGGTTCATGTTAGGGTTAGGGTTAGGGTAGGGTTCGGTTTAGGGTTCGAGTTAGGGTTAGGGTTAGGGTTAGGGTTAGGGTTCGGGTTAGGGTTAGGGTTAGGGTTCGGGCTAGGTTTAGGGTTCGGGTTAGGGTTAGGGTTAGGGTTAGGGTTAGGTTTTAGGGTTATGGTTGTGGTTAGGGTTAGGGTTAGGGTTAGGGGTTAGGGTTACGTTAGGGTTAGGGTTAGGGTTAGCGTTAGGGTTAGGATTAGGGTTAGGTTTAGGTTTAGGGTTAGGGTTAGGGTTCGGGTTAGGGTTAGGGTTAGGGTTAGGGTTAGGGTTCGGGTTAGGGTTAGGGTTCGGGTTCGGGTTAGGGTTAGGGTTAGGGTTAGGGTTAGGGTTCGGGTTAGATTTAGGGTTAGGGTTCGGGTTAGGGTTAGGGTTTGGGTTAGGGTTAGGGTTAGGGTTAGGGTTCGGGTTAGGGTTAGGGTTCGGGTTCGGGTTAGGGTTAGGGTTCGGGTTAGGGTTAGGGTTCGGGTTCGGGTTCGGGTTAGGGTTAGGGTTCGGGTTAGGGTTAGGTTTCGGGTTAGGTTAGGGTTAGGTTTCAGGTTAGGGTTAGGGTTAGGTTTCGGGTTAGGGTTAGGGTTGGGGTTAGGGATAGGTTTAGGGTTCGGGTTCGGGTTCGGGTTAGGGTTAGGGTTAGGGTTAGGGTTAGGGATCGGGTTCGGGTTAGGGTTAGGGTGCGGGTTAGGTTTAGGGTTAGGGATAGGGTTCGGGTTCGGGTTAGGGTTAGGGTTTGTGTTAGGGTTTGGGTTCAGTTTAGGTTTAGGGTTAGGGTTCGGGTTAGGGTTCGGGTTCGGTTTAGGGTTAGGGTTAGGGTTCGGGTTAGGTTTAGGGTTCGGGTTCGGGTTAGGGTTAGGTTTAGGGTTCGGGTTAGTGTTCGGGTTAGGGTTAGGGTTAGGATTCGGGTTAGGGTTAGGGTTTGGTTTCGGGTTAGGGTTAGTGTTCGGGTTAGGGTGAGGTTTAGGGTTCGGGTTAGGGTTAGGGTTAGGTTTTACGGTTAGGGTTAGGGTTAGGGTTAGGGTTAGGGTTAGGGTTTAGGGTTAGGGTTAGGGTTAGGGTTCGGGTTAGCGTTAGGGTTAGGATTAGGTTTAGGGTTAGGTTTAGGGTTAGGGTTCGGGTTCGGGTTCGTGTTAGGGTTAGGGTTAGGGTTCGGTTTCGGGTTAGGGTTAGGGTTAGGGTTAGGGTTAGGGTTAGGATTCGGGTTAGGGTTACGGTTTGGTTTCGGGTTAGGGTTCGGGTTATGGTTAGGGTTCGTGTTAGGGTTTGGGTTAGGGTTAGGGTTAGGTTTTAGGGTAAGGTTTTGGGTTAGGGTTAGTGTTAGGGTTAGGAGTTAGGGTTAGGGTTAGTGTTAGGGTTAGGGTTAGGGTTCGTGTTAGCGTTAGGGTTAGGATTAGGGTTAGGGTTAGGTTTAGGGTTAGGGTTCGTGTTCGGGTTAGGGTTAGGGTTAGGGTTAGTGTTCGGGTTAGGGTTAGGGTTCGGGTTCGGGTTCGGGTTAGGGTTAGGGTTAGGGTTAGGTTTCGGGTTAGATTTAGTGTTAGGGTTCGTGTTAGGTTTAGGGTTAGGGTTTGGGTTAGGGTTAGGTTTAGGGTTAGGGTTCTGGTTAGGGTTCGGGTTAGGGTTAGGGTTAGGATTCGTGTAGGGTTAGGGTTAGGGTTCGGGTTCGGGTTAGGGTTCGGGTTAGGGTTAGGTTAGGGTTCGGGTTAGGGTTAGGGTTAGGGTTCGGTTTAGGTTAGGTTTCGGGTTCGGGTTATGGTTAGGTTTCGGGTTCGGGTTAGGGTTCGGGTTTTCGTTAGGGTTCGGATTAGGGTTAGGGTTAGGGTTAGGGTTCTGGTTAGGGTTAGGTTTCGGTTTCGGGATCGGATTAGAGTTAGGGTTCGGGTTAGGGTTAGGTTTCGGGTTAGGGTTAGGGTTAGGGTTCGGGTTAGGGTTAGGGTCAGGGTTCGGGTTAGGGTTAGGGTTCGGGTTATGGATAGGTTTAGGGTTCGGGTTCGGGTTCGGGTTAGGGTTAGGGTTAGGGTTAGGGTTAGGGATCGGGTTCGGGTTAGGGTTAGGGTGAGGGTTAGTTTTAGGGTTAGGGTTAGGTTTCGGGTTCGGGTTAGGGTTAGGGTTCGTGTTAGGGTTTTGTTTCGGATTAGGTTTAGGTTTAGGGTTCGGGTTAGGGTTCGGGTTCGGGTTAGGGTTAGGGTTAGGTTTCGGGTTAGGGTTAGGGTTCGAGTTCGGGTTAGTGTTAGGGTTAGGGTTAGGTTTAGGGTTCGGGTTCGGGTTAGGGTTAGGGGTTAGGGTTCGTGTTCGGGTAAGGGTTAGGGTTAGGTTTCGGGTTAGGGTTAGGGGTTAGTGTTCGGGTTAGGGTTAGGGTTAGGGTTAGGGTTAGGGTTAGGGTTCAGATTAGGGTTAGGTTAGGGTTAGGGTAAGGGTTCGGGTTAGTGTTAGGGTTAGGTTTAGGTTTAGGGTTCGGTTTAGGGTTAGTGTTCGGGTTAGGGTTAGGGTTAGGGTTAGAGTTCGGATTAGGGTTAGGGTTCGGTTTAAGGTTCGGGTTAGGGTTAGGGTTAGGGTTAGGGTTAGGGTTCGGATTAGGGTTAGGTTTCGTTTTAGGGTTAGGGTTAGGGTTAGGGTTCGGATTAGGGTTAGTGTTAGGGTTCGAGTTAGGGTTAGGGTTAGGGTTCGGGTTAGGGTTCGGGTTAGGGTTAGTGTTAGGGTTAGGGATAGGGTTCGGGTTAGGTTTAAGTTTCGGTTTAGGGTTAGGGTTAGGGTTAGGGTTAGGGTTCGGGTTAGGGTTAGGGATCGGGTTAGGGTTAGGGTTCGGGTTAAGGTTGGGTTCGGTTTAGGTTTCGGGTAGGGTTAGGGTTCGGGTTCGGGTTAGGTTTAGGGTTCGGGTTACGGTTAGGTTTAGGGGGACAGGTTAGGGTTAGGGTTCGGGCTAGGGTTAGGGTTAGGGTTCGGGTTAGGGTTAGGGTTAGGGTTAGGGTTCGTGTTAGGGTTCGGGTTAGGGGTCGGATTAGGGTTAGGGTTAGGATTCGGGTTAGGGTTAGGGTTAGGGTTAGGGTCGGGTTAGGGTTAGGGTTCGGGTTAGGGTTAGGGTTCGGTTTCGGGTTCGGGTTAGGGTTAGTGTTGGGGTTCGGGTTAGGGTTCCGGTTAGGGTTCGGTTTAGGGTTAGGTTTAGGGTTAGTGTCCGGGTTCGGGGTTAGGGTTAGGGTTAGGGTTCGGGTTAGGGTTAGGGTTCTCGTTAGGGTAAGGGTTAGGGTTCGGGTTCGTGTTAGGGTTAGGGTTAGTGTTCGGGTTCGGGTTCGGGTTATGGTTAGGGTTCGAGTTAGGATTCGGGTTAGTGTTTGGGTTAGAGTTAGGGTTAGGGTTAGGGTTCGGGTTCGGGTTATTGTTCGGGTTAGGGTTCGGGTTAGGGTTAGGTTTCGGGTTAGGGTTAGGGTTTGGGTTAGGGTTAGGATCGAGTTAGAGTTCGGGTTAGGGTTCGGGTTAGGGTTAGGGTTAGGGTTCGGGTTAGGGTTCAAGTTAGGGTTAGGGTTAGGGTTAAGGTTAGGGTTTGGGTTAGGTTTAGGGTTAGGGTTCGGGTTAGGTTTAGGGTTCGGGTTAGGTTTAGGTGTTAGTGTTAGGGTTAGTGTTAGGGTTAGGGTTCGGGTTCGGGTTAGGGTTAGGTTTAGGGTTAGGGTTCGGGTTAGGGTTAGGGTTCGGGTTCGGGTTAGGGTTAGGG
>JAVLSZ010000034.1:2317500-2330000 GCA_032313775.1 Urocyon cinereoargenteus
TAGGGTTAGGGTTCGGGTTAGGGTTAGGTTTAGGGTTAGAGTTAGGGTTAGGTTTAGGGTTCGGGTTAGTGTTAGGGTTCGGGTTAGGGTTAGGGGTTAGTGTTCAGGTTAGGGTTAGGGTTAGGGTTCGGGTTAGGTTTCGGGTTAGGGTTAGGGTTCGGGTTCGGGTTAGTGTTAGGGTTAGGGTTAGGGTTCGGGTTACGGTTAGGGTTCGGGTTAGGGTTAGGGTTAGGTTTCGAGTTAGGGTTAGGGTTCGGGTTAGGGTTAGGGTTCGGTTTAGGGTTAGGGTTAGGGTTCGGGTTAGGGTTCGAGTTAGGTTTAGGGTTAGGGTTCGGTTTAGGTTTAGGTTTCGGGTTAGGGTTAGGGTTAGGGTTAGGGATCGGGTTAGGGTTAGGGTTCGGGTTAGGGTTGGGTTCGGTTTAGTTTTCGGGTTAAGGTTAGGGTTCGAGTTCGGTTTAGGGTAAGGGTTCGGGTTAGGGTTAGGGTTAGGGTTCGGGTTAGGGTTAGGGTTCCGGCTAGGGGTCAGGTTAGGGTTCGGGTTAGCATTAGGGTTAGGGTTAGGGTTAGGGTTCGTGTTAGGGTTCGGGTTAGTGTTCGGGTGAGGGTTAGGTTTAGGGTTCGGGTTAGGGTTAGGGTTAGGGTCGGGTTAGGTTTAGGGTTCGGGTTAGGGTTAGGGTTCGGGTTCGGGTTAGGGTTAGGGTTGGGGTTCGGGTTAGGGCTCGGGTTAGGGTTCGGGTTAGGGTTAGGTTTAGGGTTAGGATCCGGGTTCGGGGTTAGGTTTAGAGTTACGGTTCGGGTTAGGGTTAGGGTTCGGGTTAGGGTTATGGTTAGGGTTCGGGTTCGTGTTTGGGTTAGGGTTAGGGTTCGGGTTCGGGTTCGGGTTAGGGTTAGGGTTCGATTTAGGGTTCGGGTTGGGGTTCGGGTTAGAGTTAGGTTTAGGGTTAGGGTTCGGGTTCGGGTTATTGTTCGGGTTCGGGTTAGGTTTCGGGTTAGGATTAAGGTTAGGGTTAGGATTTGGATTAGGGTTAGGGTTCGGATTCGGTTTCGGGTTAGGTTTCAGGTTAGGGTTAGGTTTAGGGGTTAGGGTTAGGGTCGAGTTAGAGTTCGGGTTAGGGTTCATGTTAGGGTTAGGGTTAGGGTAGGGTTCGGTTTAGGGTTCGAGTTAGGGTTAGGGTTAAGGTTAGGGTTAGGGTTCGGGTTAGGGTTAGGGTTAGGGTTCGGGCTAGGTTTAGGGTTCGGGTTAGGGTTAGGGGTTAGGGTTATGGTTAGGTTTAGGGTTCGGGTTAAGGTTAGGGTTAGGGTTAGGTTTAGTGTTCGGGTTAGGGTTAGGGTTAGGGTTAGGGTTAGGTTTTAGGGTTATGGTTGTGGTTAGGGTTAGGGTTAGGGTTAGGGGTTAGGGTTAGGGTTAGGGTTAGGGTTAGGGTTAGGGTTAGCGTTAGGGTTAGGATTAGGGTTAGGTTTAGGTTTAGGGTTAGGGTTAGGGTTCGGGTTCGGGTTCGGGTTAGGGTTAGGGTTAGGGTTCGGGTTAGGGTTAGGGTTCGGGTTCGGGTTAGGGTTAGGGTTAGGGTTAGGGTTAGGGTTAGATTTAGGGTTAGGGTTCGGGTTAGGGTTAGGGTTTGGGTTAGGGTTAGGGTTAGGTTTAGGGTTCGGGTTAGGGTTAGGGTTCGGGTTCGGGTTAGGGTTAGGGTTCGGGTTAGGGTTAGGGTTCGGGTTCGGGTTCGGGTTAGGGTTAGGGTTCGGGTTAGGTTTAGGATTCGGGTTAGGTTAGGGTTAGGTTTCGGGTTAGGGTTAGGGTTAGGTTTCGGGTTAGGGTTAGGGTTGGGGTTAGGGATAGGTTTAGGGTTCGGGTTCGGGTTCGGGTTAGAGTTAGGGTTAGGGTTAGGGTTAGGGATCGGGTTCGGGTTAGGGTTAGGGTGCGGGTTAGGTTTAGGGTTAGGGTTAGGGTTCGGGTTCGGGTTAGGATTAGTGTTTGGGTTCGGGTTAGGTTTAGGGTTATGGTTCGGGTTAGGGTTCGGGTTCGGTTTAGGGTTAGGGTTAGGGTTCGGGTTAGGTTTAGTGTTCGGGTTCGGGTTAGGGTTAGGTTTAGGGTTCGGGTTAGTGTTCGGGTTAGGGTTAGGTTTAGGATTCGAATTAGGGTTAGGGTTTGGTTTCGGGTTAGGGTTAGGGTTCGGGTTAGGGTGAGGTTTAGGGTTCGGGTTAGGGTTAGGGTTAGGTTTTAGGGTTAGGGTTAGGGTTAGGGTTAGGGTTAGGGTTAGGGTTAGGGTTTAGGGTTACGGTTAGGTTTAGGGTTAGGGTTCGGGTTAGCGTTAGGGTTAGGATTAGGTTTAGGGTTAGGTTTAGGGTTAGGGTTCGGGTTCGGGTTCGGGTTAGGGTTAGGGTTAGGGTTCGGTTTCGGGTTAGGGTTAGGGTTAGGGTTAGGTTTAGGGTTAGGATTCGGGTTAGGGTTACGGTTTGGTTTCGGGTTAGGTTTCGGGTTATGGTTAGGGTTCGGGTTAGGGTTTGGGTTAGGGTTAGGGTTAGGTTTTAGGGTAAGGGTTAGGGTTAGGGTTAGGGTTAGGGTTAGGGGTTAGGGTTAGGGTTAGTGTTAGGGTTAGGGTTAGGGTTCGTGTTAGCGTTAGGGTTAGGATTAGGGTTAGGGTTAGGTTTAGGGTTATGGTTCGTGTTCGGGTTAGGGTTAGGGTTAGGGTTAGGGTTCGGGTTAGGGTTAGGGTTCGGGTTCGGGTTAGGGTTAGGGTTAGGGTTAGGTTTCGGGTTAGATTTAGTGTTAGGGTTCGTGTTAGGGTTAGGGTTAGGGTTTGGGTTAGGGTTAGGTTTAGGGTTAGGGTTCTGGTTAGGGTTCGGGTTAGGGTTAGGATTCGGGTAGGGTTAGGGTTAGGGTTCGGGTTCGGGTTAGGGTTAGGGTTCGGTTTATGTTAGGTTTCGGGTTCGGGTTATGGTTAGGGTTCGGGTTCGGGTTAGGGTTCGGGTTTGCGTTAGGGTTCGGGTTAGGTTTAGGGTTAGTGTTAGGGTTCTGGTTAGGGTTAGGTTTCGGGTTCGGGATCGGATTAGAGTTAGGGTTCGGGTTAGGGTTAGGTTTCGGGTTAGGGTTAGGGTTAGGGTTCGGGTTAGGGTTCGGGTCAGGGTTCGGGTTAGGGTTAGGGTTCGGGTTAGGGATAGGTTTAGGGTTCGGGTTCGGGTTCGGGTTAGGGTTAGGGTTAGGGTTAGGGATCGGGTTCGGGTTAGGGTTACGGTGAGGGTTAGTTTTAGGGTTAGGGTTAGGTTTCGGGTTCGGGTTAGGGTTAGGGTTCGTGTTAGGGTTTTGTTTCGGATTAGGTTTAGGTTTAGGGTTCGGGTTAGGGTTCGGGTTCGGGTTAGGGTTAGGGTTGGGTTTCGGGTTAGGGTTAGGGTTCGAGTTCGGGTTAGGGTTAGGGTTAGGGTTAGGTTTAGGGTTCGGGTTCGGGTTAGGGTTAGGGGTTAGGGTTCGTGTTCGGGTAAGGGTTAGGGTTAGGTTTCGGGTTAGGGTTAGGGGTTAGTGTTCGGGTTAGGGTTAGGGTTAGGGTTAGGGTTAGGGTTAGGGTTCAGATTAGGGTTAGGTTAGGGTTAGGGTTAGTGTTCGGGTTAGTGTTAGGGTTAGGTTTAGGTTTAGGGTTCGGTTTAGGGTTAGTGTTCGGGTTAGGGTTAGGGTTAGGGTTAGGGTTCGGATTAGGGTTAGGGTTCGGTTTAAGGTTCGGGTTAGGGTTAGGGTTAGGGTTAGGGTTAGGGTTCGGATTAGGGTTAGGTTTCGTTTTAGGGTTAGGGTTAGGGTTAGGGTTCGGATTAGGGTTAGTGTTAGGGTTTGGGTTAGGGTTCGGGATCGGGTTAGGGTTAGGGTTAGGGTTCGGTTTAGGGTTAAGTTTAGGGTTCGGGTTAGGGTTCGAGTTAGGGTTAGGGTTAGGGTTCGGGTTAGGGTTCGGGTTAGGGTTCGGGTTAGGGTTAGTGTTAGGGTTAGGGATAGGGTTCGGGTTAGGTTTAAGTTTCGGTTTAGGGTTAGGGTTAGGGTTAGGGTTCGGGTTAGGGTTAGGGATCGGGTTAGGGTTAGGGTTCGGGTTAAGGTTGGGTTCGGTTTAGGTTTCGGGTAGGGTTAGGGTTCGGATTCGGGTTAGGGTTAGGGTTAGGGTTCGGGCTAGGTTTAGGGTTCGGGTTAGGGTTAGGGTTAGGGTTAGGGTTAGGTTTTAGGGTTATGGTTGTGGTTAGGGTTAGGGTTAGGGTTAGGGGTTAGGGTTACGTTAGGGTTAGGGTTAGGGTTAGCGTTAGGGTTAGGATTAGGTTTAGGTTTAGGTTTAGGGTTAGGGTTAGGGTTCGGGTTAGGGTTAGGGTTAGGGTTAGGGTTAGGGTTCGGGTTAGGGTTAGGGTTCGGGTTCGGGTTAGGGTTAGGGTTAGGGTTAGGGTTAGGGTTCGGGTTAGATTTAGGGTTAGGGTTCGGGTGAGGGTTAGGGTTTGGGTTAGGGTTAGGGTTAGGGTTAGGGTTCGGGTTAGGGTTAGGGTTCGGGTTCGGGTTAGGGTTAGGGTTCGGGTTAGGGTTAGGGTTCGGGTTCGGGTTCGGGTTAGGGTTAGGGTTCGGGTTAGGGTTAGGTTTCGGGTTAGGTTAGGGTTAGGTTTCAGGTTAGGGTTAGGGTTAGGTTTCGGGTTAGGGTTAGGGTTGGGGTTAGGGATAGGTTTAGTGTTCGGGTTCGGGTTCGGGTTAGGGTTAGGGTTAGGGTTAGGGTTAGGGATCGGGTTCGGGTTAGGGTTAGGGTGCGGGTTAGGTTTAGGGTTAGGGATAGGGTTCGGGTTCGGGTTAGGGTTAGGGTTTGTGTTAGGGTTTGGGTTCAGTTTAGGTTTAGGGTTAGGGTTCGGGTTAGGGTTCGGGTTCGGTTTAGGGTTAGGGTTAGGGTTCGGGTTAGGTTTAGGGTTCGGGTTCGGGTTAGGGTTAGGTTTAGGGTTCGGGTTAGTGTTCGGGTTAGGGTTAGGGTTAGGATTCGGGTTAGGGTTAGGGTTTGGTTTCGGGTTAGGGTTAGTGTTCGGGTTAGGGTGAGGTTTAGGGTTCGGGTTAGGGTTAGGGTTAGGTTTTACGGTTAGGGTTAGGGTTAGGGTTAGGGTTAGGGTTAGGGTTTAGGGTTAGGGTTAGGGTTAGGGTTCGGGTTAGCGTTAGGTTTAGGATTAGGTTTAGGGTTAGGTTTAGGGTTAGGGTTCGGGTTCGGGTTCGTGTTAGGGTTAGGGTTAGGGTTCGGTTTCGGGTTAGGGTTAGGGTTAGGGTTAGGGTTAGGGTTAGGATTCGGGTTAGGGTTACGGTTTGGTTTCGGGTTAGGGTTCGGGTTATGGTTAGGGTTCGTGTTAGGGTTTGGGTTAGGGTTAGGGTTAGGTTTTAGGGTAAGGTTTTGGGTTAGGGTTAGGGTTAGGGTTAGGAGTTAGGGTTAGGGTTAGTGTTAGGGTTAGGGTTAGGGTTCGTGTTAGCGTTAGGGTTAGGATTAGGGTTAGGGTTAGGTTTAGGGTTAGGGTTCGTGTTCGGGTTAGGGTTAGGGTTAGGGTTAGGGTTCGGGTTAGGGTTAGGGTTCGGGTTCGGGTTCGGGTTAGGGTTAGGGTTAGGGTTAGGTTTCGGGTTAGATTTAGTGTTAGGGTTCGTGTTAGGTTTAGGGTTAGGGTTTGGGTTAGGGTTAGGTTTAGGGTTAGGGTTCTGGTTAGGGTTCGGGTTAGGGTTAGGGTTAGGATTCGTGTAGGGTTAGGGTTAGGGTTCGGGTTCGGGTTAGGGTTCGGGTTAGGGTTAGGTTAGGGTTCGGGTTAGGGTTAGGGTTAGGGTTCGGTTTAGGTTAGGTTTCGGGTTCGGGTTATGGTTAGGTTTCGGGTTCGGGTTAGGGTTCGGGTTTTCGTTAGGGTTCGGGTTAGGGTTAGGGTTAGGGTTAGGGTTCTGGTTAGGGTTAGGTTTCGGTTTCGGGATCGGATTAGAGTTAGGGTTCGGGTTAGGGTTAGGTTTCGGGTTAGGGTTAGGGTTAGGGTTCGGGTTAGGGTTAGGGTCAGGGTTCGGGTTAGGGTTAGGGTTCGGGTTATGGATAGGTTTAGGGTTCGGGTTCGGGTTCGGGTTAGGGTTAGGGTTAGGGTTAGGGTTAGGGATCGGGTTCGGGTTAGGGTTAGGGTGAGGGTTAGTTTTAGGGTTAGGGTTAGGTTTCGGGTTCGGGTTAGGGTTAGGGTTCGTGTTAGGGTTTTGTTTCGGATTAGGTTTAGGTTTAGGGTTCGGGTTAGGGTTCGGGTTCGGGTTAGGGTTAGGGTTAGGTTTCGGGTTAGGGTTAGGGTTCGAGTTCGGGTTAGTGTTAGGGTTAGGGTTAGGTTTAGGGTTCGGGTTCGGGTTAGGGTTAGGGGTTAGGGTTCGTGTTCGGGTAAGGGTTAGGGTTAGGTTTCGGGTTAGGGTTAGGGGTTAGTGTTCGGGTTAGGGTTAGGGTTAGGGTTAGGGTTAGGGTTAGGGTTCAGATTAGGGTTAGGTTAGGGTTAGGGTAAGGGTTCGGGTTAGTGTTAGGGTTAGGTTTAGGTTTAGGGTTCGGTTTAGGGTTAGTGTTCGGGTTAGGGTTAGGGTTAGGGTTAGAGTTCGGATTAGGGTTAGGGTTCGGTTTAAGGTTCGGGTTAGGGTTAGGGTTAGGGTTAGGGTTAGGGTTCGGATTAGGGTTAGGTTTCGTTTTAGGGTTAGGGTTAGGGTTAGGGTTCGGATTAGGGTTAGTGTTAGGGTTCGAGTTAGGGTTAGGGTTAGGGTTCGGGTTAGGGTTCGGGTTAGGGTTAGGGTTAGGGTCGGGTTAGGTTTAGGGTTCGGGTTAGGGTTAGGGTTCGGGTTCGGGTTAGGGTTAGGGTTGGGGTTCGGGTTAGGGTTCGGGTTAGGGTTCGGGTTAGGGTTAGGTTTAGGGTTAGGATCCGGGTTCGGGGTTAGGTTTAGAGTTACGTTTCGGGTCAGGGTTAGGGTTCGGGTTAGGGTTAGGTTTAGGGTTCGGGTTCGTGTTTGGGTTAGGGTTAGGGTTCGGGTTCGTGTTAGGGTTAGGGTTAGGGTTCGATTTAGGGTTCGGGTTAGGGTTCGGGTTAGAGTTAGGTTTAGGGTTAGGGTTCGGGTTCGGGTTATTGTTCGGGTTCGGGTTAGGTTTCGGGTTAGGATTAAGGTTAGGGTTAGGATTTGGATTAGGGTTAGGGTTCGGATTCGGTTTAGGGTTAGGTTTCAGGTTAGGGTTAGGTTTAGGGGTTAAGGTTAGGGTCGAGTTAGAGTTCGGGTTAGGGTTCATGTTAGGGTTAGGGTTAGGGTAGGGTTCGGTTTAGGGTTCGAGTTAGGGTTAGGGTTAGGGTTAGGGTTAGGGTTCGGGTTAGGGTTAGGGTTAGGGTTCGGGCTAGGTTTAGGGTTCGGGTTAGGGTTAGGGTTAGGGTTAGGGTTAGGTTTTAGGGTTATGGTTGTGGTTAGGGTTAGGGTTAGGGTTAGGGGTTAGGGTTACGTTAGGGTTAGGGTTAGGGTTAGCGTTAGGGTTAGGATTAGGGTTAGGTTTAGGTTTAGGGTTAGGGTTAGGGTTCGGGTTAGGGTTAGGGTTAGGGTTAGGGTTAGGGTTCGGGTTAGGGTTAGGGTTCGGGTTCGGGTTAGGGTTAGGGTTAGGGTTAGGGTTAGGGTTCGGGTTAGATTTAGGGTTAGGGTTCGGGTTAGGGTTAGGGTTTGGGTTAGGGTTAGGGTTAGGGTTAGGGTTCGGGTTAGGGTTAGGGTTCGGGTTCGGGTTAGGGTTAGGGTTCGGGTTAGGGTTAGGGTTCGGGTTCGGGTTCGGGTTAGGGTTAGGGTTCGGGTTAGGGTTAGGTTTCGGGTTAGGTTAGGGTTAGGTTTCAGGTTAGGGTTAGGGTTAGGTTTCGGGTTAGGGTTAGGGTTGGGGTTAGGGATAGGTTTAGGGTTCGGGTTCGGGTTCGGGTTAGGGTTAGGGTTAGGGTTAGGGTTAGGGATCGGGTTCGGGTTAGGGTTAGGGTGCGGGTTAGGTTTAGGGTTAGGGATAGGGTTCGGGTTCGGGTTAGGGTTAGGGTTTGTGTTAGGGTTTGGGTTCAGTTTAGGTTTAGGGTTAGGGTTCGGGTTAGGGTTCGGGTTCGGTTTAGGGTTAGGGTTAGGGTTCGGGTTAGGTTTAGGGTTCGGGTTCGGGTTAGGGTTAGGTTTACGGTTCGGGTTAGTGTTCGGGTTAGGGTTAGGGTTAGGATTCGGGTTAGGGTTAGGGTTTGGTTTCGGGTTAGGGTTAGTGTTCGGGTTAGGGTGAGGTTTAGGGTTCGGGTTAGGGTTAGGGTTAGGTTTTACGGTTAGGGTTAGGGTTAGGGTTAGGGTTAGGGTTAGGGTTTAGGGTTAGGGTTAGGGTTAGGGTTCGGGTTAGCGTTAGGGTTAGGATTAGGTTTAGGGTTAGGTTTAGGGTTAGGGTTCGGGTTCGGGTTCGTGTTAGGGTTAGGGTTAGGGTTCGGTTTCGGGTTAGGGTTAGGGTTAGGGTTAGGGTTAGGGTTAGGATTCGGGTTAGGGTTACGGTTTGGTTTCGGGTTAGGGTTCGGGTTATGGTTAGGGTTCGTGTTAGGGTTTGGGTTAGGGTTAGGGTTAGGTTTTAGGGTAAGGTTTTGGGTTAGGGTTAGGGTTAGGGTTAGGAGTTAGGGTTAGGGTTAGTGTTAGGGTTAGGGTTAGGGTTCGTGTTAGCGTTAGGGTTAGGATTAGGGTTAGGGTTAGGTTTAGGGTTAGGGTTCGTGTTCGGGTTAGGGTTAGGGTTAGGGTTAGGGTTCGGGTTAGGGTTAGGGTTCGGGTTCGGGTCGGGTTAGGGTTAGGGTTAGGGTTAGGTTTCGGGTTAGATTTAGTGTTAGGGTTCGTGTTAGGTTTAGGGTTAGGGTTTGGGTTAGGGTTAGGTTTAGGGTTAGGGTTCTGGTTAGGGTTCGGCTTAGGGTTAGGGTTAGGATTCGTGTAGGGTTAGGGTTAGGGTTCGGGTTCGGGTTAGGGTTCGGGTTAGGGTTAGTTTAGGGTTCGGGTTAGGGTTAGGGTTAGGGTTCGGTTTAGGTTAGGTTTCGGGTTCGGGTTATGGTTAGGTTTCGGGTTCGGGTTAGGGTTCGGGTTTTCGTTAGGGTTCGGATTAGGGTTAGGGTTAGGGTTAGGGTTCTGGTTAGGGTTAGGTTTCGGTTTCGGGATCGGATTAGAGTTAGGGTTCGGGTTAGGGTTAGGTTTCGGGTTAGGGTTAGGGTTAGGGTTCGGGTTAGGGTTAGGGTCAGGGTTCGGGTTAGGGTTAGGGTTCGGGTTATGGATAGGTTTAGGGTTCGGGTTCGGGTTCGGGTTCGGGTTAGGGTTAGGGTTAGGGTTAGGGATCGGGTTCGGGTTAGGGTTAGGGTGAGGGTTAGTTTTAGGGTTAGGGTTAGGTTTCGGGTTCGGGTTAGGGTTAGGGTTCGTGTTAGGGTTTTGTTTCGGATTAGGTTTAGGTTTAGGGTTCGGGTTAGGGTTCGGGTTCGGGTTAGGGTTAGGGTTAGGTTTCGGGTTAGGGTTAGGGTTCGAGTTCGGGTTAGTGTTAGGGTTAGGGTTAGGTTTAGGGTTCGGGTTCGGGTTAGGGTTAGGGGTTAGGGTTCGTGTTCGGGTAAGGGTTAGGGTTAGGTTTCGGGTTAGGGTTAGGGGTTAGTGTTCGGGTTAGGGTTAGGGTTAGGGTTAGGGTTAGGGTTAGGGTTCAGATTAGGGTTAGGTTAGGGTTAGGGTAAGGGTTCGGGTTAGTGTTAGGGTTAGGTTTAGGTTTAGGGTTCGGTTTAGGGTTAGTGTTCGGGTTAGGGTTAGGGTTAGGGTTAGAGTTCGGATTAGGGTTAGGGTTCGGTTTAAGGTTCGGGTTAGGGTTAGGGTTAGGGTTAGGGTTAGGGTTCGGATTAGGGTTAGGTTTCGTTTTAGGGTTAGGGTTAGGGTTAGGGTTCGGATTAGGGTTAGTGTTAGGGTTCGAGTTAGGGTTAGGGTTAGGGTTCGGGTTAGGGTTCGGGTTAGGGTTAGTGTTAGGGTTAGGGATAGGGTTCGGGTTAGGTTTAAGTTTCGGTTTAGGGTTAGGGTTAGGGTTAGGGTTAGGGTTCGGGTTAGGGTTAGGGATCGGGTTAGGGTTAGGGTTCGGGTTAAGGTTGGGTTCGGTTTAGGTTTCGGGTAGGGTTAGGGTTCGGGTTCGGGTTAGGTTTAGGGTTCGGGTTACGGTTAGGTTTAGGGGGACAGGTTAGGGTTAGGGTTCGGGCTAGGGTTAGGGTTAGGGTTCGGGTTAGGGTTAGGGTTAGGGTTAGGGTTCGTGTTAGGGTTCGGGTTAGGGGTCGGATTAGGGTTAGGGTTAGGATTCGGGTTAGGGTTAGGGTTAGGGTTAGGGTCGGGTTAGGGTTAGGGTTCGGGTTAGGGTTAGGGTTCGGTTTCGGGTTCGGGTTAGGGTTAGTGTTGGGGTTCGGGTTAGGGTTCCGGTTAGGGTTCGGTTTAGGGTTAGGTTTAGGGTTAGTGTCCGGGTTCGGGGTTAGGGTTAGGGTTAGGGTTCGGGTTAGGGTTAGGGTTCTCGTTAGGGTAAGGGTTAGGGTTCGGGTTCGTGTTAGGGTTAGGGTTAGTGTTCGGGTTCGGGTTCGGGTTATGGTTAGGGTTCGAGTTAGGATTCGGGTTAGTGTTTGGGTTAGAGTTAGGGTTAGGGTTAGGGTTCGGGTTCGGGTTATTGTTCGGGTTAGGGTTCGGGTTAGGGTTAGGTTTCGGGTTAGGGTTAGGGTTTGGGTTAGGGTTAGGATCGAGTTAGAGTTCGGGTTAGGGTTCGGGTTAGGGTTAGGGTTAGGGTTAGGGTTCGGGTTAGGGTTCAAGTTAGGGTTAGGGTTAGGGTTAAGGTTAGGGTTTGGGTTAGGTTTAGGGTTAGGGTTCGGGTTAGGTTTAGGGTTCGGGTTAGGTTTAGGTGTTAGTGTTAGGGTTAGTGTTAGGGTTAGGGTTCGGGTTCGGGTTAGGGTTAGGTTTAGGGTTAGGGTTCGGGTTAGGGTTAGGGTTCGGGTTCGGGTTAGGGTTAGGGTTAGGGTTAGGGTTCTGGTTAGATTTAGGGTTAGGGTTCGGGTTAGGTTTAGGGTTAGGGTTTGGGTTAGGGTTAGGGTTAGGGTTAGGGTTCGGGTTAGGGTTCTGGTTAGGGTTAGGGTTAGGATTCGGGTAGGGTTAGGGTTAGGGTTCGGGTTAGGGTTAGGGTTCGGGTTAGGGTTAGGGTTGGGGTTCGGGTTAGGGTTCGGGTTAGGTTTCGGGTTAGGGTTAGGGTTGGGGTTCGGGTTAGGGTTCGGGTTAGGTTTCGGGTTAGGCTTAGGGTTAGGGTTAGGTTTTGGGTTAGGGTTAGGATTCGGGTAAAGGGTTAGGGTTCGGGTTCGTGTTAGTGTTAGGGTTAGAGTTCCGGTTAGGGTTAGTGTTAGGGTTCGGGTTAGGGTTAGGGTTAGGGTTAGGGTTAGGTTTCGGTTTAGGGTTCGGGTTAGGGTTAGAGTTCGGGTTAGGGTTAGGGTTAGGGTTCGGGTTAGGGTTTGGGTTAGGTTTAGGGTTCGGGTTCCGGTTAGGGTTCGGGTTAGGGGTTAGGGTTAGGGTTCGGGTGCGGGTTAGGGTTAGGGTTAGTGTTCGGGTTAGGGTTAGGGTTGGGGTTCGGGTTAGGGTTCGGGTTAGGTTTAGGGTTAGGGTTAGGGTTCGGGTTAGGGTTCGGGTTAGGATTAGGATTCGGGTAAAGTGTTAGGGTTCAGGTTCGTGTTAGGGTTAGGGTTAGGGTTCCGGTTAGGGTTAGGGTTAGGGTTCGGGTTTGGGTTAGGGTTAGTGTTAGGGTTAGGTTTCGGGTTAGGGTTCGGGTTAGGGTTAGGTTAGAGTTCGGGTTAGGGTTAGGTTTAGGGTTCGGGTTAGGGTTAGGTTTAGGGTTAGGGTTAGGTTTCGGGTTAGGGTTAGGGTTAGGGTTCGGGTTAGGGTTCGGGTTAGGGTTCGGGTTAGGGTTAGGGTTCGGGTTAGGGTTAGGGTTAGGGTTCGGGTTAGGGTTCGGGTTAGGGTTAAGGTTAGGGTTAGGGTTCGGGTTAGGGTTAGGGTTATTGTTAGGGTTCGGGTTAGGGTTAGGTTTCGGGTTCGGGTGAGGGTTAGGGTTAGGGTTAGGGTTCAGATTATGGTTAGGGTTAGGGTTCGGGTTAGGGTTCGGTTTCGGGTTAGGGTTAGGGTTAGGGTTTGGTTAGGATTAGGGTTCGGGTTCCGGTTAGGGTTCGGGTTAGGGGTTAGGGTTAGGGTTTGTCTGCCTGTTAGGGTTAGGGTTAGGGTTAGGGTTAGGGTTGGGGTTAGGGTTAGGGTTAGTGTTAGGGTTAGGGTTGGGGTTAGGGTTAGGGTTAGGGGTTAGTGTTAGGGTTAGGGTGAGGGTTAGTGTTAGGGTTAGGGTTCGGATTAGGGTTAGGTTAGGGTTCGGGTTAGGGTAAGGGTTCGGGTTAGGGTTAGGGTTCCGGTTAGGGTTAGGTTTCGGGTTAGCGGTTAGTGTTAGTTTTCGGGTTCGGGTTAGGGTTAGGGTTAGGGTTCGGGTTAG
>JAVLSZ010000034.1:2335000-2340000 GCA_032313775.1 Urocyon cinereoargenteus
CAGGGTTAGTGTTAGGGTCAGGGTTAGGTTTAGGGTTAGGGTTAGGGTTAGGGTTAGGGGTTAGGGTTAGGGTTAGGGTTAGGTTTCGGGTTCCGGTTAGGGTTCGGGTTATGGGTTAGGGTTAGTGTTCGTGTGCGGGTTAGGGTTAGGGTTAGGGTTAGGGTTAGGGTTAGGGTTCGGGTTAGGGTTAGGGTTAGTGTTAGGGTTAGGGTTGGGGTTAGGGTTAGGTTTAGGGGTTAGTGTTAGGGTTAGGGTGAGGGTTAGGGTTAGGGTTAGGGTTCGGATTAGGGTTAGGTTAGGGTTCGGGTTAGGGTTAGGTTTCGGGTTAGGTTTAGGGTTCGGGTTAGGGTTAGGTTTCGGTTTAGGGGTTAGTGTTAGGGTTCGGGTTCGGGTTAGGGTTAGGGTTCGGGTTAGGGTTAGGTTTAGGGTTAGAGTTAGGGTTAGGGTTAGGGTTCGGGTTAGGGTTAGGGTTAGGGTTAGGGTTAGGGTTCGGGTTAGATTAGGTTTCGGGTTAGGTTTAGTTGTTAGTGTTCAGGTTAGGTTTAGGGTTAGGGTTCGAGTTCGGGTTAGGGTTAGGGTTCGTGTTAGGGACAGGGTTAGGGTTAGGGTTATGGTTAGGGTTCGGGTTCGGGTTAGGGTTCGGGTTAGGGTTAGGGTTCGGGTTAGGGTTAGGTTTAGGGTTAGAGTTAGGGTTAGGTTTAGGGTTCGGGTTAGTGTTAGGGTTCGGGTTAGGGTTAGGGGTTAGTGTTCAGGTTAGGGTTAGGGTTAGGGTTCGGGTTAGGTTTCGGGTTAGGGTTAGGGTTCGGGTTCGGGTTAGGGTTAGGGTTAGGGTTAGGGTTCGGTTTAGGTTTAGGTTTCGGGTTAGGGTTAGGGTTAGGGTTAGGGATCGGGTTAGGGTTAGGGTTCGGGTTAGGGTTGGGTTCGGTTTAGTTTTCGGGTTAAGGTTAGGGTTCGAGTTCGGTTTAGGGTAAGGGTTCGGGTTAGGGTTAGGGTTAGGGTTCGGGTTAGGGTTAGGGTTCCGGCTAGGGGTCAGGTTAGGGTTCGGGTTAGCATTAGGGTTAGGGTTAGGGTTAGGGTTCGTGTTAGGGTTCGGGTTAGTGTTCGGGTGAGGGTTAGGTTTAGGGTTCGGGTTAGGGTTAGGGTTAGGGTCGGGTTAGGTTTAGGGTTCGGGTTAGGGTTAGGGTTCGGGTTCGGGTTAGGGTTAGGGTTGGGGTTCGGGTTAGGGCTCGGGTTAGGGTTCGGGTTAGGGTTAGGTTTAGGGTTAGGATCCGGGTTCGGGGTTAGGTTTAGATTTACGGTTCGGGTTAGGGTTAGGGTTCGGGTTAGGGTTATGGTTAGGGTTCGGGTTCGTGTTTGGGTTAGGGTTAGGGTTCGGGTTCGGGTTCGGGTTAGGGTTAGGGTTCGATTTAGGGTTCGGGTTGGGGTTCGGGTTAGAGTTAGGTTTAGGGTTAGGGTTCGGGTTCGGGTTATTGTTCGGGTTCGGGTTAGGTTTCGGGTTAGGATTAAGGTTAGGGTTACGATTTGGTTTAGGGTTAGGGTTCGGATTCGGTTTCGGGTTAGGTTTCAGGTTAGGGTTAGGTTTAGGGGTTAGGGTTAGGGTCGAGTTAGAGTTCGGGTTAGGGTTCATGTTAGGGTTAGGGTTAGGGTAGGGTTCGGTTTAGGGTTCGAGTTAGGGTTAGGGTTAAGGTTAGGGTTAGGGTTCGGGTTAGGGTTAGGGTTAGGTTTCGGGCTAGGTTTAGGGTTCGGGTTAGGGTTAGGGGTTAGGGTTATGGTTAGGTTTAGGGTTCGGGTTAAGGTTAGGGTTAGGGTTAGGTTTAGTGTTCGGGTTAGGGTTAGGGTTAGGGTTAGGGTTAGGTTTTAGGGTTATGGTTGTGGTTAGGGTTAGGGTTAGGGTTAGGGGTTAGGGTTAGGGTTAGGGTTAGGGTTAGGGTTAGCGTTAGGGTTAGGATTAGGGTTAGGTTTAGGTTTAGGGTTAGGGTTAGGGTTCGGGTTCGGGTTCGGGTTAGGGTTAGGGTTAGGGTTCGGGTTAGGTTTAGGGTTCGGGTTCGGGTTAGGGTTAGGGTTAGGGTTAGGGTTAGGGTTAGATTTAGGGTTAGGGTTCGGGTTAGGGTTAGGGTTTGGGTTAGGGTTAGGGTTAGGTTTAGGGTTCGGGTTAGGGTTAGGGTTCGGGTTCGGGTTAGGGTTAGGGTTCGGGTTAGGGTTAGGGTTCGGGTTCGGGTTAGGGTTAGGGTTCGGGTTAGGTTTAGGATTCGGGTTAGGTTAGGGTTAGGTTTCGGGTTAGGGTTAGGGTTAGGTTTCGGGTTAGGGTTAGGGTTGGGGTAGGGATAGGTTTAGGGTTCGGGTTCGGGTTCGGGTTAGAGTTAGGGTTAGGGTTAGGGTTAGGGATCGGGTTCGGGTTAGGGTTAGGGTGCGGGTTAGGTTTAGGGTTAGGGTTAGGGTTCGGGTTCGGGTTAGGATTAGGGTTTGGGTTCGGGTTAGGTTTAGGGTTATGGTTCGGGTTAGGGTTCGGGTTCGGTTTAGGGTTAGGGTTAGGGTTCGGGTTAGGTTTAGTGTTCGGGTTCGGGTTAGGGTTAGGTTTAGGGTTCGGGTTAGTGTTCGGGTTAGGGTTAGGTTTAGGATTCGAATTAGGGTTAGGGTTTGGTTTCGGGTTAGGGTTAGGGTTCGGGTTAGGGTGAGGTTTAGGGTTCGGGTTAGGGTTAGGGTTAGGTTTTAGGGTTAGGGTTAGGGTTAGGGTTAGGGTTAGGGTTAGGGTTTAGGGTTACGGTTAGGGTTAGGGTTAGGGTTCGGGTTAGCGTTAGGGTTAGGATTAGGTTTAGGGTTAGGTTTAGGGTTAGGGTTCGGGTTCGGGTTCGGGTTAGGGTTAGGGTTAGGGTTCGGTTTCGGGTTAGGGTTAGGGTTAGGGTTAGGTTTAGGGTTAGGATTCGGGTTAGGGTTACGGTTTGGTTTCGGGTTAGGTTTCGGGTTATGGTTAGGGTTCGGGTTAGGGTTTGGGTTAGGGTTAGGGTTAGGTTTTAGGGTAAGGGTTAGGGTTAGGGTTAGGGTTAGGGTTAGGGGTTAGGGTTAGGGTTAGTGTTAGGGTTAGGGTTAGGGTTCGTGTTAGCGTTAGGGTTAGGATTAGGGTTAGGGTTAGGTTTAGGGTTATGGTTCGTGTTCGGGTTAGGGTTAGGGTTAGGGTTAGGGTTCGGGTTAGGGTTAGGGTTCGGGTTCGGGTTAGGGTTAGGGTTAGGGTTAGGTTTCGGGTTAGATTTAGTGTTAGGGTTCGTGTTAGGGTTAGGGTTAGGGTTTGGGTTAGGGTTAGGTTTAGGGTTAGGGTTCTGGTTAGGGTTCGGGTTAGGGTTAGGATTCGGGTAGGGTTAGGGTTAGGGTTCGGGTTCGGGTTAGGGTTAGGGTTCGGTTTAGGTTAGGTTTCGGGTTCGGTTTATGGTTAGGGTTCGGGTTCGGGTTAGGGTTCGGGTTTGCGTTAGGGTTCGGGTTAGGTTTAGGGTTAGTGTTAGGGTTCTGGTTAGGGTTAGGTTTCGGGTTCGGGATCGGATTAGAGTTAGGGTTCGGGTTAGGGTTAGGTTTCGGGTTAGGGTTAGGGTTAGGGTTCGGGTTAGGGTTCGGGTCAGGGTTCGGGTTAGGGTTAGGGTTCGGGTTAGGGATAGGTTTAGGGTTCGGGTTCGGGTTCGGGTTAGGGTTAGGGTTAGGGTTAGGGATCGGGTTCGGGTTAGGGTTAGGGTGAGGGTTAGTTTTAGGGTTAGGGTTAGGTTTCGGGTTCGGGTTAGGGTTAGGGTTCGTGTTAGGGTTTTGTTTCGGATTAGGTTTAGGTTTAGGGTTCGGGTTAGGGTTCGGGTTCGGGTTAGGGTTAGGGTTGGGTTTCGGGTTAGGGTTAGGGTTCGAGTTCGGGTTAGGGTTAGGGTTAGGGTTAGGTTTAGGGTTCGGGTTCGGGTTAGGGTTAGGGGTTAGGGTTCGTGTTCGGGTAAGGGTTAGGGTTAGGTTTCGGGTTAGGGTTAGGGGTTAGTGTTCGGGTTAGGGTTAGGGTTAGGGTTAGGGTTAGGGTTAGGGTTCAGATTAGGGTTAGGTTAGGGTTAGGGTTAGTGTTCGGGTTAGTGTTAGGGTTAGGTTTAGGTTTAGGGTTCGGTTTAGGGTTAGTGTTCGGGTTAGGGTTAGGGTTAGGGTTAGGGTTCGGATTAGGGTTAGGGTTCGGTTTAAGGTTCGGGTTAGGGTTAGGGTTAGGGTTAGGGTTAGGGTTCGGATTAGGGTTAGGTTTCGTTTTAGGGTTAGGGTTAGGGTTAGGGTTCGGATTAGGGTTAGTGTTAGGGTTTGGGTTAGGGTTCGGGATCGGGTTAGGGTTAGGGTTAGGGTTCGGTTTAGGGTTAAGTTTAGGGTTCGGGTTAGGGTTCGAGTTAGGGTTAGGGTTAGGGTTCGGGTTAGGGTTCGGGTTAGGGTTCGGGTTAGGGTTAGTGTTAGGGTTAGGGATAGGGTTCGGGTTAGGTTTAAGTTTCGGTTTAGGGTTAGGGTTAGGGTTAGGGTTCGGGTTAGGGTTAGGGATCGGGTTAGGGTTAGGGTTCGGGTTAAGGTTGGGTTCGGTTTAGGTTTCGGGTAGGGTTAGGGTTCGGATTCGGGTTAGTTTTAGGGTTCGGGTTACGGTTAGGTTTAGGGGAACAGGTTAGGGTTAGGGTTCGGGCTAGGGTTAGGGTTAGGGTTCGGGTTAGGGTTAGGTTTAGGGTTAGGGTTCGTGTTAGGGTTCGGGTTATGGGTCGGATTAGGGTTAGGGTTAGGATTCGGGTTAGGGTTAGGGTTCGGGTTAGGGTCGGGTTAGGGTTAGGGTTCGGGTTAGGGTTAGGGTTCGGTTTTGGGTTAGGGTTGGGGTTCGGGTTAGGGTTCGGTTTAGGGTTCGGTTTAGGGTTAGGTTTAGGGTTAGTGTCCGGGTTCGGGGTTAGGGTTAGGGTTAGGGTTCGGGTTAGGGTTAGGGTTCTCATTAGGGTAAGGGTTAGGGTTCGGGTTCGTGTTAGGGTTAG
>JAVLSZ010000034.1:2355000-2360000 GCA_032313775.1 Urocyon cinereoargenteus
TAGGGTTAGGGTTAGGGTTCGGATTAGGGTTAGGTTAGGGTTCGGGTTAGGGTTAGGTTTCGGGTTAGGTTTAGGGTTCGGGTTAGGGTTAGGTTTCGGTTTAGGGGTTAGTGTTAGGGTTCGGGTTCGGGTTAGGGTTAGGGTTCGGGTTAGGGTTAGGTTTAGGGTTAGAGTTAGGGTTAGGGTTAGGGTTCGGGTTAGGGTTAGGGTTAGGGTTAGGGTTAGGGTTCGGGTTAGATTAGGTTTCGGGTTAGGTTTAGTTGTTAGTGTTCAGGTTAGGTTTAGGGTTAGGGTTCGAGTTCGGGTTAGGGTTAGGGTTCGTGTTAGGGACAGGGTTAGGGTTAGGGTTATGGTTAGGGTTCGGGTTCGGGTTAGGGTTCGGGTTAGGGTTAGGGTTCGGGTTAGGGTTAGGTTTAGGGTTAGAGTTAGGGTTAGGTTTAGGGTTCGGGTTAGTGTTAGGGTTCGGGTTAGGGTTAGGGGTTAGTGTTCAGGTTAGGGTTAGGGTTAGGGTTCGGGTTAGGTTTCGGGTTAGGGTTAGGGTTCGGGTTCGGGTTAGGGTTAGGGTTAGGGTTAGGGTTCGGGTTACGGTTAGGGTTCGGGTTAGGGTTAGGGTTAGGTTTCGAGTTAGGGTTAGGGTTCGGGTTAGGGTTAGGGTTCGGTTTAGGGTTAGGGTTAGGGTTCGGGTTAGGGTTCGAGTTAGGTTTAGGGTTAGGGTTCGGTTTAGGTTTAGGTTTCGGGTTAGGGTTAGGGTTAGGGTTAGGGATCGGGTTAGGGTTAGGGTTCGGGTTAGGGTTGGGTTCGGTTTAGTTTTCGGGTTAAGGTTAGGGTTCGAGTTCGGTTTAGGGTAAGGGTTCGGGTTAGGGTTAGGGTTAGGGTTCGGGTTAGGGTTAGGGTTCCGGCTAGGGGTCAGGTTAGGGTTCGGGTTAGCATTAGGGTTAGGGTTAGGGTTAGGGTTCGTGTTAGGGTTCGGGTTAGTGTTCGGGTGAGGGTTAGGTTTAGGGTTCGGGTTAGGGTTAGGGTTAGGGTCGGGTTAGGTTTAGGGTTCGGGTTAGGGTTAGGGTTCGGGTTCGGGTTAGGGTTAGGGTTGGGGTTCGGGTTAGGGCTCGGGTTAGGGTTCGGGTTAGGGTTAGGTTTAGGGTTAGGATCCGGGTTCGGGGTTAGGTTTAGAGTTACGGTTCGGGTTAGGGTTAGGGTTCGGGTTAGGGTTATGGTTAGGGTTCGGGTTCGTGTTTGGGTTAGGGTTAGGGTTCGGGTTCGGGTTCGGGTTAGGGTTAGGGTTCGATTTAGGGTTCGGGTTGGGGTTCGGGTTAGAGTTAGGTTTAGGGTTAGGGTTCGGGTTCGGGTTATTGTTCGGGTTCGGGTTAGGTTTCGGGTTAGGATTAAGGTTAGGGTTACGATTTGGTTTAGGGTTAGGGTTCGGATTCGGTTTAGGGTTAGGTTTCAGGTTAGGGTTAGGTTTAGGGGTTAGGGTTAGGGTCGAGTTAGAGTTCGGGTTAGGGTTAATGTTAGGGTTAGGGTTAGGGTAGGGTTCGGTTTAGGGTTCGAGTTAGGGTTAGGGTTAAGGTTAGGGTTAGGGTTCGGGTTAGGGTTAGGGTTAGGGTTCGGGCTAGGTTTAGGGTTCGGGTTAGGGTTAGGGGTTAGGGTTATGGTTAGGTTTAGGGTTCGGGTTAAGGTTAGGGTTAGGGTTAGGTTTAGTGTTCGGGTTAGGGTTAGGGTTAGGGTTAGGGTTAGGTTTTAGGGTTATGGTTGTGGTTAGGGTTAGGGTTAGGGTTAGGGGTTAGGGTTAGGGTTAGGGTTAGGGTTAGGGTTAGGGTTAGCGTTAGGGTTAGGATTAGGGTTAGGTTTAGGTTTAGGGTTAGGGTTAGGGTTCGGGTTCGGGTTCGGGTTAGGGTTAGGGTTAGGGTTCGGGTTAGGGTTAGGGTTCGGGTTCGGGTTAGGGTTAGGGTTAGGGTTAGGGTTAGGGTTAGATTTAGGGTTAGGGTTCGGGTTAGGGTTAGGGTTTGGGTTAGGGTTAGGGTTAGGTTTAGGGTTCGGGTTAGGGTTAGGGTTCGGGTTCGGGTTAGGGTTAGGGTTCGGGTTAGGGTTAGGGTTCGGGTTCGGGTTCGGGATAGGGTTAGGGTTCGGGTTAGGTTTAGGATTCGGGTTAGGTTAGGGTTAGGTTTCGGGTTAGGGTTAGGGTTAGGTTTCGGGTTAGGGTTAGGGTTGGGGTTAGGGATAGGTTTAGGGTTCGGGTTCGGGTTCGGGTTAGAGTTAGGGTTAGGGTTAGGGTTAGGGATCGGGTTCGGGTTAGGGTTAGGGTGCGGGTTAGGTTTAGGGTTAGGGTTAGGGTTCGGGTTCGGGTTAGGATTAGGGTTTGGGTTCGGGTTAGGTTTAGGGTTATGGTTCGGGTTAGGGTTCGGGTTCGGTTTAGGGTTAGGGTTAGGGTTCGGGTTAGGTTTAGTGTTCGGGTTCGGGTTAGGGTTAGGTTTAGGGTTCGGGTTAGTGTTCGGGTTAGGGTTAGGTTTAGGATTCGAATTAGGGTTAGGGTTTGGTTTCGGGTTAGGGTTAGGGTTCGGGTTAGGGTGAGGTTTAGGGTTCGGGTTAGGGTTAGGGTTAGGTTTTAGGGTTAGGGTTAGGGTTAGGGTTAGGGTTAGGGTTAGGGTTAGGGTTTAGGGTTACGGTTAGGGTTAGGGTTAGGGTTCGGGTTAGCGTTAGGGTTAGGATTAGGTTTAGGGTTAGGTTTAGGGTTAGGGTTCGGGTTCGGGTTCGGGTTAGGGTTAGGGTTAGGGTTCGGTTTCGGGTTAGGGTTAGGGTTAGGGTTAGGTTTAGGGTTAGGATTCGGGTTAGGGTTACGGTTTGGTTTCGGGTTAGGTTTCGGGTTATGGTTAGGGTTCGGGTTAGGGTTTGGGTTAGGGTTAGGGTTAGGTTTTAGGGTAAGGGTTAGGGTTAGGGTTAGGGTTAGGGTTAGGGTTAGGGGTTAGGGTTAGGGTTAGTGTTAGGGTTAGGGTTAGGGTTCGTGTTAGCGTTAGGGTTAGGATTAGGGTTAGGGTTAGGTTTAGGGTTATGGTTCGTGTTCGGGTTAGGGTTAGGGTTAGGGTTAGGGTTCGGGTTAGGGTTAGGGTTCGGGTTCGGGTTAGGGTTAGGGTTAGGGTTAGGTTTCGGGTTAGATTTAGTGTTAGGGTTCGTGTTAGGGTTAGGGTTAGGGTTTGGGTTAGGGTTAGGTTTAGGGTTAGGGTTCTGGTTAGGGTTCGGGTTAGGGTTAGGATTCGGGTAGGGTTAGGGTTAGGGTTCGGGTTCGGGTTAGGGTTAGGGTTCGGTTTAGGTTAGGTTTCGGGTTCGGGTTATGGTTAGGGTTCGGGTTCGGGTTAGGGTTCGGGTTTGCGTTAGGGTTCGGGTTAGGTTTAGGGTTAGTGTTAGGGTTCTGGTTAGGGTTAGGTTTCGGGTTCGGGATCGGATTAGAGTTAGGGTTCGGGTTAGGGTTAGGTTTCGGGTTAGGGTTAGGGTTAGGGTTCGGGTTAGGGTTCGGGTCAGGGTTCGGGTTAGGGTTAGGGTTCGGGTTAGGGATAGGTTTAGGGTTCGGGTTCGGGTTCGGGTTAGGGTTAGGGTTAGGGTTAGGGATCGGGTTCGGGTTAGGGTTACGGTGAGGGTTAGTTTTAGGGTTAGGGTTAGGTTTCGGGTTCGGGTTAGGGTTAGGGTTCTTGTTAGGGTTTTGTTTCGGATTAGGTTTAGGTTTAGGGTTCGGGTTAGGGTTCGGGTTCGGGTTAGGGTTAGGTTTGGGTTTCGGGTTAGGGTTAGGGTTCGAGTTCGGGTTAGGGTTAGGGTTAGGGTTAGGTTTAGGGTTCGGGTTCGGGTTAGGGTTAGGGGTTAGGGTTCGTGTTCGGGTAAGGGTTAGGGTTAGGTTTCGGGTTAGGGTTAGGGGTTAGTGTTCGGGTTAGGGTTAGGGTTAGGGTTAGGGTTAGGGTTAGGGTTCAGATTAGGGTTAGGTTAGGGTTAGGGTTAGTGTTCGGGTTAGTGTTAGGGTTAGGTTTAGGTTTAGGGTTCGGTTTAGGGTTAGTGTTCGGGTTAGGGTTAGGGTTAGGGTTAGGGTTCGGATTAGGGTTAGGGTTCGGTTTAAGGTTCGGGTTAGGGTTAGGGTTAGGGTTAGGGTTAGGGTTCGGATTAGGGTTAGGTTTCGTTTTAGGGTTAGGGTTAGGGTTAGGGTTCGGATTAGGGTTAGTGTTAGGGTTTGGGTTAGGGTTCGGGATCGGGTTAGGGTTAGGGTTAGGGTTCGGTTTAGGGTTAAGTTTAGGGTTCGGGTTAGGGTTCGAGTTAGGGTTAGGGTTAGGGTTCGGGTTAGGGTTCGGGTTAGGGTTCGGGTTAGGGTTAGTGTTAGGGTTAGGGATAGGGTTCGGGTTAGGTTTAAGTTTCGGTTTAGGGTTAGGGTTAGGGTTAGGGTTCGGGTTAGGGTTAGGGATCGGGTTAGGGTTAGGGTTCGGGTTAAGGTTGGGTTCGGTTTAGGTTTCGGGTAGGGTTAGGGTTCGGATTCGGGTTAGTTTTAGGGTTCGGGTTACGGTTAGGTTTAGGGGAACAGGTTAGGGTTAGGGTTCGGGCTAGGGTTAGGGTTAGGGTTCGGGTTAGGGTTAGGTTTAGGGTTAGGGTTCGTGTTAGGGTTCGGGTTATGGGTCGGATTAGGGTTAGGGTTAGGATTCGGGTTAGGGTTAGGGTTCGGGTTAGGGTCGGGTTAGGGTTAGGGTTCGGGTTAGGGTTAGGGTTCGGTTTCGGGTTAGGGTTGGGGTTCGGGTTAGGGTTCGGTTTAGGGTTCGGTTTAGGGTTAGGTTTAGGGTTAGTGTCCGGGTTCGGGGTTAGGGTTAGGGTTAGGGTTCGGGTTAGGGTTAGGGTTCTCATTAGGGTAAGGGTTAGGGTTCGGGTTCGTGTTAGGGTTAGGGTTAGGGTTCGGGTTCGGGTTACGGTTAGGGTTCGAGTTAGGATTCGGGTTAGTGTTTGGGTTAGAGTTAGGGTTAGGGTTAGGGTTCGGGTTCGGG
>JAVLSZ010000034.1:2377500-2380000 GCA_032313775.1 Urocyon cinereoargenteus
TATGTTTCGGGTTAGGTTTAGGGTTAGGGTTCGTTTTAGGGTTCGGTTTTGGGTTAGGGTTAGGGTTAGGGTTCGGGTTAGGGTTAGGTTTCGAGGTCGGGTTAGCGTTAGGGTTAGGGTTAGGGTTAGGTTTAGGGTTCGGGTTCGGGTTAGGGTTAGGTGTTAGGGTTCGTGTAAGGGTAAGGGTTAGGGTTAGGTTTCGGGTTAGGGTTAGGGGTTAGTGTTCGGGTTAGGGTTAGGGTTAGGGTTAGGGTTCGGGTTAGGGTTAGGGTTCGGGTTAAGGTTCAGGTTAGCGTTAGGGTTAGGTTTAGGGTTAGGGTTAGGGTTCGGATTAGAGTTAGGGTTCGTGTTAGGTTTAGGGTTCGTTTTAGGGTTTGGGTTCGGGTTAGGTATACGGTGAGGGTTCGGGTTAGGGTTCGGTTTCGGTTTCGGGTCAGGGTCAGGGTTAAGGTTCGGGTTAGGGTTAGGGTTCTTGTTCGGGTTAGGGTTAGGGTTAGGGTTAGGGTTAGGTTTAAGTTTCGGGTTCGGGTTAGGGTTAGGGGTTATGGTTTGTGTTCGGATAAGGGTTAGGTTTAGGTTTCGGGTTAGGGTTAGGGGTTAGTGTTAGGTTTATTGTTACGGTTAAGGTTAGGGTTAGGGTTCGGATTAGGGTTAGGTTAGGGTTAGGGTTAGGGTTCGGGTTAGGGTTAGGGTTAGGTTTAGGGTTAGGGTTCGCGGTAGGGTTAGTGTTCGGGTTAGGGTTAGGGTTAGGGTTAGTGTTCGGGTTCGGGTTAGGGTTCGGGTTAAGGTTCGGGTTAGGTTTAGTGTTAGGTTTAGGGTTCGGGTTCGGGTTAAGGTTAGGGTTCGTGTTAGGGTTAGGGTTAGGGTTAGGGTTAGGGTTCGGGTTCGGGTTAGGGTTCGGGTTCGGGTTAGGGTTAGGGTTCGGGTTCGTGTTAGGGTTAGGGTTCGTGTTAGGGTTAGGGTTAGGTTTAGGGTTAGGGTTAGGGTTAGGGTTCGGGTTCGGGTTAGGGTTCGGGGTAGAGTTCGGTTTAGGGTTAGGGTTCAGGTTCGGGTTAGGTTTAGAGTTAGAGTTAGGGTTAGGGTTAGGGTTCGGGTTAGGTTTAGGGTTAGGTTTAGGGTTAGGGTTAGGGTTCGGGTTAGATTAGGGTTCGGGTTAGGGTTAGGGGTTAGTGTTCAGGTTAGGTTTAGGGTTAGGGTTCGAGTTCGGTTTAGGGTTAGGGTTCGTGTTAGGGACAGGGTTAGGGTTAGGGTTAGGGTTAGGGTTAGGGTTCGGGTTCGGGTTAGGGTTAGGGTTCGGGTTAGGGTTCGGTTTAGGGATAGGGTTCGGGTTAGGGTTAGGTTTAGGGTTAGAGTTAGGGTTAGGGTTAGGATTCGGGTTAGTGTTAGGGTTAGGGTTAGGGTTAGGTTAGGGTTCGGGTGAGGGTTAGGGTTAGGGTTCGGTTTAGGGTTAGGTGTTAGTGTTCAGGTTAGGGTTAGGGTTAGGGTTCGGGTTAGGTTTAGGTTTCGGGTTAGGGTTAGGGTTAGGGTTAGGGATCGGGTTAGGGTTAGGGTTCGGGTTAGGGTTGGGTTCGGTTTAGTTTTCGGGTTAAGGTTAGGGTTCGAGATCGGTTTAGGGTAAGGGTTCGGGTTAGGATTAGGGTTAGGGTTCGGGTTAGGTTTAGGGTTCCGGCTAGGGGTCAGGTTAGGGTTTGGGTTAGGATTAGGGTTAGGGTTAGGGTTAGGGTTCGTGTTAGTGTTAGGTTTAGGGTTAGGGTCCGGGTTCGGGGTTAGGGTTAGTGTTAGGGTTCGGGTTAGGGTTAGGGTTCGGGTTAGGGTAAGGGTTAGGGTTCGGGTTCGTGTTAGGGTTAGGGTTTGGGTTCGGGTTCGGGTTATGGTTAGGGTTCGAGTTAGGATTCGGGTTAGTGTTTGGGTTAGAGTTAGGTTTAGGGTTAGGGTTCGGGTTCGGGTTATTGTTCGGGTTCGGGTTAGGGTTCGGGTTAGGGTTAGGGTTAGGGTTAGTGTTCAGGTTAGGGTTAGGTTTTGGGTTCGGTTTAGGGTTAAGTTTCTGGTTAGGGTTAGGGTTAGGGGTTAGGGTTAGTGTCGAGTTAGAGTTCGGGTTAGGGTTCGGGTTAGGGTTAGGGTTAGGTTTAGGGTTCGGGTTAGGTTTCAAGTTAGGTTAGGGTTAGGGTTAGGGTTAGGGTTTGGGTTAGGGTTAGGGTTAGGGTTCGGGTTAGGTTTAGGGGTTAGGGTTAGGGTTAGGGTTAGGGTTCGGGTTAGGGTTAGGGTTAGGGTTAGGGTTCAAGTTAGGATTAGGGTTAGTGTTCGGGTTAGGGTTAAGGTTAGTGTTAGGGTTAGGGTTAGGTTTTAGGGTTAGGGTTAGGGTTAGGGTTAGGGTTAGGGTTAGGGGTTAGGGTTAGGGTTAGTGTTAGGGTTAGGGTTCGGGTTAGCGTTAGGGTTCGGATTAGGGTTAGGGTTATGTTTAGGGTTAGGGTTAGGGTGCGGGTTCGTGTTAGGGTTAGGG
>JAVLSZ010000034.1:2382500-2407500 GCA_032313775.1 Urocyon cinereoargenteus
AGGGTTAGGGTTAGGGTTAGGTTAGGGTTCGGGTGAGTGTTAGGGTTAGGGTTCGGGTTAGGTTTAGGTTTCAGGTTAGGGTTAGGGTTAGGGTTAGGGATCGGGTTAGGGTTAGGGTTCGGTTTAGGGTTGGGTTCGGTTTAGTTTTCGGGTTAAGGTTAGGGTTCGAGATCGGTTTAGGGTAAGGGTTCGGTTTAGGGTTAGGGTTAGGGTTCGGGTTAGGGTTAGGGTTCCGGCTAGGGGTCAGGTTAGGGTTCGGGTTAGGATTAGGGTTAGGGTTAGGGTTAGGGTTCGTGTTAGTGTTAGGTTTAGGGTTAGGGTCCGGGTTCGGGGTTAGTGTTAGTGTTAGGGTTCGGGTTAGGATTAGGGTTCGGGTTAGGGTAAGGGTTAGGGTTCGGGTTCGTGTTAGGGTTAGGGTTCGGGTTCGGGTTCGGGTTATGGTTAGGGTTCGAGTTAGGATTCGGGTTAGTGTTTGGGTTAGAGTTAGGGTTAGGGTTACGGTTCGGGTTCGGGTTATTGTTCGGGTTCGGGTTAGGGTTCGGGTTAGGGTTAGGGTTAGGGTTAGGGTTCAGGTTAGGGTTAGGGTTTGGGTTCGGTTTAGGGTTAGGTTTCTGGTTAGGGTTAGGGTTAGGGGTTAGGGTTAGTGTCGAGTTAGAGTTCGGGTTAGGTTTCGGGTTAGGGTTAGGGTTAGGGTTAGGGTTCGGGTTAGGTTTCAAGTTAGGTTAGGGTTAGGGTTAGGGTTAGGGTTTGGGTTAGGGTTAGGGTTAGGGTTCGGGTTAGGTTTAGGGTTCGGTTTAGGTTTAGGGTTTAGGGTTAGGGTTAGGGTTAGGGTTCGGGTTAGGGTTAGGGTTAGGGTTAGGGTTCGAGTTAGGATTAGGGTTAGTGTTCGGGTTAGGGTTAAGGTTAGTGTTAGGGTTAGGTTTAGGTTTTAGGGTTAGGGTTAGGGTTAGGGTTAGGGTTAGGGGTTAGGGTTAGGGTTAGGGTTAGTGTTAGGGTTAGGGTTCGGTTTAGCGTTAGGGTTCGGATAAGGGTTAGGGTTATGTTTAGGGTTAGGGTTAGGGTACGGGTTCGGGTTAGGGTTAGGGGTTAGGGTTAGTGTTAGGTTTCGGTTTCGGGTTAGGATTAGGGTTAGTGTTAGGGATTAGGTTTAGGGTTCGCGTTAGGGTTAGGGTTAGGGTTCTGGTTAGGTTTCAGTTTGGTTTAGGGTTAGGGTTCGTGTTAGGTTTAGGTTTCGGGTTAGGTTTAGGTTTAGGGTTAGGGTTCGGGTTAGGGTTAGGGTTCGGGTTAGGGTTGGGTTCGGGTTAGGTTTCGGGTTAGGTTTAGGGTTCGGGTTCGGGTTAGGGTTAGGGTACGGGTTTGGGTTAGGGTTAGGGTTCGGGTTAGGGTTAGGGTTCGGGTTAGGGTTAGGGTTAGGGTTCGGGTTAGGGTTATGGTTAGGGTTAGGGTTATGGTTAGGGTTAGGGTTCGGGTTAGGGGTCGGGTTAGGGTTAGGGTTAGGGTTCGGGTTAGGGTTAAGGTTAGGGTTAGGGTTCGGGTTCGGGTTAGGGTTAGGGTTAGGGTCGGGTTCGGGTTAGGGTTAGGGTTGGGGTTCGGGTTAGGGTTCGGGTTAGGGTTCAGGTTAGCGTTAGGGATAGGGTTAGGGTTCGGGTTCGGGGTTAGGTTAAGGGTTAGGGTTCGGGTTAGGGTTCTGGTTAGGGTTAGGATTCGGGTAAAGTGTTAGGGTTCGGGTTCGGGTTAGGGTTAGGGTTAGGGTTCCGGTTAGGGTTAGGTTTGGTTTCGGGTTAGGGTTAGGGTTAGTGTTAGGTTTCGGGTTAGGTTTCGGGTGAGGGTTAGGGTTAGGGTTCGGGTTAGGGTTAGGGTTAGGGTTCGGGTTAGGGTTCGGTTTAGGGATAGGGTTCGGGTTAGGGTTAGGTTTAGGGTTAGAGTTAGGGTTAGGGTTAGGGTTCGGGTTAGGGTTAGGGTTCGGGTTCGGGTTAGGTTTAGGGTTGGGGTTCGGTTTAGGGTTCGGGTTAGGTTTCGGGTTAGGGTTAGGTTTAGGGTTAGGATCCGGGTTCGGGGTTAGGGTTAGGGTTACGGTTCGGGTTAGGGTTAGGCTTCGGGTTAGGTTAGGGTTAGGGTTTGGGTTAGTGTTAGGGTTAGGGTTAGGGTTCGGGTTCGGTTTTGGGTTAGGGTTAGGGTTCGAGTTAGGGTTCGGGTTAGGGTTCGGGTTAGAGTTAGGTTTAGGGTTAGGGTTCGGGATCGGGTTAGGGTTCGGGTTCGGGTTCGGGTTAGGGTTAGGGTTCGCGTTAGGGTTAGGTTTCGGGTTAGGGTTAGGGTTAGGGTTCGGTTTAGGGTTAGGGTTCGGGTTAGGGTTAGGTTTCGGGATAGGGTTAGGGTTCGGGTTAGGGTTAGGGTTCGGGTTAGGGTTCAGGTTAGGGTTAGGTTTCGGGTAGGGTTAGGGTTCGGGTTAGGTTTAGGGTTAGGGTTAGGGTTCAGGTTCGGGTTAGGGTTAGGTTTAGGGTTAGGGTTAGGGTTCGGATTAGGGTTAGGGGTACGGTTCGGGTTAGGGTTCGGGTTCGGGTTAGGGTTAGGTTTAGGGTTAGGGTTAGGGTTCGGGTTAGGGTTAGGGTTCGGGTTAGGGTTTGGGTTAGGGTTATGGTTAGGTTTTAGGGTTAGGTTTAGGGTTAGGGTTAGGGTTATGGGTTAGGGTTAGGGTCAGGGTTAGGGTTAGGGTCAGGGTTAGTGTTAGGGTCAGGGTTAGGGTTAGGGTTAGGGTCAGGGTTAGGGTTAGGTTCAGGGTTAGGGTCAGGGTCAGGGTTAGTGTCAGGGTCAGGTTCAGGGTCAGGGTTAGGGTAGGGTCAGGGTTAGGGTTAGGGTTAGGGTCAGGGTTAGGGTTAGGGTCAGGGTTAGAGTCAGGGTCAGGGTTAGGGTCAGGGTCAGGGTCAGGGTCAGGGTTAGGTTTAGGGTTAGGGTTAGGGTTAGGTTCAGGTTTAGGATTAGGGTCAGGGTTAGGGTTAGGGTCAGGGTTAGGGTTAGAGTTAGGGTCAGGGTTAGGGTTAGGGTCAGGGTTAGGGTCAGGGTCAGGGTTAGGGTCAGGGTCAGGGTCAGGGTGAGGGTTAGGGTTAGGGTCAGGGTTAGGTTTAGGGTTAGGGTCAGGGTTAGGATTAGGTTCAGGGTTAGGGTCAGGGTCAGGGTTAGGGTCAGGGTCAGGGTCAGGTTTAGGGTTAGGGTTAGGGTTAGGGTTAGGTGTTAGGGTTAGGGTTAGGTTTAGAGTTAGGGTTAGGGGTTAGAGTTAGGGTTAGGGTTAGGGTTAGGGTTAGGGTTAGGGTCAGGGTCAGGGTCAGGGTCAGGTTTAGGGTTAGGGTTAGGGTTAGGGTCAGGGTTAGGGTTAGGTTTAGGGTTAGGGTTAGGGTCAGGGTCAGGGTCAGGGACAGGGTTAGGGTTAGGGTTCGGGTTCCGGTAGGGTCGGGTTAGGGGTTAGGTTTCGGGTTCGTGTGCGGGTTAGGGTTAGGGTTAGGGTTAGGGTTAGGGTTAGGGTTCGGGTTAGGGTTAGGGTTAGGGTTAGAGTTATGGTTAGGGTTAGGGTTCGGGTTAGTGTTAGGGTTAGGGTTAGGGTTAGGTTAGGGTTCGGGTGAGGGTTAGGGTTAGGGTTCGGGTTAGGGTTAGGTGTTAGTGTTCAGGTTAGGGTTAGGGTTAGGTTTCGGGTTAGGTTTAGGTTTCGGGTTAGGGTTAGGGTTAGGGTTAGGGATCGGGTTAGGGTTAGGGTTCGGGTTAGGGTTAGGGTTAGGGTTCGGGTTAGGGTTAGGGTTCCGGCTAGGGGTCAGGTTAGGGTTCGGGTTAGGATTAGGGTTAGGGTTAGGGTTAGGGTTCGTGTTAGTGTTAGGTTTAGGGTTAGGGTCCGGGTTCGGGGTTAGGGTTAGTGTTAGGGTTCGGGTTAGGGTTAGGGTTCGGGTTAGGGTAAGGGTTAGGGTTCGGGTTCGTGTTAGGGTTAGGGTTCGGGTTCGGGTTCGGGTTATGGTTAGGGTTCGAGTTAGGATTCGGGTTAGTGTTTGGGTTAGAGTTAGGGTTAGGGTTACGGTTCGGGTTCGGGTTATTGTTCGGGTTCGGGTTAGGGTTCGGGTTAGGGTTAGGGTTAGGGTTAGGGTTCAGGTTAGGGTTAGGGTTTGGGTTCGGTTTAGGGTTAGGTTTCTGGTTAGGGTTAGGGTTAGGGGTTAGGGTTAGTGTCGAGTTAGAGTTCGGGTTAGGGTTCGGGTTAGGGTTAGGGTTAGGGTTAGGGTTCGGGTTAGGTTTCAAGTTAGGTTAGGGTTAGGGTTAGGGTTAGGGTTTGGGTTAGGGTTAGGGTTAGGGTTCGGGTTAGGTTTAGGGTTCGGGTTAGGTTTAGGGGTTAGGGTTAGGGTTAGGGTTCGGGTTAGGGTTAGGGTTAGGGTTAGGGTTCGAGTTAGGATTAGGGTTAGTGTTCGGGTTAGGGTTAAGGTTAGTGTTAGGGTTAGGGTTAGGTTTTAGGGTTAGGGTTAGGGTTAGGGTTAGGTTTAGGGGTTAGGGTTAGGGTTTGGGTTAGTGTTAGTGTTAGGGTTCGGGTTAGCGTTAGGGTTCGGATTAGGGTTAGGGTTATGTTTAGGGTTAGGGTTAGGGTACGGGTTCGGGTTAGGGTTAGGGGTTAGGGTTAGTGTTAGGTTTCGGTTTCGGGTTAGGATTAGGGTTAGTGTTAGGGATTAGGGTTAGGGTTCGCGTTAGGGTTAGGGTTAGGGTTCTGGTTAGGTTTCGGTTTGGTTTAGGGTTAGGGTTCGTGTTAGGTTTAGGTTTCGGGTTAGGTTTAGGTTTAGGGTTAGGGTTCGGGTTAGGGTTAGGGTTCGGGTTAGGGTTGGGTTCGGGTTAGGTTTCGGGTTAGGTTTAGGGTTCGGGTTCGGGTTAGGGTTAGGGTACGGGTTTGGGTTAGGGTTAGGGTTCGGGTTAGGGTTAGGGTTCGGGTTAGGGTTAGGGTTAGGGTTCGGGTTAGGGTTATGGTTAGGGTTAGGTTAGGGTTCGTGTTAGGGTTTGGGTTAGGGGTCGGGTTAGGGTTATGGTTAGGGTTCGGGTTAGGGTTAAGGTTAGGGTTCGGGTTAGGGTTAGGGTTCGGGTTAGGGTTAGGGTCGGGTTCGGGTTAGGGTTAGGGTTGGGGTTCGGGTTAGGGTTCAGGTTAGGGTTCAGGTTAGGATTAGGGATAGGGTTGGGGTTTGGGTTCGGGGTTAGGTTAAGGGTTAGGGTTCGGGTTAGGGTTCTGGTTAGGGTTAGGATTCGGGTAAAGTGTTAGGGTTCGGGTTCGGGTTAGGGTTAGGGTTAGGGTTCCGGTTAGGGTTAGGTTTGTTTTCGGGTTAGGGTTAGGGTTAGTGTTAGGGTTCGGGTTAGGGTTCGGGTGAGGGTTAGGGTTAGGGTTCGGGTTAGGGTTAGGGTTAGGGTTCGGGTTAGGGTTCGTGTTAGGGTTAGGGTTAGGGTTCGGGTTAGGGTTAGTGTTAGGGTTCGGGTTAGGGTTCGGGTTAGGGTTCGGGTTAGGGTTAGGGTTAGGGTTAGGGTTAGGGTTAGGGTTCGGGTTAGGGTTACGGTTCGGGTTAGGGTTAGGGTTCGGGTTCGGGTTAGGGTTAGGGTTAGGGTTCGGATTAGGGTTAAGTTTAGGGTTCGGGTTAGGGTTCGGGTTCGGGTTAGTGTTAGTGTTAGGGTTCGGTTTAGGGTTAGGGTTAGGGTTCGGGTGAAGGTTAGGGTTAGGGTTAGTGTTCGGGTTAGGGTTAGTGTTAGGGTTCGGGTTAGGGTTCGGGTTAGGGTTCGGGTTAGGGTTAGGGTTAGGGTTAGGGTTAGGGTTAGGGTTAGGGTTCGGGTTAGGGTTACGGTTCGGGTTAGGGTTAGGGTTAGGGTTAGGGTTCGGTTGAGGGTTCGGTTTAGGGTTCGGGTTAGAGTTAGGGTTCGGGATAGGGTTAGGGTTAGGGTTAGGGTTCGGGTTCGGATTAGGGTTAGGGTTAGGGTTCGAGTTAGGGTTCGGTTTCGGGTTAGGGTTAGGGGTTAGTGTTCAGGTTAGGTTTAGGGTTATGGTTCGGGTTAGGGTTCGGGTTAGGGTTAGGGTTAGGGTTCGGGTAAGGGTTCTGGTTATGGTTAGTGTTAGGGTTCGGTTTAGGGTTCGGGTTAGGGTTAGGGTTAGGGTTAGGGTTAGGTTTCGGGTTAGGTTTCGGGTTAGGTTTAGGGTTAGGGTTCGGGTTAGGTTTAAGGTTAGGGTTAGGGTTCGGGTTCGGGTTAGGGTTAGGTTTCGTGTTAGGTTTAGGGTTCGTTTTAGGGTTTGGGTTTGGGTTAGGTATACGGTGAGGGTTCGGGTTAGGGTTCGGTTTCGGTTTCGGGTCAGGGTCAGGGTTAAGGTTCGGGTTAGGGTTAGGCTTCGGGTTCGGGTTAGGGTTAGGGTTAGGGTTAGGGTTAGGGTCGGGTTCGGGGTTAGGTTAAGGGTTAGGGTTCGGGTTAGGGTTCTGGTTAGGGTTAGGATTCGGGTAAAGTGTTAGGGTTTCGGGTTCGGGTTATGGTTAGGGTTAGGGTTCCGGTTAGGGTTAGGTTTGGTTTCGGGTTAGGGTTAGGGTTAGTGTTAGGGTTCGGGTTAGGGTTCGGGTGAGGGTTAGGGTTAGGGTTCGGGTTAGGGTTAGGGTTAGGGTTCGGGTTAGGGTTAGGGTTAGGGTTAGGGTTAGGGTTAGGGTTAGGGTTCGGGTTAGGGTTACGGTTCGGGTTAGTGTTAGGGTTAGGGTTAGGGTTCGGTTGAGGGTTCGGTTTAGGGTTCGGGTTAGAGTTAGGGTTCGGGATAGGGTTAGGGTTAGGGTTAGGGTTCGAGTTTGGGTTAGGGTTAGGGTTAGGATTCGGGTTCGGGTTAGGGTTAGGGTTAGGGTTCGGGTTCGGATTAGGGTTAGGGTTAGGGTTCGAGTTAGGGTTCGGTTTCGGGTTAGGGTTAGGGGTTAGTGTTCAGGTTAGGTTTAGGGTTAGGGTTCGGGTTAGGGTTCGGGTTAGGGTTAGGGTTAGGGTTCGGGTAAGGGTTCTGGTTATGGTTAGTGTTAGGGTTCGGTTTAGGGTTCGGGTTAGGGTTAGGGCTAGGGTTAGGGTTAGGGTTCGGGTTAGGTTTCGGGTTAGGTTTAGGGTTAGGGTTCGGGTTAGGTTTAAGGTTAGGGTTACGGTTCGGGTTCGGGTTAGGGTTAGGGTTCGTGTTAGGTTTAGGGTTCGTTTTAGGGTTTGGGTTCGGGTTAGGTATACGGTGAAGGTTCGGGTTAGGGTTCGGTTTCGGTTTCGGGTCAGGGTCAGGGTTAAGGTTCGGGTTAGGGTTAGGGTTCGGGTTCGGGTTAGGGTTAGGGTTAGGGTTAGGGTTAGGTTTAAGTTTCGGGTTCGGGTTAGGGTTAGGGGTTATGGTTCGGGTTCGGATAAGGGTTAGGTTTAGGTTTCGGGTTAGGGTTAGGGGTTAGTGTTAGGTTTAGTGTTACGGTTAAGGTTAGGGTTAGGGTTCGGATTAGGGTTAGGTTAGGGTTAGGGTTAGGGTTCGGGTTCGGTTTTGGGTTAGGTTTAGGGTTCGAGTTAGGGTTCGGGATAGGGTTCGGGTTAGAGTTAGGTTTAGGGTTAGGGTTCGGGTTCGGGTTAGGGTTCGGGTTCGGGTTCGGGTTAGGGTTAGGGTTCGCGTTAGGGTTAGGTTTCGGGTTAGGGTTAGGGTTAGGGTTCGGGTTAGGGTTAGGGTTCGGGTTAGGGTTAGGTTTCGGGTTAGGGTTAGGGTTCGGGTTAGGGTTAGGGTTCGGGTTAGGGTTCAGGTTAGGGTTAGGTTTCGGGTAGGGTTAGGGTTCGGGTTAGGGTTAGGGTTCGGGTTAGGGTTAGGGTTCGGATTCGGGTTAGGGTTAGGGTTAGGGTTCAGGTTCGGGTTAGGGTTAGGTTTAGGGTTAGGGTTAGGGTTCGGATTAGGGTTAGGTGTACGGTTCGGGTTAGGGTTCGTGTTCGGGTTAGGGTTAGGGTTAGGGTTAGGGTTAGGGTTAGGGTTCGGGTTAGGGTTAGGGTTCGGGTTAGGGTTGGGGTTAGGGTTATGGTTAGGTTTTAGGGTTAGGGTTAGGGTTAGGGTTAGGGTTAGGGTTATGGGTTAGGGTTAGGGTCAGGGTTAGGGTTAGGGTCAGGGTTAGTGTTAGGGTCAGGGTTAGGGTTAGGGTTAGGGTCAGGGTTAGGTTTAGGGTCAGGGTTAGGGTCAGGGTCAGGGTTAGGGTCAGGGTCAGTTTCAGGTTCAGGGTTAGGTTAGGGTCAGGGTTAGGGTTAGGGTTAGGGTCAGGGTTAGGGTTAGGGTCAGGGTTAGAGTCAGGGTCAGGGTTAGGGTCAGGGTCAGGGTCAGGGTTAGGGTTAGGTTTAGGGTTAGGGTTAGGGTTAGGTTCAGGTTTAGGGTTAGGGTCAGGGTTAGGGTTAGGGTCAGGGTTAGGGTTAGAGTTAGGGTCAGGGTTAGGGTTAGGGTCAGGGTTAGGGTCAGGGTCAGGGTTAGGGTCAGGGTCAGGGTCAGGGTGAGGGTTAGGGTTAGGGTCAGGGTTAGGTTTAGGGTTAGGGTCAGGGTTAGGATTAGGGTCAGGTTTAGGGTCAGGGTCAGGGTTAGGGTCAGGGTCAGGGTCAGGGTTAGGGTTAGGGTTAGGGTTAGGGTTAGGGGTTAGGGTTAGGGTTAGGTTTAGAGTTAGGGTTAGGGGTTAGAGTTAGGGTTAGGGTTAGGGTTAGGGTTAGGGTTAGGGTCAGGGTCAGGGTCAGGGTTAGGGTTAGTGTTAGGGTTAGGGTCAGGGTCAGGGTTAGGGTTAGGGTTAGGGTTAGGGTTAGGGTCAGGGTCAGGGTCAGGGACAGGGTTAGGGTTAGGGTTCGGGTTCCGGTAGGGTCGGGTTAGGGGTTAGGGTTAGGGTTCGTGTGCGGGTTAGGGTTAGGGTTAGGGTTAGGGTTAGGGTTCGGGTTAGGGTTAGGGTTAGGGTTAGAGTTAGGGTTAGGGTTAGGGTTCGGGTTAGTGTTAGTGTTAGGGTTAGGGTTAGGTTAGGGTTCGGGTGAGGGTTAGGGTTAGGGTTCGGGTTAGGGTTAGGTGTTAGTGTTCAGGTTAGTATTAGGGTTAGGGTTCGGGTTAGGTTTAGGTTTCGGGTTAGGGTTAGGGTTAGGGTTAGGGATCGGGTTAGGGTTAGGGTTCGGGTTAGGGTTGGGTTCGGTTTAGTTTTCGGGTTAAGGTTAGGGTTCGAGATCGGTTTAGGGTAAGGGTTCGGGTTAGGGTTAGGGTTAGGGTTCGGGTTAGGGTTAAGGTTCCGGCTAGGGGTCAGGTTAGGGTTCGGGTTAGGATTAGGGTTAGGGTTAGGGTTAGGGTTCGTGTTAGTGTTAGGTTTAGGGTTAGGGTCCGGGTTCGGGGTTAGGGTTAGTGTTAGGGTTCGGGTTAGGGTTAGGGTTCGGGTTAGGGTAAGGGTTAGGGTTCGGGTTCGTGTTAGGGTTAGGGTTCGGGTTCGGGTTTGGGTAATGGTTAGGGTTCGAGTTAGGATTCGGGTTAGTGTTTGGGTTAGAGTTAGGGTTAGGGTTAGGGTTCGGGTTCGGGTTATTGTTCGGGTTCGGTTTAGGGTTCGGGTTAGGGTTAGGGTTAGGGTTAGGGTTCAGGTTAGGGTTAGGGTTTGGGTTCGGTTTAGGGTTAGGTTTCTGGTTAGGGTTAGGGTTAGGGGTTAGGGTTAGTGTCGAGTTAGAGTTCGGGTTAGGGTTCGGGTTAGGGTTAGGGTTAGGGTTAGGGTTCGGGTTAGGTTTCAAGTTAGGTTAGGGTTAGGGTTAGGGTTTGGGTTAGGGTTAGGGTTAGGGTTCGGGTTAGGTTTAGGGTTCGGGTTAGGTTTAGGGGTTAGGGTTAGGGTTAGGGTTAGGGTTCGGGTTAGGGTTAGGGTTAGGGTTAGGGTTCGAGTTAGGATTAGGGTTAGTGTTCGGGTTAGGGTTAAGGTTAGTGTTAGGGTTAGGGTTAGGTTTTAGGGTTAGGGTTAGGGTTAGGGTTAGGGGTTAGGGTTAGGGTTAGGGTTAGTGTTAGTGTTAGGGTTCGGGTTAGCGTTAGGGTTCGGATTAGGGTTAGGGTTATGTTTAGGGTTAGGGTTAGGGTTAGGGTACGGGTTCGGGTTAGGGTTAGGGGTTAGGGTTAGTGTTAGGTTTCGGTTTCGGGTTAGGATTAGGGTTAGTGTTAGGGATTAGGGTTAGGGTTCGCGTTAGGGTTAGGGTTACGGTTCTGGTTAGGTTTCGGTTTGGTTTAGGGTTAGGGTTCGTGTTAGGTTTAGGTTTCGGGTTAGGTTTAGGTTTAGGGTTAGGGTTCGGGTTAGGGTTAGGGTTCGGGTTAGTGTTGGGTTCGGGTTAGGTTTCGGGTTAGGTTTAGGGTTCGGGTTCGGGTTAGGGTTAGGGTACGGGTTTGGGTTAGGGTTCGGGTTCGGGTTAGGGTTAGGGTTCGGGTTAGGGTTAGGGTTCGGGTTAGGGTTATGGTTAGGGTTAGGTTTAGGGTTCGTGTTAGGGTTCGGGTTAGGGGTCGGGTTAGGGTTAGGGTTAGGGTTCGGGTTAGGGTTAAGGTTAGGGTTCGGGTTAGGGTTAGGGTTCGGGTTAGGGTTAGGGTCGGGTTCGGGGTTAGGTTAAGGGTTAGGGTTCGGGTTAGGGTTCTGGTTAGGGTTAGGATTCGGGTAAAGTGTTAGGGTTCGGGTTCGGGTTAGGGTTAGGGTTAGGGTTCCGGTTAGGGTTAGGTTTGGTTTCGGGTTAGGGTTAGGGTTAGTGTTAGGGTTCGGGTTAGGGTTCGGGTGAGGGTTAGGGTTAGGGTTCGGGTTAGGGTTAGGGTTAGGGTTCGGGTTAGGGTTAGGGTTAGGGTTAGGGTTAGGGTTAGGGTTAGGGTTCGGGTTAGGGTTACGGTTCGGGTTAGGGTTAGGGTTAGGGTTAGGGTTCGGTTGAGGGTTCGGGTTAGGGTTCGGGTTAGAGTTAGGGTTCGGGATAGGGTTAGGGTTAGGGTTAGGGTTCGAGTTTGGGTTAGGGTTAGGGTTAGGATTCGGGTTCGGGTTAGGGTTAGGGTTAGGGTTCGGGTTCGGATTAGGGTTAGGGTTAGGGTTCGAGTTAGGGTTCGGTTTCGGGTTAGGGTTAGGGGTTAGTGTTCAGGTTAGGTTTAGGGTTAGGGTTCGGTTTAGGGTTCGGGTTAGGGTTAGGGTTAGGGTTCGGGTAAGGGTTCTGGTTATGGTTAGTGTTAGGGTTCGGTTTAGGGTTCGGGTTAGGGTTAGGGTTAGGGTTAGGGTTAGGGTTCGGGTTAGGTTTCGGGTTAGGTTTAGGGTTAGGGTTCGGGTTAGGTTTAAGGTTAGGGTTACGGTTCGGGTTCGGGTTAGGGTTAGGGTTCGTGTTAGGTTTAGGGTTCGTTTTAGGGTTTGGGTTCGGGTTAGGTATACGGTGAGGGTTCGGGTTAGGGTTCGGTTTCGGTTTCGGGTCAGGGTCAGGGTTAAGGTTCGGGTTAGGGTTAGGGTTCGGGTTCGGGTTAGGGTTAGGGTTAGGGTTAGGGTTAGGTTTAAGTTTCGGGTTCGGGTTAGGGTTAGGGGTTATGGTTCGGGTTCGGATAAGCGTTAGGTTTAGGTTTCGGGTTAGGGTTAGGGGTTAGTGTTAGGTTTAGTGTTACGGTTAAGGTTAGGGTTAGGGTTCGGATTAGGGTTAGGTTAGGGTTAGGGTTAGGGTTCGGGTTCGGTTTTGGGTTAGGGTTAGGGTTCGAGTTAGGGTTCGGGTTAGGGTTCGGGTTAGAGTTAGGTTTAGGGTTAGGGTTCGGGTTCGGGTTAGGGTTCGGGTTCGGGTTAGAGTTAGGTTTAGGGTTAGGGTTCGGGTTCGGGTTAGGGTTCGGGTTAGGGTTAGGGTTAGGGTTAGGGTTCAGGTTAGGGTTAGGGTTTGGGTTCGGTTTAGGGTTAGGTTTCTGGTTAGGGTTAGGGTTAGGGGTTAGGGTTAGTGTCGAGTTAGAGTTCGGGTTAGGGTTCGGGTTAGGGTTAGGGTTAGGGTTAGGGTTCGGGTTAGGTTTCAAGTTAGGTTAGGGTTAGGGTTAGGGTTAGGGTTTGGGTTAGGGTTAGGGTTAGGGTTCGGGTTAGGTTTAGGGTTCTGGTTAGGTTTAGGGGTTAGGGTTAGGGTTAGGGTTCGGGTTAGGGTTAGGGTTAGGGTTAGGGTTCGAGTTAGGATTAGGGTTAGTGTTCGGGTTAGGGTTAAGGTTAGTGTTAGGGTTAGGGTTAGGTTTTAGGGTTAGGGTTAGGGTTAGGGTTAGGGGTTAGGGTTAGGGTTAGGGTTAGGGTTAGTGTTAGGGTTAGGGTTCGGGTTAGCGTTAGGGTTCGGATTAGGGTTAGGGTTATGTTTAGGGTTAGGGTTAGGGTTAGGGTACGGGTTCGGGTTAGGGTTAGGGGTTAGGGTTAGTGTTAGGTTTCGGTTTCGGGTTAGGATTAGGGTTAGTGTTAGGGATTAGGGTTAGGGTTCGCGTTAGGGTTAGGGTTACGGTTCTGGTTAGTTTTCGGTTTGGTTTAGGGTTAGGGTTCGTGTTAGGTTTAGGTTTCGGGTTAGGTTTAGGTTTAGGGTTAGGGTTCGGGTTAGGGTTAGGGTTCGGGTTAGTGTTGGGTTCGGGTTAGGTTTCGGGTTAGGTTTAGGGTTCGGGTTCGGGTTAGGGTTAGGGTACGGGTTTGGGTTAGGGTTAGGGTTCGGGTTAGGGTTAGGGTTCGGGTTAGGGTTAGGGTTAGGGTTCGGGTTAGGGTTATGGTTAGGGTTAGGTTTAGGGTTCGTGTTAGGGTTCGGGTTAGGGGTCGGGTTAGGGTTAGGGTTAGGGTTCGGGTTAGGGTTACGGTTAGGGTTCGGGTTAGGGTTAGGGTTCGGGTTAGGGTTAGGGTCGGGTTCGGGGTTAGGTTAAGGGTTAGGGTTCGGGTTAGGGTTCTGGTTAGGGTTAGGATTCGGGTAAAGTGTTAGGGTTCGGGTTCGGGTTAGGGTTAGGGTTAGGGTTCCGGTTAGGGTTAGGTTTGGTTTCGGGTTAGGGTTAGGGTTAGTGTTAGGGTTCGGGTTACGGTTCGGGTTACGGTTAGGGTTAGGGTTAGGGTTCGGTTGAGGGTTCGGTTTAGGGTTCGGGTTAGAGTTAGGGTTCGGGATAGGGTTAGGGTTAGGGTTAGGGTTCGAGTTTGGGTTAGGGTTAGGGTTAGGATTCGGGTTCGGGTTAGGGTTAGGGTTAGGGTTCGGGTTCGGATTAGGGTTAGGGTTAGGGTTCGAGTTAGGGTTCGGTTTCGGGTTAGGGTTAGGGGTTAGTGTTCAGGTTAGGTTTAGGGTTAGGGTTCGGGTTAGGGTTCGGGTTAGGGTTAGGGTTAGGGTTCGGGTAAGGGTTCTGGTTATGGTTAGTGTTAGGGTTCGGGTTAGGGTTCGGGTTAGGGTTAGGGTTAGGGTTAGGGTTAGGGTTCGGGTTAGGTTTCGGGTTAGGTTTAGGGTTAGGGTTCGGGTTAGGTTTAAGGTTAGGGTTACGGTTCGGGTTCGGGTTAGGGTTAGGGTTCGTGTTAGGTTTAGGGTTCGTTTTAGGGTTTGGGTTCGGGTTAGGTATACGGTGAGGGTTCGGGTTAGGGTTCGGTTTCGGTTTCGGGTCAGGGTCAGGGTTAAGGTTCGGGTTAGGGTTAGGGTTCGGGTTCGGGTTAGGGTTAGGGTTAGGGTTAGGGTTAGGGTTAGGTTTAAGTTTCGGGTTCGGGTTAGGGTTAGGGGTTATGGTTCGGGTTCGGATAAGGGTTAGGTTTAGGTTTCGGGTTAGGGTTAGGGGTTAGTGTTAGGTTTAGTGTTACGGTTAAGGTTAGGGTTAGGGTTCGGATTAGGGTTAGGTTAGGGTTAGGGTTAGGGTTCGGTTTCGGTTTTGGGTTAGGGTTAGGGTTCGAGTTAGGGTTCGGGTTAGGGTTCGGGTTAGAGTTAGGTTTAGGGTTAGGGTTCGGGTTCGGGTTAGGGTTCGGGTTCGGGTTCGGGTTAGGGTTAGGGTTCGCGTTAGGGTTAGGTTTCGGGTTAGGGTTAGGGTTAGGGTTCGGGTTAGGGTTAGGGTTCGGGTTAGGGTTAGATTTCGGGTTAGGTTTAGGGTTCGGGTTAGGGTTAGGGTTCGGGTTAGGGTTCAGGTTAGGGTTAGGTTTCGGGTAGGGTTAGGGTTCGGGTTAGGGTTAGGGTTCGGGTTAGGGTTAGGGTTCGGATTCGGGTTAGGGTTAGGGTTAGGGTTCAGGTTCGGGTTAGGGTTAGGTTTAGGGTTAGGGTTAGGGTTCGGATTAGGGTTAGGGGTACGGTTCGGGTTAGGGTTCGGGTTCGGGTTAGGGTTAGGGTTAGGGTTAGGGTTCGGGTTAGGGTTAGGGTTCGGGTTAGGGTTTGGGTTAGGGTTATGGTTAGGTTTTAGGGTTAGGGTTAGGGATCGGGTTAGGGTTAGGGTTCGGGTTAGGGTTGGGTTCGGTTTAGTTTTCGGGTTAAGGTTAGGGTTCGAGATCGGTTTAGGGTAAGGGTTCGGGTTAGGGTTAGGGTTAGGGTTCGGGTTAGGGTTAGGGTTCCGGCTAGGGGTCAGGTTAGGGTTCGGGTTAGGATTAGGGTTAGGGTTAGGGTTAGGGTTCGTGTTAGTGTTAGGTTTAGGGTTAGGGTCCGGGTTCGGGGTTAGGGTTAGTGTTAGGGTTCGGGTTAGGGTTAGGGTTCGGGTTAGGGTAAGGGTTAGGGTTCGGGTTCGTGTTATGGTTAGGGTTCGGGTTCGGGTTCGGGTTATGGTTAGGGTTCGAGTTAGGATTCGGGTTAGTGTTTGGGTTAGAGTTAGGGTTAGGGTTAGGGTTCGGGTTCGGGTTATTGTTCGGGTTCGGGTTAGGGTTCGGGTTAGGGTTAGGGTTAGGGTTAGGGTTCAGGTTAGGGTTAGGGTTTGGGTTCGGTTTAGGGTTAGGTTTCTGGTTAGGGTTAGGGTTAGGGGTTAGGGTTAGTGTCGAGTTAGAGTTCGGGTTAGGGTTCGGGTTAGGGTTAGGGTTAGGGTTAGGGTTAGGGTTCGGGTTAGGTTTCAAGTTAGGTTAGGGTTAGGGTTAGGGTTAGGGATTGGGTTAGGGTTAGGGTTAGGGTTCGGGTTAGGTATAGGGTTCGGGTTAGGTTTAGGGGTTAGGGTTAGGGTTAGGGTTCGGGTTAGGGTTAGGGTTAGGGTTAGGGTTCGAGTTAGGATTAGGGTTAGTGTTCGGGTTAGGGTTAAGGTTAGTGTTAGGGTTAGGGTTAGGTTTTAGGGTTAGTGTTAGGGTTAGGGTTAGGGTTAGGGGTTAGGGTTAGGGTTAGGGTTAGTGTTAGGGTTAGGGTTCGGGTTAGCGTTAGGGTTCGGATTAGGGTTAGGGTTATGTTTAGGGTTAGGTTTAGGGTACGGGTTCGGGTTAGGGTTAGGGGTTAGGGTTAGTGTTAGGTTTCGGTTTCAGGTTAGGATTAGGGTTAGTGTTAGGGATTAGGGTTAGGGTTCGCGTTAGGGTTAGGTTTAGGGTTCTGGTTAGGTTTCGGTTTGGTTTAGGGTTAGGGTTCGTGTTAGGTTTAGGTTTCGGGTTAGGTTTAGGTTTAGGGTTAGGGTTCGGGTTAGGGTTAGGGTTCGGGTTAGGGTTGGGTTCGGGTTAGGTTTCGGGTTAGGTTTAGGGTTCGGGTTCGGGTTAGGGTTAGGGTACGGTTTTGGGTTAGGGTTAGGGTTCGGGTTAGGGTTAGGGTTCGGGTTAGGGTTAGGGTTAGGGTTCGGGTTAGGGTTATGGTTAGGGTTAGGTTTAGGGTTCGTGTTAGGGTTCGGGTTAGGGGTCGGGTTAGGGTTAGGGTTAGGGTTCGGGTTAGGGTTAAGGTTAGGGTTCGGGTTAGGGTTAGGGTTCGGGTTAGGGTTAGGGTCGGGTTCGGGTTAGGGTTAGGGTTGGGATTCGGGTTAGGGTTCGGGTTAGGGTTCAGGTTAGGGTTAGGGATAGGGTTAGGGTTCGGGTTCGGGGTTAGGTTAAGGGTTAGGGTTCGGGTTAGTGTTCTGGTTAGGGTTAGGATTCGGGTAAAGTGTTAGGGTTCGGGTTCGGGTTAGGGTTAGGGTTAGGGTTCCGGTTAGGGTTAGGTTTGGTTTCGGGTTAGGGTTACGGTTAGTGTTAGGGTTCGGGTTAGGGTTCGGGTGAGGGTTAGGGTTAGGGTTCGGGTTAGGGTTAGGGTTAGGGTTCGGGTTAGGGTTCGTGTTAGGGTTAGGGTTAGGGTTCGGGTTAGGGTTAGTGTTAGGGTTCGGGTTAGGGTTCGGGTTAGGGTTCGGGTTAGGGTTAGGGTTAGGGTTAGGTTTAGGGTTAGGGTTCGGGTTAGGGTTACGGTTCGGGTTAGGGTTAGGGTTCGGGATATGGTTAGGGTTAGGGTTAGGGTTCGAATTTGGGTTAGGGTTAGGGTTAGGATTCGGGTTCGGGTTAGGGTTAGGGTTAGGGTTCGGGTTCGGATTAGGGTTAGGGTTAGGGTTCGAGTTAGGGTTCGGTTTCGGGTTAGGGTTAGGGGTTAGTGTTCAGGTTATGTTTAGGGTTAGGGTTCGGGTAAGGGTTCTGGTTATGGTTAGTGTTAGGGTTCGGTTTAGGGTTCGGGTTAGGGTTAGGGTTAGGGTTAGGGTTAGGGTTCGGGTTAGGTTTCGGGTTAGGTTTAGGGTTAGGGTTCGGGTTAGGTTTAAGGTTAGGGTTAGGGTTCGGGTTCGGGTTAGGGTTAGGGTTCGTGTTAGGTTTAGGGTTCGTTTTAGGGTTTGGTTTCGGGTTAGGTATATGGTGAGGGTTCGGGTTAGGGTTCGGTTTCGGTTTCGGGTCAGGGTCAGGGTTAAGGTTCAGGTTAGGGTTAGGGTTCGGGTTCGGGTTAGGGTTAGGGTTAGGGTTAGGGTTAGGTTTAAGTTTCGGGTTCGGGTTAGGGTTAGGGGTTATGGTTCGGGTTCGGATAAGGGTTAGGTTTAGGTTTCGGGTTAGGGTTAGGGGTTAGTGTTAGGTTTAGTGTTACGGTTAAGGTTAGGGTTAGGGTTCGGATTAGGGTTAGGTTAGGGTAAGGGTTAGGGTTCGGGTTAGGGTTAGGGTTAGGTTTAGGGTTAGGGTTCGCGGTAGGGTTAGTGTTCGGGTTAGGGTTAGGGTTAGGGTTAGGGTTCGGGTTCGGGTTAGGGTTCGGGTTAATGTTCGGGTTAGGTTTAGTGTTAGGTTTAGGGTTCGGGTTCGGGTTAGGGTTAGGGTTCGTGTTAGGGTTAGGGTTAGGGTTAGGGTTAGGGTTCGGGTTCGGGTTAGGGTTCGGGTTCGGGTTAGGGTTAGGGTTCGGGTTCGTGTTAGTGTTAGGGTTCGTGTTAGGGTTAGGGTTAGGTTTAGGGTTAGGGTTAGGGTTAGGGTTCGGGTTCGGGTTAGGGTTCGGGGTAGGGTTCGGTTTAGGGTTAGGGTTCGGGTTCGGGTTAGGTTTAGGGTTAGAGTTAGGGTTAGGGTTAGGGTTCGGGTTAGGGTTAGGGTTAGGGTTAGGGTTAGGGTTAGGGTTCTGGTTAGATTTGGGTTCGGGTTAGGGTTAGGGGTTAGTGTTCAGGTTAGGGTTAGGGTTAGGGTTCGGGTTAGGTTTAGGTTTCGGGTTAGGGTTAGGGTTAGGGTTAGGGATCGGGTTAGGGTTAGGGTTCGGGTTAGGGTTGGGTTCGGTTTAGTTTTCGGGTTAAGGTTAGGGTTCGAGATCGGTTTAGGGTAAGGGTTCGGGTTAGGGTTAGGGTTAGGGTTGGGGTTAGGGTTAGGGTTCCGGCTAGGGGTCAGGTTAGGTTTCGGGTTAGGATTAGGGTTAGGGTTAGGGTTAGGGTTCGTGTTAGGGTTCGGGTTAGGGTTCGGGTTAGGGTTAGGGTTCGGGTTAGGGTTATGGTTAGGGTTAGGTTTAGGGTTCGTGTTAGGGTTCGGGTTAGGGGTCGGGTTAGGGTTAGGGTTAGGGTTCGGGTTAGGGTTAAGGTTAGGGTTCGGGTTAGGGTTAGGGTTCGGGTTAGGGTTAGGGTCGGGTTCGGGGTTAGGTTAAGGGTTAGGGTTCGGGTTAGGGTTCTGGTTAGGGTTAGGATTCGGGTAAAGTGTTAGGGTTCGGGTTCGGGTTAGGGTTAGGGTTAGGGTTCCGGTTAGGGTTAGGTTTGGTTTCGGGTTAGGGTTAGGGTTAGTGTTAGGGTTCGGGTTAGGGTTCGGGTGAGGGTTAGGGTTAGGGTTCGGGTTAGGGTTAGGGTTAGGGTTCGGGTTAGGGTTAGGGTTAGGGTTAGGGTTAGGGTTAGGGTTAGGGTTCGGGTTAGGGTTACGGTTCGGGTTAGGGTTAGGGTTAGGGTTAGGGTTCGGTTGAGGGTTCGGGTTAGGGTTCGGGTTAGAGTTAGGGTTCGGGATAGGGTTAGGGTTAGGGTTAGGGTTCGAGTTTGGGTTAGGGTTAGGGTTAGGATTCGGGTTCGGGTTAGGGTTAGGGTTAGGGTTCGGGTTCGGATTAGGGTTAGGGTTAGGGTTCGAGTTAGGGTTCGGTTTCGGGTTAGGGTTAGGGGTTAGTGTTCAGGTTAGGTTTAGGGTTAGGGTTCGGTTTAGGGTTCGGGTTAGGGTTAGGGTTAGGGTTCGGGTAAGGGTTCTGGTTATGGTTAGTGTTAGGGTTCGGTTTAGGGTTCGGGTTAGGGTTAGGGTTAGGGTTAGGGTTCGGGTTAGGTTTCGGGTTAGGTTTAGGGTTAGGGTTCGGGTTAGGTTTAAGGTTAGGGTTACGGTTCGGGTTCGGGTTAGGGTTAGGGTTCGTGTTAGGTTTAGGGTTCGTTTTAGGGTTTGGGTTCGGGTTAGGTATACGGTGAGGGTTCGGGTTAGGGTTCGGTTTCGGTTTCGGGTCAGGGTCAGGGTTAAGGTTCGGGTTAGGGTTAGGGTTCGGGTTCGGGTTAGGGTTAGGGTTAGGGTTAGGGTTAGGTTTAAGTTTCGGGTTCGGGTTAGGGTTAGGGGTTATGGTTCGGGTTCGGATAAGCGTTAGGTTTAGGTTTCGGGTTAGGGTTAGGGGTTAGTGTTAGGTTTAGTGTTACGGTTAAGGTTAGGGTTAGGGTTCGGATTAGGGTTAGGTTAGGGTTAGGGTTAGGGTTCGGGTTCGGTTTTGGGTTAGGGTTAGGGTTCGAGTTAGGGTTCGGGTTAGGGTTCGGGTTAGAGTTAGGTTTAGGGTTAGGGTTCGGGTTCGGGTTAGGGTTCGGGTTCGGGTTAGAGTTAGGTTTAGGGTTAGGGTTCGGGTTCTGGTTAGGGTTCGGGTTAGGGTTAGGGTTAGGGTTAGGGTTCAGGTTAGGGTTAGGGTTTGGGTTCGGTTTAGGGTTAGGTTTCTGGTTAGGGTTAGGGTTAGGGGTTAGGGTTAGTGTCGAGTTAGAGTTCGGGTTAGGGTTCGGGTTAGGGTTAGGGTTAGGGTTAGGGTTCGGGTTAGGTTTCAAGTTAGGTTAGGGTTAGGGTTAGGGTTAGGGTTTGGGTTAGGGTTAGGGTTAGGGTTCGGGTTAGGTTTAGGGTTCTGGTTAGGTTTAGGGGTTAGGGTTAGGGTTAGGGTTCGGGTTAGGGTTAGGGTTAGGGTTAGGGTTCGAGTTAGGATTAGGGTTAGTGTTCGGGTTAGGGTTAAGGTTAGTGTTAGGGTTAGGGTTAGGTTTTAGGGTTAGGGTTAGGGTTAGGGTTAGGGGTTAGGGTTAGGGTTAGGGTTAGGGTTAGTGTTAGGGTTAGGGTTCGGGTTAGCGTTAGGGTTCGGATTAGGGTTAGGGTTATGTTTAGGGTTAGGGTTAGGGTTAGGGTACGGGTTCGGGTTAGGGTTAGGGGTTAGGGTTAGTGTTAGGTTTCGGTTTCGGGTTAGGATTAGGGTTAGTGTTAGGGATTAGGGTTAGGGTTCGCGTTAGGGTTAGGGTTACGGTTCTGGTTAGTTTTCGGTTTGGTTTAGGGTTAGGGTTCGTGTTAGGTTTAGGTTTCGGGTTAGGTTTAGGTTTAGGGTTAGGGTTCGGGTTAGGGTTAGGGTTCGGGTTAGTGTTGGGTTCGGGTTAGGTTTCGGGTTAGGTTTAGGGTTCGGGTTCGGGTTAGGGTTAGGGTACGGGTTTGGGTTAGGGTTAGGGTTCGGGTTAGGGTTAGGGTTCGGGTTAGGGTTAGGGTTAGGGTTCGGGTTAGGGTTATGGTTAGGGTTAGGTTTAGGGTTCGTGTTAGGGTTCGGGTTAGGGGTCGGGTTAGGGTTAGGGTTAGGGTTCGGGTTAGGGTTACGGTTAGGGTTCGGGTTAGGGTTAGGGTTCGGGTTAGGGTTAGGGTCGGGTTCGGGGTTAGGTTAAGGGTTAGGGTTCGGGTTAGGGTTCTGGTTAGGGTTAGGATTCGGGTAAAGTGTTAGGGTTCGGGTTCGGGTTAGGGTTAGGGTTAGGGTTCCGGTTAGGGTTAGGTTTGGTTTCGGGTTAGGGTTAGGGTTAGTGTTAGGGTTCGGGTTACGATTCGGGTTACGGTTAGGGTTAGGGTTAGGGTTCGGTTGAGGGTTCGGTTTAGGGTTCGGGTTAGAGTTAGGGTTCGGGATAGGGTTAGGGTTAGGGTTAGGGTTCGAGTTTGGGTTAGGGTTAGGGTTAGGATTCGGGTTCGGGTTAGGGTTAGGGTTAGGGTTCGGGTTCGGATTAGGGTTAGGGTTAGGGTTCGAGTTAGGGTTCGGTTTCGGGTTAGGGTTAGGGGTTAGTGTTCAGGTTAGGTTTAGGGTTAGGGTTCGGGTTAGGGTTCGGGTTAGGGTTAGGGTTAGGGTTCGGGTAAGGGTTCTGGTTATGGTTAGTGTTAGGGTTCGGGTTAGGGTTCGGGTTAGGGTTAGGGTTAGGGTTAGGGTTAGGGTTCGGGTTAGGTTTCGGGTTAGGTTTAGGGTTAGGGTTCGGGTTAGGTTTAAGGTTAGGGTTACGGTTCGGGTTCGGGTTAGGGTTAGGGTTCGTGTTAGGTTTAGGGTTCGTTTTAGGGTTTGGGTTCGGGTTAGGTATACGGTGAGGGTTCGGGTTAGGGTTCGGTTTCGGTTTCGGGTCAGGGTCAGGGTTAAGGTTCGGGTTAGGGTTAGGGTTCGGGTTCGGGTTAGGGTTAGGGTTAGGGTTAGGGTTAGGGTTAGGTTTAAGTTTCGGGTTCGGGTTAGGGTTAGGGGTTATGGTTCGGGTTCGGATAAGGGTTAGGTTTAGGTTTCGGGTTAGGGTTAGGGGTTAGTGTTAGGTTTAGTGTTACGGTTAAGGTTAGGGTTAGGGTTCGGATTAGGGTTAGGTTAGGGTTAGGGTTAGGGTTCGGTTTCGGTTTTGGGTTAGGGTTAGGGTTCGAGTTAGGGTTCGGGTTAGGGTTCGGGTTAGAGTTAGGTTTAGGGTTAGGGTTCGGGTTCGGGTTAGGGTTCGGGTTCGGGTTCGGGTTAGGGTTAGGGTTCGCGTTAGGGTTAGGTTTCGGGTTAGGGTTAGGGTTAGGGTTCGGGTTAGGGTTAGGGTTCGGGTTAGGCTTAGATTTCGGGTTAGGTTTAGGGTTCGGGTTAGGGTTAGGGTTCGGGTTAGGGTTCAGGTTAGGGTTAGGTTTCGGGTAGGGTTAGGGTTCGGGTTAGGGTTAGGGTTCGGGTTAGGGTTAGGGTTCGGATTCGGGTTAGGGTTAGGGTTAGGGTTCAGGTTCGGGTTAGGGTTAGGTTTAGGGTTAGGGTTAGGGTTCGGATTAGGGTTAGGGGTACGGTTCGGGTTAGGGTTCGGGTTCGGGTTAGGGTTAGGGTTAGGGTTAGGGTTCGGGTTAGGGTTAGGGTTCGGGTTAGGGTTTGGGTTAGGGTTATGGTTAGGTTTTAGGGTTAGGGTTAGGGATCGGGTTAGGGTTAGGGTTCGGGTTAGGGTTGGGTTCGGTTTAGTTTTCGGGTTAAGGTTAGGGTTCGAGATCGGTTTAGGGTAAGGGTTCGGGTTAGGGTTAGGGTTAGGGTTCGGGTTAGGGTTAGGGTTCCGGCTAGGGGTCAGGTTAGGGTTCGGGTTAGGATTAGGGTTAGGGTTAGGGTTAGGGTTCGTGTTAGTGTTAGGTTTAGGGTTAGGGTCCGGGTTCGGGGTTAGGGTTAGTGTTAGGGTTCGGGTTAGGGTTAGGGTTCGGGTTAGGGTAAGGGTTAGGGTTCGGGTTCGTGTTAGGGTTAGGGTTCGGGTTCGGGTTCGGGTTATGGTTAGGGTTCGAGTTAGGATTCGGGTTAGTGTTTGGGTTAGAGTTAGGGTTAGGGTTAGGGTTCGGGTTCGGGTTATTGTTCGGGTTCGGGTTAGGGTTCGGGTTAGGGTTAGGGTTAGGGTTAGGGTTCAGGTTAGGGTTAGGGTTTGGGTTCGGTTTAGGGTTAGGTTTCTGGTTAGGGTTAGGGTTAGGGGTTAGGGTTAGTGTCGAGTTAGAGTTCGGGTTAGGGTTCGGGTTAGGGTTAGGGTTAGGGTTAGGGTTAGGGTTCGGGTTAGGTTTCAAGTTAGGTTAGGGTTAGGGTTAGGGTTAGGGATTGGGTTAGGGTTAGGGTTAGGGTTCGGGTTAGGTATAGGGTTCGGGTTAGGTTTAGGGGTTAGGGTTAGGGTTAGGGTTCGGGTTAGGGTTAGGGTTAGGGTTAGGGTTCGAGTTAGGATTAGGGTTAGTGTTCGGGTTAGGGTTAAGGTTAGTGTTAGGGTTAGGGTTAGGTTTTAGGGTTAGTGTTAGGGTTAGGGTTAGGGTTAGGGGTTAGGGTTAGGGTTAGGGTTAGTGTTAGGGTTAGGGTTCGGGTTAGCGTTAGGGTTCGGATTAGGGTTAGGGTTATGTTTAGGGTTAGGTTTAGGGTACGGGTTCGGGTTAGGGTTAGGGGTTAGGGTTAGTGTTAGGTTTCGGTTTCAGGTTAGGATTAGGGTTAGTGTTAGGGATTAGGGTTAGGGTTCGCGTTAGGGTTAGGTTTAGGGTTCTGGTTAGGTTTCGGTTTGGTTTAGGGTTAGGGTTCGTGTTAGGTTTAGGTTTCGGGTTAGGTTTAGGTTTAGGGTTAGGGTTCGGGTTAGGGTTAGGGTTCGGGTTAGGGTTGGGTTCGGGTTAGGTTTCGGGTTAGGTTTAGGGTTCGGGTTCGGGTTAGGGTTAGGGTACGGTTTTGGGTTAGGGTTAGGGTTCGGGTTAGGGTTAGGGTTCGGGTTAGGGTTAGGGTTAGGGTTCGGGTTAGGGTTATGGTTAGGGTTAGGTTTAGGGTTCGTGTTAGGGTTCGGGTTAGGGGTCGGGTTAGGGTTAGGGTTAGGGTTCGGGTTAGGGTTAAGGTTAGGGTTCGGGTTAGGGTTAGGGTTCGGGTTAGGGTTAGGGTCGGGTTCGGGTTAGGGTTAGGGTTGGGATTCGGGTTAGGGTTCGGGTTAGGGTTCAGGTTAGGGTTAGGGATAGGGTTAGGGTTCGGGTTCGGGGTTAGGTTAAGGGTTAGGGTTCGGGTTAGTGTTCTGGTTAGGGTTAGGATTCGGGTAAAGTGTTAGGGTTCGGGTTCGGGTTAGGGTTAGGGTTAGGGTTCCGGTTAGGGTTAGGTTTGGTTTCGGGTTAGGGTTACGGTTAGTGTTAGGGTTCGGGTTAGGGTTCGGGTGAGGGTTAGGGTTAGGGTTCGGGTTAGGGTTAGGGTTAGGGTTCGGGTTAGGGTTCGTGTTAGGGTTAGGGTTAGGGTTCGGGTTAGGGTTAGTGTTAGGGTTCGGGTTAGGGTTCGGGTTAGGGTTCGGGTTAGGGTTAGGGTTAGGGTTAGGTTTAGGGTTAGGGTTCGGGTTAGGGTTACGGTTCGGGTTAGGGTTAGGGTTCGGGATATGGTTAGGGTTAGGGTTAGGGTTCGAATTTGGGTTAGGGTTAGGGTTAGGATTCGGGTTCGGGTTAGGGTTAGGGTTAGGGTTCGGGTTCGGATTAGGGTTAGGGTTAGGGTTCGAGTTAGGGTTCGGTTTCGGGTTAGGGTTAGGGGTTAGTGTTCAGGTTATGTTTAGGGTTAGGGTTCGGGTAAGGGTTCTGGTTATGGTTAGTGTTAGGGTTCGGTTTAGGGTTCGGGTTAGGGTTAGGGTTAGGGTTAGGGTTAGGGTTCGGGTTAGGTTTCGGGTTAGGTTTAGGGTTAGGGTTCGGGTTAGGTTTAAGGTTAGGGTTAGGGTTCGGGTTCGGGTTAGGGTTAGGGTTCGTGTTAGGTTTAGGGTTCGTTTTAGGGTTTGGTTTCGGGTTAGGTATATGGTGAGGGTTCGGGTTAGGGTTCGGTTTCGGTTTCGGGTCAGGGTCAGGGTTAAGGTTCAGGTTAGGGTTAGGGTTCGGGTTCGGGTTAGGGTTAGGGTTAGGGTTAGGGTTAGGTTTAAGTTTCGGGTTCGGGTTAGGGTTAGGGGTTATGGTTCGGGTTCGGATAAGGGTTAGGTTTAGGTTTCGGGTTAGGGTTAGGGGTTAGTGTTAGGTTTAGTGTTACGGTTAAGGTTAGGGTTAGGGTTCGGATTAGGGTTAGGTTAGGGTAAGGGTTAGGGTTCGGGTTAGGGTTAGGGTTAGGTTTAGGGTTAGGGTTCGCGGTAGGGTTAGTGTTCGGGTTAGGGTTAGGGTTAGGGTTAGGGTTCGGGTTCGGGTTAGGGTTCGGGTTAATGTTCGGGTTAGGTTTAGTGTTAGGTTTAGGGTTCGGGTTCGGGTTAGGGTTAGGGTTCGTGTTAGGGTTAGGGTTAGGGTTAGGGTTAGGGTTCGGGTTCGGGTTAGGGTTCGGGTTCGGGTTAGGGTTAGGGTTCGGGTTCGTGTTAGTGTTAGGGTTCGTGTTAGGGTTAGGGTTAGGTTTAGGGTTAGGGTTAGGGTTAGGGTTCGGGTTCGGGTTAGGGTTCGGGGTAGGGTTCGGTTTAGGGTTAGGGTTCGGGTTCGGGTTAGGTTTAGGGTTAGAGTTAGGGTTAGGGTTAGGGTTCGGGTTAGGGTTAGGGTTAGGGTTAGGGTTAGGGTTAGGGTTCTGGTTAGATTTGGGTTCGGGTTAGGGTTAGGGGTTAGTGTTCAGGTTAGGGTTAGGGTTAGGGTTCGGGTTAGGTTTAGGTTTCGGGTTAGGGTTAGGGTTAGGGTTAGGGATCGGGTTAGGGTTAGGGTTCGGGTTAGGGTTGGGTTCGGTTTAGTTTTCGGGTTAAGGTTAGGGTTCGAGATCGGTTTAGGGTAAGGGT
>JAVLSZ010000034.1:2410000-2460000 GCA_032313775.1 Urocyon cinereoargenteus
TTAGGGGTTAGGGTTAGGGTTAGGATTCGGGTTAGGGTTAGGGTTCGGGTTAGGATTAGGGTTAGGTTTAGGGTTCGGTTTCGTGTTCGGGTTAGGTTTAGTGTTAGTGTAAGGGTTAGGGTTAGGGTTCGGGTTAGGGTTAGGGGTTAGGGTTAGGGTTAGGGTTACGGTTAGGGTTAGGTGTTAGGGTTAGCGTTAGGGTTAGGGTTAGGGTTAGGGTTAGGGTTCGGGTTAGGGTTAGGGTTAGGGTTCGGGTTCGGGATTAGGGTTAGGGTTAGGGTTCGGGTTAGTGTTAGGGTTCGGGTTAGGGTTAGGGTTAGGGTTAGGTTTAGTGTTAGGGTTCGTGTTAGGGTTCGGGTTAGGGTTAGGGTTAGGGTCGGGTTAGGGTTTGGGTTAGGGTTCGGGTTAGGGTTCGGGTTAGGGTTAGGGTTATGTTTCGGGTTAGGGTTAGGGTTAGGGTTCGGGTTAGGGTTCGGGTTAGGGTTCGGGTTAGGGTTAGTGTTAGGGTTAGGGTTAGTGTTCGGGTTAGGGTTACGGATCGGGTTAGGGTTAGGGTTAGGGTTAGGGTTCGGTTTGGTGTTCGGTTTAGGGTTCGGGTTAGAGTTAGCGTTCGGGTTAGTGTTAAGGTTAGGGTTAGGGTTAGGGTTAGGGTTAGGGTTAGGGTTAGGGTAAGGTTTCGGGTTAGGGTTAGGGTTAGGGTTAGGGTTAGGGTTATGGTTCGGGTTAGGGTTAGGGTGAGGGTTCGGCTTCGGTTTAGGGTTAGGGTTAGGGTTCGGTTTAGGGTTCGGGTTCGGGTTAGGGTTAGGTGTTGGTGTTCAGGTTAGGGTTAGGGTTCGGGTTAGGTTTCGGGTTAGGGTTAGGGTTAGGGTTCGGGTTAGGGTTCGGGTTATGGTTAGGGTTAGGGGTCGGGTTAGGGTTAGGGTTAGGGTTCGGGTTAGGGTTCGGGTTAGGGTTAGGGTTCGGGTTAGGGTTCGGGTTAGGGTTCGGGTTAGGGTTAGGGGTTAGTGTTAGGTTTAGGGTTAGGGTTCGGGTTAGCGTTCGGGTTAGGGTTAGGATTCGGGTAAAGGGTTTTGTTCGGGTTCGGGTTAGGGTTAGGGTTAGCGTTCCGGTTAGGGTTAGGTTTAGGGTTCGGGTTAGGGTTAGGGTTAGGTTTAGTGTTAGGGTTCGAGTTAGGGTTCGGGTTAGGGTTAGGGTTAGGGTCGGGTTAGGGTTTGGGTTAGGGTTCGGGTTAGGGTTCCGGTTAGGGTTAGGGTTATGTTTCGGGTTAGGGTTAGGGTTAGGGTTCGGGTTAGGGTTCGGGTTAGGGTTCGGGTTAGGGTTAGGGTTAGGGTTAGGGTTAGTGTTCGGGTTAGGGTTACGGTTCGGGTTAGGGTTAGGTTTAGGGTTAGGGTTCGGTTTGGGGTTCGGTTTAGGGTTCGGGTTAGAGTTAGCGTTCGGGATCGTGTTAAGTTTAGGGTTAGGGTTAGGGTTAGGGTTAGGGTAAGGTTTCGGGTTAGGGTTAGGGTTAGCTTAAGGGTTAGGGTTATGGTTCGGGTTAGGGTTAGGGTGAGGGTTCGGCTTCGGTTTAGGGTCAGGGTTAGGGTTCGGTTTAGGGTTCGGGTTCGGGTTAGGGTTAGGGGTTGGTGTTCAGGTTAGGGTTAGGGTTCGGGTTAGGGTTCGGGTTAGGGTTAGGGGTTAGTGTTAGGTTTAGGGTTAGGGATAGGGTTAGGGTTCGGATTAGGGTTAGTTTAGGGTTCGGGTTAGGGTTAGGGTTAGGGTTCGGGTTAGGGTTAGGGTTCGGGTTAGTGTTAGGGTTCGGGTTAGGGGTTAGTGTTAGGGTTCGGGTTCGGGTTAGGGTTAGGGTTAGGGTTAGGGTTCGTTTTAGGGTTAGGGTTAGTGTTAGGGTTAGGTTTGGGTTTAGGGTTAGGGTTAGGGTTAGGGTTAGAGGTCGGGTTAGGGTTAGGTTTAGGGTTAGGTTTCGGATTAGCGTTAGGTTAGGGTTCGGGTTAGGGTTAGGGTTTGGGTTAGGGTTAGGGTTCGGGTTAGGTTTAGGGTTCGGGTTAGGGGTTAAGGTTAGTGTTCGGGTTTGGGTTAGGGTTAGGGTTAGGGTTAGGTTTAGGGTTCGGGTTAGGGTTCGGGTTAGTGTTAGGGTTAGTGTTGGGGTTAGGGTTAGGGTTAGGGTTAGGGTTACAGTTAGGGTTCGGGTTAGGGTTAGGGTTCGGGTTAGGGTTAGGGTTAGTGTTCGGGTTAGGGTTAGGGTTAGGGTTAGGGTTAGGGTTAGGTTTTAGGGTTAGGGTTAGGGTTAGGTTTAGGGTTAGGGGTTAGGGTTAGGGTTATTGTTAGGCTTAGGGTTCGGGTTAGCGTTAGGGTTCCGATTAGGGTTAGGGTTAGTTTTAGGGTTAGGGTTAGGGTTCGGGTTAGGGTTAGGGTTAGTGTTCGGGTTAGGGTTAGGGTTAGGGTTAGGGTTAGGTTTTAGGGTTAGGGTTAGGGTTAGGGTTAGGGTTAGGGTTAGGGGTTACTTTTAGGGTTAGGGTTAGGGTTAGGGTTCGGGTTAGCGTTAGGGTTCGGATTAGGGTTAGGGTTAGGTTTAGGGTTAGGGTTAGGGTTCGGGTTAGGGTTAGGGTTAGGGTTAGGGTTAGGGTTCAGGTTAGGGTTAGGGTTCGGGTTCGGGTTTGGTTTAGGGTTAGGGTTAGGGTTAGTGTTCAGGTTAGTTTTAGGGTTAGGGTTCGGGTTAGGTTTAGGGTTAGGGTTTGGGTCAGGGTTAGGGTTAGGTTTAGGGTTCGGGTAGGGTTCGGGTTAGGGTTAGGTTTAGGATTCGGGTGAGGGTTAGGGTTAGGGTTAGTGTTCGGGTTAGGGTTAGGGTTAGGGTTAGGGTTAGGGTTAGGTTTTAGGGTTAGGGTTAGGGTTATGTTTAGGGTTAGGGGTTAGGGTTAGGGTTAGGGTTATGGTTAGGGTTAGGGTTCGGGTTAGCGTTAGGGTTCCGATTAGGGTTAGGGTTAGGTTTAGGGTAGGGTGAGGGTTCGGGTTAGGGTTAGGGTTTGGGTTAGGGTTCGGGTTAGGGTTAGGGTTAGTGTTCGGGTTAGGGTTAGGGTTAGGGTTAGGGTTAGGGTTAGGTTTTAGGGTTAGGGTTAGTGTTAGGGTTAGGGGTTAGTTTTAGGGTTAGGGTTAGGGTTAGGGTTCGGGTTAGCGTTAGGGTTCGGATTAGGGTTAGGGTTAGGTTTAGGGTTAGGGTTAGGGTTCGGGTTAGGGTTAGGGTTAGGGTTAGGGTTAGGTTTTACGGTTAGGGTTAGTGTTAGGGTTAGGGGTTAGTTTTAGGGTTAGGGTTAGGGTTAGGGTTCGGGTTAGCGTTAGGGTTCGGATTAGGGTTAGGGTTAGGTTTAGGTTTAGGGTTAGGGTTTGGGTCAGGGTTAGGGTTAGGTTTAGGGTTCGGGTAGGGTTCGGGTTAGGGTTAGGTTTAGGATTCGGGTGAGGGTTAGGGTTAGGGTTCGGGTTAGGGTTAGGGTTCGGGTTAGGGTTAGGTTTAGGGTTCGGGTTAGGGTTAGGGTTAGGGTTCAGGTTAGGGTTAGGGTTCCAGTTCGGGTTATGGTTAGGGTTCGGGTTCGGGTTAGGGTTCGGGTTTAGGTTAGGTTTCGGGTTAGGGTTAGGTTTCGGGTTAGGGTTCGGTTTAGGGTTAGGGTTCGGGTTAGGGTTAGGTTTCGGGTTAGGGTTAGGGTTAGGGTTCGGGTTAGGGTTAGGGTTAGGGTTCGGGTTAGTGTTAGGGTTCGGGTTAGGGTTAGGGTTCGGGTTAGGGTTCGGGTTAGGGTTAGGTTTCGGGTAGGGTTAGAGTTCGGGTTAGGGTTAGGGTTCGGGTTAGGGTTAGGGTTCTAGTTCGGGTTAGGGTTAGGGTTAGGGTTCGGGTTCTGGTTAGGGTTAGGTTTAGGGTTAGGTTTAGGGTTCGGATTAGGGTTAGGGGTACGGTTCGGGTTAGGGTTCGGGTTCGGGTTAGGGTTAGGGTTAGGGTTAGGGTTAGGGTTCGGGTTAGGGTTAGGGTTCGGGTTAGGGTTAGGGGTGAGGGTTAGGGTTAGGTTTCGGTTTCGGGATAGGGTTAGGGTTAGGGTTAGTGGTTAGGGTTAGGGTTCGTGTTAGGGTTAGGGTTAGGGTTAGGGTTAGGGTTCGGGTTAGGCTTAGGGTTCGGGTTAAGGTTAGGGTTAGGGTTAGGTTTAGGTTTGTGTTCGGGTTAGGGTTAGGGTTAGGGTTAGGGTTAGGGTTCGGGTTAGGGTTAGGGTTAGGGTTAGGGGTTAGTGTTAGTGTTGGGGTTAGGGTTAGGGTTAGGGTTAGCGTTCGGGTTAGGGTTCGGGGTAGGTTTAGGGGTTAGTGTAAGGGTTAGGGTTAGGGATAGGTTTAGGGTTCGGATTAGGGTTAGTTTAGGGTTCGGGTTAGGGTTAGGGTTAGGGTTCGGGTTAGGGTTAGGGTTCGGGTTAGGGTTAGGGTTCGGGTTAGGGTTAGGGTTCGGGTTAGGGGTTAGTGTTAGGGTTCGGGTTCGGTTTAGGGTTAGGGTTAGGATTAGGGTTCGTTTTAGGGTTAGGGTTAGTGTTAGTGTTAGGTTTGGGTTTAGGGTTAGGGTTTGGGTTAGGGTTAGGGTTCGGGTTAGGGTTAGGGTTCGGGTTAGGGGTTAGGGTTAGGGTTCGGGTTTTGGTTAGGGTTAGGGTTAGGGTTAGGGTTAGGGTTCGGTTTAGGGTTAGGGTTAGTGTTAGTGTTAGGGTTGGGGTTAGGGTTAGTTTTAGGGTTAGGGTTAGGGTTAGGGTTAGGAATCGGATTAGGGTTAGGTTAGGGTTAGGGTTAGGGTTCGGGTTAGGGTTCGGTTTAGGGTTCGGGTTAGGGTTAGGGTTCGGGTTAGGGTTAGGTTTAGGGTTAGAGGTAGGGTTAGGGTTAGGGTTCGGGTTAGTGTTAGGGTGAGGGTTAGGGTTAGGGTTCGGGTTAGCGTTAGGGTTCGGATTAGGGTTAGGATTCGGGTTAGGGTTAGGGTTAGGGTTCGGGTTAGGTTTAGGGTTAGGGTTTGGGTCAGGGTTAGGGTTAGGTTTAGGGTTCGGGTAGGGTTCGGGTTAGGGTTAGGTTTAGGATTCGGGTGAGGGTTAGGGTTAGGGTTCGGGTTAGGGTTAGGGTTCGGATTAGGGTTAGGATTCGGGTTAGGGTTAGGGTTAGGGTTCGGGTTAGGTTTAGGGTTAGGGTTTGGGTCAGGGTTAGGGTTAGGTTTAGGGTTCGGGTAGGGTTCGGGTTAGGGTTAGGTTTAGGATTCGGGTGAGGGTTAGGGTTAGGGTTCGGGTTAGGGTTAGGGTTCGGGTTAGGGTTAGGTTTAGGGTTCGGGTTAGGGTTAGGGTTAGGGTTCAGGTTAGGGTTAGGGTTCCAGTTCGGGTTATGGTTAGGGTTCGGGTTCGGGTTAGGGTTCGGGTTTAGGTTAGGTTTCGGGTTAGGGTTAGGTTTAGGGTTAGGGTTCGGGTTAGGATTAGGGTTTGGGTTCGGGTTCGGTTTAGGGTTAGGGTTCGGGTTAGGGTTAGGTTTCGGGTTAGGGTAGGGTTAGGGTTCGGGTTAGGGTTAGGGTTAGGGTTCGGGTTAGTGTTAGGGTTCGGGTTAGGGTTAGGGTTCGGGTTAGGGTTAGGTTTCGGGTAGGGTTAGAGTTCGGGTTAGGGTTAGGGTTCGGGTTAGGGTTAGGGTTCTAGTTCGGGTTAGGGTTAGGGTTCGGGTTAGGGTTAGGGGTGAGGGTTAGGGTTAGGTTTCGGTTTCGGGATAGGGTTAGGGTTAGGGTTAGTGGTTAGGGTTAGGGTTCGCGTTAGGGTTACGGTTAGGGTTAGTGTTAGGGTTCGGGTTAGGGTTAGGGTTCGGGTTAAGGTTAGGGTTAGGGTTAGGTTTAGGTTTGTGTTCGGGTTAGGGTTAGGGTTAGGGTTAGGGTTAGGGTTCGGTTTCGGGTTAGGGTTAGGGTTAGGGGTTAGTGTTAGTGTTGGGGTTAGGTTTAGGGTTAGGGTTAGCGTTCGGGTTAGGGTTCGGGGTAGGTTTAGGGGTTAGTGTAAGGGTTAGGGTTAGGGATAGGTTTAGGGTTCGGATTAGGGTTAGTTTAGGGTTCGGGTTAGGGTTAGGGTTAGGGTTCGGGTTAGGGTTAGGGTTCGGGTTAGGGTTAGGGTTCGGGTTAGGGGTTAGTGTTAGGGTTCGGGTTCGGGTTAGGGTTAGGGTTAGGATTAGGGTTCGTTTTAGGGTTAGGGTTAGTGTTAGGGTTAGGTTTGGGTTTAGGGTTAGGGTTTGGGTTAGGGTTAGGGTTCGGGTTAGGGTTAGGGTTCGGGTTAGGGGTTAGGGTTAGTGTTCGGGTTTGGGTTAGGGTTAGGGTTAGGGTTAGGGTTAGGGTTCGGTTTAGGGTTAGGGTTAGGGTTAGGAATCGGATTAGGGTTAGGTTAGGGTTAGGGTTAGGGTTCGGGTTAGGGTTCGGGTTAGGGTTCGGGTTAGGGTTAGGGTTCGGGTTAGGGTTAGGTTTAGGGTTAGAGGTAGGGTTAGGGTTAGGGTTCGGGTTAGGGTTAGGGTTAGGGTTAGGGTTAGGGTTCGGGTTAGGGTTAGGGTTAGGGTTCGGGTTAGGGTTCGGGTTCGGGTTAGGGTTAGGTGTTAGTGTTCAGGTTAGGGTTAGGGTTAGCGTTAGGGTTCGGGTTAGGGTTCGGGTTCGGGTTAAGGTTCGGTTTAGGGTAAGGGTTAGATTTAAGGTTAGGGTTAGGGTTCGGGTTCGGGTTAGGGTTAGCGTTCGGGTTAGGGTTAGGGTTAGGGTTTGGGTTAGGATTCGGATTAGGGTTAGGGTTAGGGTTCAGGTTAGGGTTAGGGTTATGGTTCGGGTTCGTGTTAGGGTTAGGGTTAGGGTTCGGGTTAGGGTTCGGGTTAGGTTTAGGGGTTAGTGTAAGGGTTAGGGTTAGGGATAGGTTTAGGGTTCGGGTTAGGGTTAGTTTAGGGTTAGGGTTCGGGTTAGGGTTAGGGTTCGGGTTAGGGTTAGGGTTCGGGTTAGGGGTTAGTGTTAGGGTTCGGGTTCGGGTTAGGGTTAGGGTTAGGATTAGGGTTCGTTTTAGGGTTAGGGTTAGTGTTAGTGTTAGGTTTGGTTTTAGGGTTAGGGTTTGGGTTAGGGTTAGGGTTCGGGTTAGGGTTAGGGTTCGGGTTAGGGGTTAGGGTTAGGGTTCGGGTTTTGGTTAGGGTTAGGGTTAGGGTTAGGGTTAGGGTTAGGGTTCGGTTTAGGGTTAGGGTTAGTGTTAGTGTTAGGGTTGGGGTTAGGGTTAGTTTTAGGGTTAGGGTTAGGGTTAGGGTTAGGAATCGGATTAGGGTTAGGTTAGGGTTAGGGTTAGGGTTCGGGTTAGGGTTCGGGTTAGGGTTCGGGTTAGGGTTAGGGTTCGGGTTAGGGTTAGGTTTAGGGTTAGATGTAGGGTTAGGGTTAGGGTTCGGGTTAGTGTTAGGGTGAGGGTTAGGGTTAGGGTTCGGGTTAGGTTTAGGGTTAGGGTTCGGGTTAGGGTTCGGGTTCGGGTTAGGGTTAGGTGTTAGTGTTCAGGTTAGGGTTAGGGTTAGGGTTAGGGTTCGGGTTAGGGTTAGGGTTCGGGTTAAGGTTCGGTTTAGGGTAAGGGTTAGGGTTAAGGTTAGGGTTAGGGTTCGGGTTCGGGTTAGGGTTAGGGTTCGGGTTAGGGTTAGGGTTAGGGTTAGGGTTAGGATTCGGATTAGGGTTAGGGTTAGGGTTCGGGTTAGGGTTAGGGTTATGGTTCGGGTTCGTGTTAGGGTTAGGGTTAGGGTTCGGGTTAGTGTTAGGTTTAGGGTTAGGGTTAGGGTTCGGGTTAGGGTTAGGGTTCGGGTTCGGGTTTGGTTTAGGGTTATGGTTCGGGTTAGGGTTAGGTTTCGTGTTAGGGTTAGGGTTAGGGTTCGGGTTAGGTTTAGGATTTAGGGTTAGTGTTCGGGTTAGGTTTAGGGGTTAGGGTTAGGGTTAGGTTTAGGGTTCGGGTAGGGTTCGGGTTAGGGTTAGGTTTAGGATTCGGGCTAGGGTTAGGATTAGGATTCGGGTTAGGGTTAGGTTTCTGGTTAGGGTTAGGTTTAGGGTTCGGGTTAGGGTTAGGGTTAGGGTTCAGGTTAGAGTTAGGGTTCCGGTTCGGGTTATGGTTAGGGTTCGGGTTCGGGTTAGGGTTCGGGTTTTGGTTAGGTATTGGGTTAGGGTTAGGTTTAGGGTTAGGGTTCGGGTTAGGATTAGGGTTCGGGTTCGGGTTCGGTTTAGGGTTAGGGTTCGTGTTAGGGTTAGGTTTCGGGTTAGGGTTAGGGTTAGGGTTAGGGTTAGGGTTAGGGTTAGGGTTCGGGTTAGGTTTCGGGTAGGGTTAGAGTTCGGGTTAGGGTTAGGGTTAAGGTTCTAGTTCGGGTTAGGGTTAGGGTTAGGGTTCGGGTTCGGGTTAGGGTTAGGTTTAGGGTTAGGGTTAGGGTTCGGATTAGGGTTAGGGGTACGGTTCGGGTTAGGGTTCGGGTTCGGGTTAGGGTTAGGGTTAGGGTTAGGGTTAGGGTTCGGGTTAGGGTTAGGGTTCGTGTTAGGGTTAGGGGTTAGGGTTAGGGTTAGGTTTCGGTTTCGGGTTAGGGTTAGGGTTAGGGTTAGGGGTTAGGGTTAGTGTTCGCGTTAGGGTTAGGGTTAGGGGTTAGGGTTAGGGTTCGCGTTAGGGTTAGGGTTAGGGTTAGGGTTAGGGTTCGGGTTAGGGTTAGGGTTCGGGTTAAGGTTAGGGTTAGGGTTAGGGTTAGTTTTGGGTTCGGGTTAGGGTTAGGGTTTTGTTTAGGGTTAGGGTTCGGGTAAGTGTTAGGGTTCGGGTCATTGGTTAGGGTTAGGGTTCGGGTTTGGTTTAGGGTTAGGGTTAGGGTTAGGGTTCGGGTTACGGTTAGGGTTCGGGTTAGGGTTAGGGCTAGGGTTCGGTTTAGGGTTAGGGTTACGGTTCGGGTTAGGTTTCGGGTTAGGTTTAGGGTTAGGTTTCGGGTTAGGTTTAGGTTTCGGGTTAGGGTTAGGGTTAGGGTTAGGTTTCGGGTTAGGGTTAGGGTTCGGGTTAGGTTTGGGTTCGGGTTAGGTTTTGGGTTAGGGTTAGGTTTTGGGTTAGGGTTAGGGTTAGGGTTCGGGTTAGGGTTAGGGTAAGGGTTTGGTTTAGGGTTAGGGTTCGGGTTAGGTTTAGGGTTAGGTTTCGGGTTAGGGTTAGGGTTAGGGTTAGGTTTAGGGTTCGTGTTACTGTTCGGTTTAGGGGTCGGGTTAGGGTTAGGGTTAGGGTTCGGGTTAGGGTTAGAGTTAGGGTTCGGGTTAGGTTTAGTTTAGGGTTCGGGTTAGGGTTAGGTTTAGGGTTCGGTTTAGGGTTAGGGTTCGGGTTAGGGTTAGGGTTCGGGTTAGGGGTTAGTGTTAGGGTTCGGGTTCGGGTTAGTGTTAGGGTTAGGGTTAGGGTTCGTTTTAGGGTTAGGGTTAGTGTTAGGGTTAGGTTTGGGTTTAGGGTTAGGGTTAGGGTTAGGGTTAGAGGTAGGGTTAGGGTTAGGTTTAGGGTTAGAGGTAGGGTTAGGGTTAGGGTTCGGGTTAGGGTTAGGGTTAGGGTTAGGGTTAGGGTTCGGGTTAGGGTTAGGGTTAGGGTTCGGGTTAGGGTTCGGGTTCGGGTTAGGGTTAGGTGTTAGTGTTCAGGTTAGGGTTAGGGTTAGCGTTAGGGTTCGGGTTAGGGTTAGGGTTCGGGTTAAGGTTCGGTTTAGGGTAAGGGTTAGATTTAAGGTTAGGGTTAGGGTTCGGGTTCGGGTTAGGGTTAGCGTTCGGGTTAGGGTTAGGGTTAGGGTTTGGGTTAGGATTCGGATTAGGGTTAGGGTTAGGGTTCAGGTTAGGGTTAGGGTTATGGTTCGGGTTCGTGTTAGGGTTAGGGTTAGGGTTCGGGTTAGGGTTCGGGTTAGGTTTAGGGGTTAGTGTAAGGGTTAGGGTTAGGGATAGGTTTAGGGTTCGGATTAGGGTTAGTTTAGGGTTCGGGTTAGGGTTAGGGTTAGGTTTCGGTTTAGGGTTAGGGTTCGGGTTAGGGTTAGGGTTCGGGTTAGGGGTTAGTGTTAGGGTTCGGGTTCGGGTTAGGGTTAGGGTTAGGATTAGGGTTCGTTTTAGGGTTAGGGTTAGTGTTAGTGTTAGGTTTGGTTTTAGGGTTAGGGTTTGGGTTAGGGTTAGGGTTCGGGTTAGGGTTAGGGTTCGGGTTAGGGGTTAGGGTTAGGGTTCGGGTTTTGGTTAGGGTTAGGGTTAGGGTTAGGGTTAGGGTTCGGTTTAGGGTTAGGGTTAGTGTTAGTGTTAGGGTTGGGGTTAGGGTTAGTTTTAGGGTTAGGGTTAGGGTTAGGGTTAGGAATCGGATTAGGGTTAGGTTAGGGTTAGGGTTAGGGTTCGGGTTAGGGTTCGGGTTAGGGTTCGGGTTAGGGTTAGGGTTCGGGTTAGGGTTAGGTTTAGGGTTAGAGGTAGGGTTAGGGTTAGGGTTCGGGTTAGTGTTAGGGTGAGGGTTAGGGTTAGGGTTCGGGTTAGGGTTAGGGTTAGGGTTCGGGTTAGGGTTCGGGTTCGGGTTAGGGTTAGGTGTTAGTGTTCAGGTTAGGGTTAGGGTTAGGGTTAGGGTTCGGGTTAGGGTTAGGGTTCGGGTTAAGGTTCGGTTTAGGGTAAGGGTTAGGGTTAAGGTTAGGGTTAGGGTTCGGGTTCGGGTTAGGGTTAGGGTTCGGGTTAGGGTTAGGGTTAGGGTTAGGGTTAGGATTCGGATTAGGGTTAGGGTTAGGGTTCGGGTTAGGGTTAGGGTTATGGTTCGGGTTCGTGTTAGGGTTAGGGTTAGGGTTCGGGTTAGTGTTAGGTTTAGGGTTAGGGTTAGGGTTCGGGTTAGGGTTAGGGTTCGGGTTCGGGTTTGGTTTAGGGTTAGGGTTCGGGTTAGGGTTAGGTTTCGTGTTAGGGTTAGGGTTAGGGTTCGGGTTAGGTTTAGGATTTAGGGTTAGTTTTCGGGTTAGGTTTAGGGGTTAGGGTTAGGGTTAGGTTTAGGGTTCGGGTAGGGTTCGGGTTAGGGTTAGGTTTAGGATTCGGGCTAGGGTTAGGATTAGGATTCGGGTTAGGGTTAGGTTTCTGGTTAGGGTTAGGTTTAGGGTTCGGGTTAGGGTTAGGGTTAGGGTTCAGGTTAGAGTTAGGGTTCCGGTTCGGGTTATGGTTAGGGTTCGGGTTCGGGTTAGGGTTCGGGTTTTGGTTAGGTATTGGGTTAGGGTTAGGTTTAGGGTTAGGGTTCGGGTTAGGATTAGGGTTCGGGTTCGGGTTCGGTTTAGGGTTAGGGTTCGTGTTAGGGTTAGGTTTCGGGTTAGGGTTAGGGTTAGGGTTAGGGTTAGGGTTAGGGTTAGGGTTAGGGTTCGGGTTAGGTTTCGGGTAGGGTTAGAGTTCGGGTTAGGGTTAGGGTTAAGGTTCTAGTTCGGGTTAGGGTTAGGGTTAGGGTTCGGGTTCGGGTTAGGGTTAGGTTTAGGGTTAGGGTTAGGGTTCGGATTAGGGTTAGGGGTACGGTTCGGGTTAGGGTTCGGGTTCGGGTTAGGGTTAGGGTTAGGGTTAGGGTTAGGGTTCGGGTTAGGGTTAGGTTTCGTGTTAGGGTTAGGGGTTAGGGTTAGGGTTAGGTTTCGGTTTCGGGTTAGGGTTAGGGTTAGGGTTAGGGGTTAGGGTTAGGGTTCGCGTTAGGGTTAGGGTTAGGGGTTAGGGTTAGGGTTCGCGTTAGGGTTAGGGTTAGGGTTAGGGTTAGGGTTCGGGTTAGGGTTAGGGTTCGGGTTAAGGTTAGGGTTAGGGTTAGGGTTAGTTTTGGGTTCGGGTTAGGGTTAGGGTTTTGTTTAGGGTTAGGGTTCGGGTAAGTGTTAGGGTTCGGGTCATTGGTTAGGGTTAGGGTTCGGGTTTGGTTTAGGGTTAGGGTTAGGGTTAGGGTTCGGTTTAGGGTTAGGGTTACGGTTCGGGTTAGGTTTCGGGTTAGGTTTAGGGTTAGGTTTCGGGTTAGGTTTAGGTTTCGGGTTAGGGTTAGGGTTAGGGTTAGGTTTCGGGTTAGGGTTAGGGTTCGGGTTAGGTTTGGGTTCGGGTTAGGTTTTGGGTTAGGGTTAGGTTTTGGGTTAGGGTTAGGGTTAGGGTTCGGTTAGGGTTAGGGTAAGGGTTTGGTTTAGGTTAGGGTTCGGGTTAGGTTTAGGGTTAGGGTTCGGGTTAGGGTTAGGGTTAGGGTTAGGTTTAGGGTTCGTGTTACTGTTCGGTTTAGGGGTCGGGTTAGGGTTAGGGTTAGGGTTCGGGTTAGGGTTAGGGTTAGGGTTCGGGTTAGGTTTAGTTTAGGGTTCGGGTTAGGGTTAGGGTTAGGGTTCGGGTTAGGGTTAGGGTTTGGGTTTAGGGTTAGGGTTAGGGTTAGGGTTAGAGGTAGGGTTAGGGTTAGGTTTAGGGTTAGGTTTCGGATTAGCGTTAGGTTAGGGTTCGGGTTAGGGTTAGGGTTTGGGTTAGGGTTAGGGTTCGGGTTAGGTTTAGGGTTCGGGTTAGGGGTTAAGGTTAGTGTTCGGGTTTGGGTTAGGGTTAGGGTTAGGGTTAGGTTTAGGGTTCGGGTTAGGGTTCGGGTTAGTGTTAGGGTTAGTGTTGGGGTTAGGGTTAGGGTTAGGGTTAGGGTTAGGGTTAGAGTTAGGGTTCGGGTTAGGGTTAGGGTTCGGGTTAGGGTTAGGGTTAGTGTTCGGGTTAGGTTAGGGTTAGGGTTAGGGTTAGGGTTAGGTTTTAGGGTTAGGGTTAGGGTTAGGGTTAGGGTTAGGGGTTAGGGTTAGGGTTAGGGTTATGGTTAGGGTTAGGGTTCAGGTTAGCGTTAGGGTTCCGATTAGGGTTAGGGTTAGGTTTAGGGTTAGGGTTAGGGTTCGGGTTAAGGTTAGGGTTTGGGTTAGGGTTCGGGTTAGGGTTAGGGTTAGTGTTCGGGTTAGGGTTAGGGTTAGGGTTAGGGTTAGGGTTAGGTTTTAGGGTTAGGGTTAGGGTTAGGGTTAGTGTTAGGGGTTAGTTTTATGGTTAGGTTTAGGGTTAGGGTTCGGGTTAGCGTTACGGTTCGGATTAGGGTTAGGGTTAGGTTTAGTATTAGGGTTAGGGTTCGGGTTAGGGTTAGGGTTAGGGTTAGGGTTAGGTTTCGGGTTAGGGTTAGGGTTCGGGTTCGGGTTTGGTTTAGGGTTAGGGTTAGGGTTAGGGTTCGGGTTAGTGTTAGGGTTAGGGTTCGGGTTAGGTTTAGTGTTAGGGTTTGGGTCAGGGTTAGGGTTAGGATTAGGGTTCGGGTAGGGTTAGGGTTCGGGTTAGGGATAGGGTTAGGGTTCGGGTTCGGGTTAGGGTTAGGGTTAGGGTTAGGGTTAGGGATCGGGTTCGGGTTAGGGTTAGGTTGCCTGTTAGGTTTAGTGTTAGGGTTAGGGTTCGGGTTCGGGTTAGGGTTAGGGTCCGTGTTAGGGTTTTGGTTCGGGTTAGGTTTAGGGTTAGGGTTCGGGTTAGGGTTCGGGTTCAGGTTAGGGTTAGGGTTAGGGTTCGGGTTAGGGATAGGGTTCGAGGTCGGGTTAGGTTTATTGTTAGGGTTAGGGTTAGGTTTAGGGTTCGGGTTAGGGTTAGGGTTAGGGTTCGGGTTACAGTTAGGGTTCGGGTTCGGTTTATGGTTAGGGTTCGGTTTCGGGTTAGGGTTCGGGTTTTGGTTAGGTTTCGGGTTAGGGTTAGGTTTAGGGTTAGGGTTCGGGTTAGGGTTAGGGTTCGGGTTCGGGTTCGGGTTAGGGTTAGGGTTAGGGTTAGGGTTCGGTTTAGGTTTAGGGTTCGTGTTAGGGTTTGGGTTAGGGTTAGGGTTAGGTTTTAGGGTTAGGGATAGGGTTAGGTTTAGGGTTATGGGTTAGGGTTAGGGTTAGCTTTAGGGTTAGGGATCGGGTTAGCGTTAGGGTTAGGATTAGGGTAAGGGTTAGGTTTAGGGTTAGGGTTCGGGTTCGGGTAAGGGTTAGGGTTAGGGTTAGGGTTCGGTTTAGGGTTAGGGTTCGGGTTCGGGTTAGGTTTAGGTTTAGGGTTAGGGTTAGGGTTAGGGTTCGGGTTAGATTTAGGTTTAGGGTTCGGGTTAGGGTTAGGGTTAGGGTTTGGGTTAGGGTTAGGGTTAGGGTTAGGGTTCGGGTTAGGGTTCGGTTTAGTGTTAGGGTTCGGGTTCGGGATCGGGTTAGAGTTAGGGTTCGGGTTAGGGTTAGGTTTCGGGTTAGGGTTATGGTTAGGGTCCGGGTTAGGGTTAGGTTTAGGGTTCGGGTTCGGGTTCGGGTTAGGGTTAGGTTTAGGGTTAGGGATCGGGTTCGGGTTAGGGTTAGGGTGCGGGTTAGGTTTAGGGTTAGAGTTAGGGATAGGGTTCGGATTAGGTTTAAGGTTCGGTTTAGGGTTAGGGTTAGGGTTAGGTTTCGGGTTCGGGTTAGGGTTAGGGTTCGTGTTAGGGTTTTGTTTCGGGTTAGGTTTAGGGTTAGGTTTCGGGTTAGGGTTAGGTTTCGAGTTCGGGTTAGGGTTAGGGTTAGGGTTAGGTTTAGGGTTCTGGTTCGGGTTAGGGTTAGGGGTTAGGGTTCGGGTTCGGGTAAGGGTTAGGGTTAGGTTTCGGGTTAGGGTTAGGGGTTAGTGTTCGGGTTAGGGTTTGGGTTAGGGTTAGGGTTAGGGTTAGGGTTCGGATTAGGGTTAGGTTAGGGTTAGGGTTAGGGTTCGGTTTAGTGTTAGGGTTAGGTTTAGGTTTAGGGTTCGGTTTAGGGTTAGTGTTCGGGTTAGGGTTAGGGTTAGGGTTAGGGTTCGGGTTAGGGTTAGGGTTCGGGTTAAGGTTCGGGTTAGGGTTAGGGTTAGGGTTAGGGTTCGGATTAGGGTTAGTGTTCGTGTTAGGGTTAGGGTTAGGGTTAGGGTTCGGATTAGGGTTAGTGTTAGGGTTCGGGTTAGGGTTCGGGGTCAGGTTAGGCTTAGGGTTAGGGTTCAGTTTCGGGTTAGGGATAGGGTTCGGGTGAGGGTTAGGGTTAGGTTTAGTGTTCGGGTTAGGGTTCGGGTTAGGGTTAGGGTTAGGGTTCGGGTTAGGGTTAGGGTTAGGGTTCGGGTCAGGGTTCGAGTTAGGGTTAGGTTTAGTGTTCGGGTTGGGGTTAGGGTTAGGGTTCGGGTTAGGGTTAGGGTTAGAGTTAGGGATAGGGTTCGGATTAGGTTTAAGGTTCGGTTTAGGGTTAGGGTTAAGGTTAGGTTTCGGGTTAGGGTTCGGGTTAGGGTTAGGGATCGGGTTAGGTTTAGGGTTCGGGTTAAGGTTGGGTTCGGTTTAGGTTTCGGGTAGGTTTAGGGTTCGGTTTAGGTTTAGGGTTCGGGTTAGGGTTAGGGTTTGGGTTAGGGTTCGGGTTAGGGTTAGGGTTAGTGTTCGGGTTAGGGTTAGGGTTAGGGTTAGGGTTAGGGTTAGGTTTTAGGGTTAGGGTTAGTGTTAGGGTTAGGGGTTAGTTTTAGGGTTAGGGTTAGGGTTAGGGTTCGGGTTAGCGTTAGGGTTCGGATTAGGGTTAGGGTTAGGTTTAGGGTTAGGGTTAGGGTTCGTGTTAGGGTTAGGGTTAGGGTTAGGGTTCGGGTTAATGTTAGGGTTTGGGTTCGGGTTTGGTTTAGGGTTAGGGTTAGGGTTAGGGTTCGGGTTAGTGTTAGGGTTAGGGTTCGGGTTAGGTTTAGGGTTAGGGTTTGGGTCAGGGTTAGGGTTAGGTTTAGGGTTCGGGTAGGGTTCGGGTTAGGGTTAGGTTTAGGATTCGGGTGAGGGTTAGGGTTAGGGTTCGGGTAGGGTTAGAGTTCGGGTTAGGGTTAGGGTTCGGGTTAGGGTTAGGGTTCTAGTTCGGGTTAGGGTTAGGGTTAGGGTTCGGGTTCGGGTTAGGGTTAGGTTTAGGGTTAGGTTTAGGGTTCGGATTAGGGTTAGGGGTACGGTTCGGGTTAGGGTTCGGGTTCGGGTTAGGGTTAGGGTTAGGGTTAGGGTTAGGGTTCGGGTTAGGGTTAGGGTTCGGGTTAGGGTTAGGGGTGAGGGTTAGGGTTAGGTTTCGGTTTCGGGATAGGGTTAGGGTTAGGGTTAGTGGTTAGGGTTAGGGTTCGCGTTAGGGTTAGGGTTAGGGTTAGGGTTAGGGTTCGGGTTAGGGTTAGGGTTCGGGTTAAGGTTAGGGTTAGGGTTAGGTTTAGGTTTGTGTTCGGGTTAGGGTTAGGGTTAGGGTTAGGGTTAGGGTTCGGGTTAGGGTTAGGGTTAGGGTTAGGGGTTAGTGTTAGTGTTGGGGTTAGGGTTAGGGTTAGGGTTAGCGTTCGGGTTAGGGTTCGGGGTAGGTTTAGGGGTTAGTGTAAGGGTTGGGGTTAGGGATAGGTTTAGGGTTCGGATTAGGGTTAGTTTAGGGTTCGGGTTAGGGTTAGGGTTAGGGTTCGGGTTAGGGTTAGGGTTCGGGTTAGGGTTAGGGTTCGGGTTAGGGGTTAGTGTTAGGGTTCGGGTTCGGGTTAGGGTTAGGGTTAGGATTAGGGTTCGTTTTAGGGTTAGGGTTAGTGTTAGGGTTAGGTTTGGGTTTAGGGTTAAGGTTTGGGTTAGGGTTAGGGTTCGGGTTAGGGTTAGGGTTCGGGTTAGGGGTAAGGGTTAGGGTTCGGGTTTGGTTTAGGTTTAGGGTTAGGGTTATGGTTAGGGTTCGGTTTAGGTTTAGGGTTAGTGTTAGGGTTAGGGTTGGGGTTAGGGTTAGGTTTAGGGTTAGGGTTAGGGTTAGGGTTAGGAATCGGATTAGGGTTAGGTTAAGGTTAGGGTTAGGGTTCGGGTTAGGGTTCGGTTTAGGGTTCGGGTTAGGGTTAGGGTTCGGGTTAGGGTTAGGTTTAGGGTTAGAGGTAGGGTTAGGGTTAGGGTTCGGGTTAGGGTTAGGGTTAGGGTTAGGGTTAGGGTTCGGGTTAGGGTTAGGGTTAGGGTTCGGGTTAGGGTTCGGGTTCGGGTTAGGGTTAGGTGTTAGTGTTCAGGTTAGGGTTAGGGTTAGGGTTAGGGTTAGGGTTCGGGTTAGGGTTAGGGTTCGGGTTAAGGTTCGGTTTAGGGTAAGGGTTAGGGTTAAGGTTAGGGTTAGGGTTCGGGTTCGGGTTAGGGTTAGCGTTCGGGTTAGGGTTAGGGTTAGGGTTTGGGTTAGGATTCGGATTAGGGTTAGGGTTAGGGTTCGGGTTAGGGTTAGGTTTATGGTTCGGGTTCGTGTTAGGGTTAGGGTTAGGGTTCGGGTTAGGGTTCGGGTTAGGTTTAGGGGTTAGTGTAAGGGTTAGGGTTAGGGATAGGTTTAGGGTTCGGATTAGGGTTAGTTTAGGGTTCGGGTTAGGTTTAGGGTTAGAGTTAGGGTTAGGGTTAGGGTTCGGGTTAGGGTTAGGGTTAGGGTTAGGGTTAGGGTTAGGGTTCGGGTTAGATTAGGGTTCGGGTTAGGGTTAGGGGTTAGTGTTCAGGTTAGGGTTAGGGTTAGGGTTCGGGTTAGGTTTAGGTTTCGGGTTAGGGTTAGGGTTAGGGTTAGGGATCGGGTTAGGGTTAGGGTTCGGGTTAGGGTTGGGTTCGGTTTAGTTTTCGGGTTAAGGTTAGGGTTCGAGATCGGTTTAGGGTAAGGGTTCGGGTTAGGGTTAGGGTAAGGGTTCGGGTTAGGGTTAGGGTTCCGGCTAGGGGTCAGGTTAGGGTTTGGGTTAGGATTAGGGTTAGGGTTAGGGTTAGGGTTCGTGTTAGTGTTAGGTTTAGGGTTAGGGTCCGGGTTCGGGGTTAGGGTTAGTGTTAGGGTTCGGGTTAGGGTTAGGGTTCGGGTTAGGGTAAGGGTTAGGGTTCGGGTTCGGTTTAGGGTTAGGGTTCGGGTTCGGGTTCGGGTTATGGTTAGGGTTCGAGTTAGGATTCGGGTTAGTGTTTGGGTTAGAGTTAGGGTTAGGGTTAGGGTTCGGGTTCGGGTTATTGTTCGGGTTCGGGTTAGGGTTCGGGTTAGGGTTAGGGTTAGTGTTCAGGTTAGGGTTAGGTTTTGGGTTCGGTTTAGGGTTAGGTTTCTGGTTAGGGTTAGGGTTAGGGGTTAGGGTTAGTGTCGAGTTAGAGTTCGGGTTAGGGTTCGGGTTAGGGTTAGGGTTAGGGTTAGGGTTCGGGTTAGGTTTCAAGTTAGGTTAGGGTTAGGGTTAGGGTTAGGGTTTGGGTTAGGGTTAGTGTTAGGGTTCGGGTTAGGTTTAGGGTTCGGGTTAGGTTTAGGGGTGAGGGTTAGGGTTAGGGTTAGGGTTCGGGTTAGGGTTAGGGTTAGGGTTAGGGTTCAAGTTAGGATTAGGGTTAGTGTTCGGGTTAGGGTTAAGGTTAGTGTTAGGGTTAGGGTTAGGTTTTAGGGTTAGGGTTAGGGTTAGGGTTAGCGTTAGGTTTAGGGGTTAGGGTTAGGGTTAGGGTTAGTGTTAGGGTTAGGGTTCGGGTTAGCGTTAGGGTTCGGATTAGGGTTAGGGTTATGTTTAGGGTTAGGGTTAGGGTACGGGTTCGTGTTAGGGTTAGGGGTTAGGGTTAGTGTTAGGTTTCGGTTTCGGGTTAGGATTAGGGTTAGTGTTAGGGATTAGGGTTAGGGTTCGCGTTAGGGTTAGGGTTAGGGTTCTGGTTAGGTTTCGGTTTGGTTTAGGGTTAGGGTTCATGTTAGGTTTAGGTTTCGGGTTAGGTTTAGGGTTAGGGTTAGGGTTCGGGTTAGGGTTAGGGTTCGGGTTAGGGTTGGGTTCGGGTTAGGTTTCGGGTTAGGGTTAGGGTTCGGGTTAGGGTTAGGGTTCGGGTTAGGGTTAGGGTTAGGGTTCGGGTTAGGGTTATGGTTAGGGTTAGGTTTAGGGTTCGTGTTAGGGTTCAGGTTAGGGGTCGGGTTAGGGTTAGGGTTAGGGTTCGGGTTAGGGTTAAGGTTAGGGTTCCGGTTAGGGTTCGGGTTCGGGTTAGGGTTAGGGTTAGGGTTCCGGTTAGGGTTATGTTTGGTTTCGGGTTAGGGTTAGGTTTAGTGTTAGGGTTCGGGTTAGGGTTCGGGTGAGGGTTAGGGTTAGGGTTCGGGTTAGGGTTAGGGTTAGGGTTCGGGTTAGGGTTCCTGTTAGGGTTAGGGTTAGGGTTCGGGTTAGGGTTAGTGTTAGGGTTCGGGTTAGGGTTCGGGTTAGGGTTCGGGTTAGGGTTAGTGTTAGGGTTAGGGTTAGGGTTCGGGTTAGGGTTAGGGTTAGGGTTCGGGTTAGGGTTCCTGTTAGGGTTAGGGTTAGGGTTCGGGTTAGGGTTAGTGTTAGGGTTCGGGTTAGGGTTCGGGTTAGGGTTCGGGTTAGGGTTAGGGTTAGGGTTAGGGTTAGGGTTAGGGTTCGGGTTAGGGTTACGGTTCGGGTTAGGGTTAGGGTTAGGTTTAGGGTTCGGTTGAGGGTTCGGTTTAGGGTTCGGGTTAGAGTTAGGTTTCGGGATAGGGTTAGGATTAGGGTTAGGGTTCGGGTTTGGGTTAGGGTTAGGGTTAGGGTTAGGGTTCGGGTAAGGGTTCTGGTTATGGTTAGTGTTAGGGTTCGGTTTAGGGTTCGGGTAAGGGTTAGGGTTAGGGTTAGGGTTAGGGTTCGGGTTAGGTTTCGGGTTAGGTTTAGGGTTAGGGTTCGGGTTAGGTTTAAGGTTAGGGTTAGGGTTCGGGTTCGGGTTAGGTTTAGGGTTCGTGTTAGGTTTAGGGTTCGTTTTAGGCTTTGGGTTTGGGTTAGGTATACGGTGAGGGTTCGGGTTAGGGTTCGGTTTCGGTTTCGGGTCAGGGTCAGGGTTAAGGTTCGGGTTAGGGTTAGGGTTCGGGTTCGGGTTAGGGTTAGGGTTAGGGTTAGGGTTAGGTTTAAGTTTCGGGTTCGGGTTAGGGTTAGGGGTTATGGTTCGTGTTCGGATAAGGGTTAGGTTTAGGTTTCGGGTTAGGGTTAGGGGTTAGTGTTAGGTTTATTGTTACGGTTAAGGTTAGGGTTAGGGTTCGGATTAGGGTTAGGTTAGGGTTAGGGTTAGGGTTCGGGTTAGGGTTAGGGTTAGGTTTAGGGTTAGGGTTCGCGGTAGGGTTAGTGTTCGGGTTAGGGTTAGGGTTAGGGTTAGGGTTCGGGTTCGGGTTAGGGTTCGGGTTAAGGTTCGGGTTAGGTTTAGTGTTAGGTTTAGGGTTCGGGTTCGGGTTAGGGTTAGGGTTCGTGTTAGGGTTAGGGTTAGGGTTAGGGTTAGGGTTCGGGTTCGGGTTAGGGTTCGGGTTCGGGTTAGGGTTAGGGTTCGGGTTCGTGTTAGGGTTAGGGTTCGTGTTAGGGTTAGGGTTAGGTTTAGGGTTAGGGTTAGGGTTAGGGTTCGGGTTCGGGTTAGGGTTCGGGGTAGGGTTCGGTTTAGGGTTAGGGTTCAGGTTCGGGTTAGGTTTAGGGTTAGAGTTAGGGTTAGGGTTAGGGTTCGGGGTAGGGTTAGGGTTAGGGTTAGTGTTAGGGTTAGGGTTCGGGTTAGATTAGGGTTCGGGTTAGGGTTAGGGGTTAGTGTTCATGTTAGGGTTAGGGTTAGGGTTCGGGTTAGGTTTAGGTTTCGGGTTAGGGTTAGGGTTAGGGTTAGGGATCGGGTTAGGGTTAGGGTTCGGGTTAGGGTTGGGTTCGGTTTAGTTTTCGGGTTAAGGTTAGGGTTCGAGATCGGTTTAGGGTAAGGGTTCGGGTTAGGGTTAGGGTAAGGGTTCGGGTTAGGGTTAGGGTTCCGGCTAGGGGTCAGGTTAGGGTTTGGGTTAGGATTAGGGTTAGGGTTAGGGTTAGGGTTCGTGTTAGTGTTAGGTTTAGGGTTAGGGTCCGGGTTCGGGGTTAGGGTTAGTGTTAGGGTTCGGGTTAGGGTTAGGGTTCGGGTTAGGGTAAGGGTTAGGGTTCGGGTTCGTGTTAGGGTTAGGGTTCGGGTTCGGGTTCGGGTTATGGTTAGGGTTCGAGTTAGGATTCGGGTTAGTGTTTGGGTTAGAGTTAGGGTTAGGGTTAGGGTTCGGGTTCGGGTTATTGTTCGGGTTCGGGTTAGGGTTCGGGTTAGGGTTAGGGTTAGGGTTAGTGTTCAGGTTAGGGTTAGGTTTTGGGTTCGGTTTAGGGTTAGGTTTCTGGTTAGGGTTAGGGTTAGGGGTTAGGGTTAGTGTCGAGTTAGAGTTCGGGTTAGGGTTCGGGTTAGGGTTAGGGTTAGGGTTAGGGTTCGGGTTAGGTTTCAAGTTAGGTTAGGGTTAGGGTTAGGGTTAGGGTTTGGGTTAGGGTTAGGGTTAGGGTTCGGGTTAGGTTTAGGGTTCGGGTTAGGTTTAGGGGTGAGGGTTAGGGTTAGGGTTAGGGTTCGGGTTAGGTTTAGGGTTAGGGTTAGGGTTCAAGTTAGGATTAGGGTTAGTGTTCGGGTTAGGGTTAAGGTTAGTGTTAGGGTTAGGGTTAGGTTTTAGGGTTAGGGTTAGGGTTAGGGTTAGGTTTAGGGGTTAGGGTTAGGGTTAGTGTTAGGGTTAGGGTTCGGGTTAGCGTTAGGGTTCGGATTAGGGTTAGGGTTATGTTTAGGGTTAGGGTTAGGGTACGGGTTCGTGTTAGGGTTAGGGGTTAGGGTTAGTGTTAGGTGTCGGTTTCGGGTTAGGATTAGGGTTAGTGTTAGGGATTAGGGTTAGGGTTCGCGTTAGGGTTAGGGTTAGGGTTCTGGTTAGGTTTCGGTTTGGTTTAGGGTTAGGGTTCGTGTTAGGTTTAGGTTTCGGGTTAGGTTTAGGGTTAGGGTTAGGGTTCGGGTTAGGGTTAGGGTTCGGGTTAAGGTTGGGTTCGGGTTAGGTTTCGGGTTAGGGTTAGGGTTCGGGTTCGGGTTAGGGTTAGGGTACGGGTTTGGGTTAGGGTTAGGGTTCGGGTTAGGGTTAGGGTTCGGGTTAGGGTTACGGTTAGGGTTCGGGTTAGGGTTATGGTTAGGGTTAGGTTTAGGGTTCGTGTTAGGGTTCGGGTTAGGGGTCGGGTTAGGGTTAGGGTTAGGGTTCGGGTTAGGGTTAAGGTTAGGGTTCGGGTTAGGGTTAGGGTTCGGGTTAGGGTTAGGGTCGGGTTCGGGTTAGGGTTAGGGTTGGGGTTCGGGTTAGGGTTCGGGTTAGGGTTCAGGTTAGGGTTAGGGATAGGGTTAGGGTTCGGGTTCGGGGTTAGGTTAAGGGTTAGGGTTCGGGTTAGGGTTCTGGTTAGTGTTAGGATTCGGGTAAAGTGTTAGGGTTCGGGTTCGGGTTAGGGTTAGGGTTAGGGTTCCGGTTAGGGTTATGTTTGGTTTCGGGTTAGGGTTAGGTTTAGTGTTAGGGTTCGGGTTAGGGTTCGGGTGAGGGTTAGGGTTAGGGTTCGGGTTAGGGTTAGGGTTAGGGTTCGGGTTAGGGTTCCTGTTAGGGTTAGGGTTAGGGTTCGGGTTAGGGTTAGTGTTAGGGTTCGGGTTAGGGTTCGGGTTAGGGTTCGGGTTAGGGTTAGGGTTAGGGTTAGGGTTAGGGTTAGGGTTCGGGTTAGGGTTACGGTTCGGGATAGGGTTAGGGTTAGGGTTAGGGTTCGGTTGAGGTTTCGGTTTAGGGTTCGGGTTAGAGTTAGGGTTCGGGATAGGGTTAGGATTAGGGTTAGGGTTCGGGTTTGGGTTAGGGTTAGGGTTAGGATTCGGGTTCGGGTTAGGGTTAGGGTTAGGGTTCGGGTTCGGATTAGGGTTAGGGTTAGGGTTCGAGTTAGGGTTCGGTTTCGGGTTAGGGTTAGGGGTTAGTGTTCAGGTTAGGTTTTGGGTTAGGGTTCGGGTTAGGGTTCGGGTTAGGGTTAGGGTTAGGGTTCGGGTAAGGGTTCTGGTTATGGTTAGTGTTAGGGTTCGGTTTAGGGTTCGGGTAAGGGTTAGGGTTAGGGTTAGGGTTAGGGTTCGGGTTAGGTTTCGGGTTAGGTTTAGGGTTAGGGTTCGGGTTAGGTTTAAGGTTAGGGTTAGGGTTCGGGTTCGGGTTAGGTTTAGGGTTCGTGTTAGGTTTAGGGTTCGTTTTAGGCTTTGGGTTTGGGTTAGGTATACGGTGAGGGTTCGGGTTAGGGTTCGGTTTCGGTTTCGGGTCAGGGTCAGGGTTAAGGTTCGGGTTAGGGTTAGGGTTCGGGTTAGATTAGGGTTCGGGTTAGGGTTAGGTGTTAGTGTTCAGGTTAGGTTTAGGGTTAGGGTTCGAGTTCGGTTTAGGGTTAGGGTTCGTGTTAGGGACAGGGTTAGGGTTAGGGTTAGGGTTAGGGTTCGGGTTCGGGTTAGGGTTAGGGTTCGGGTTAGGGTTCGGTTTAGGGATAGGGTTCGGGTTAGGGTTAGGTTTAGGGTTAGAGTTAGGGTTAGCGTTAGGGTTCGGGTTAGTGTTAGGGTTAGGGTTAGGGTTAGGTTAGGGTTCGGGTGAGGGTTAGGGTTAGGGTTCGGGTTAGGGTTAGGTGTTAGTGTTCAGGTTAGGTTTACGGTTAGGGTTCGGGTTAGGTTTAGGATTCGGGTTAGGGTTAGGGTTAGGGTTAGGGATCGGGTTAGGTTTAGGGTTCGGGTTAGGGTTGGGTTCGGTTTAGTTTTCGGGTTAAGGTTAGGGTTCGAGATCGGTTTAGGGTAAGGGTTCGGGTTAGGGTTACGGTTAGGGTTCGGGTTAGGGTTAGGGTTCCGGCTAGGGGTCAGGTTAGGGTTCGGGTTAGGATTAGGGTTAGGGTTAGGGTTAGGGTTCGGGTTAGGTTTCGGGTTAGGGTTAGGTTTAGGTTTAGGATCCGGGTTCGGGGTTAGGGTTAGGGTTACGGTCCGGGTTAGGGTTAGGCTTCGGGTTAGGGTTAGGTTTAGAGTTCGGGTTAGTGTTAGGGTTAGGGTTAGGGTTCGGGTTCGGTTTTGGGTTAGGGTTAGGGTTCGAGTTAGGGTTCGGGTTAGGGTTCGGGTTAGAGTGAGGTTTAGGGTTAGGGTTCGGGTTCGGGTTAGGGTTCGGGTTCGGGTTCGGGTTAGGGTTATGGTTCGCGTTAGGGTTAGGTTTCGGGTTAGGGTTAGGGTTCGGGTTAGGGTTAGGGTTCGGGTTAGGGTTCAGGTTAGGGTTAGGTTTCGGGTAGGGTTAGGGTTCGGGTTAGGGTTAGGGTTCGGGTTAGGGTTAGGGTTCGGATTCGGGTTAGGGTTAGGGTTAGGGTTCAGGTTCGGGTTAGGGTTAGGTTTAGGGTTAGGGTTAGGGTTCGGATTAGGGTTAGGGGTACGGTTCGGGTTAGGGTTCGGGTTCGGGTTAGGGTTAGGGTTAGGGTTAGGGTTAGGGTTCGGGTTAGGGTTAGGGTTCGGGTTAGGGTTTGGGTTAGGGTTATGGTTAGGTTTTAGGGTTAGGGTTAGGGTTAGGGTTAGGTTTAGGGTTATGGGTTAGGGTTAGGGTCAGGGTTAGGGTTAGGGTCAGGGTTAGTGTTAGGGTCAGGGTTAGGGTTAGGGTTAGGGTCAGGGTTAGGGTTAGGGTCAGGGTTAGGGTCAGGGTCAGGGTTAGGGTCAGGGTCAGGTTCAGGGTCAGGGTTAGTGTAGGGTCAGGGTTAGGGTTAGGGTTAGGGTCAGGGTTAGGGTTAGGGTCAGGGTTGGAGTCAGGGTCAGGGTTAGGGTCAGGGTCAGTGTCAGGGTTAGGGTTAGGTTTAGGGTTAGGGTTAGGGTTAGGTTCAGGTTTAGGGTTAGGGTCAGGGTTAGGGTTAGGGTCAGGGTTAGGGTTAGAGTTAGGGTCAGGGTTAGGGTTAGGGTCAGGGTTAGGGTCAGGGTCAGGGTTAGGGTCAGGGTCAGGGTCAGGGTGAGGGTTAGGGTTAGGGTCAGGGTTAGGTTTAGGGTTAGGGTCAGGGTTAGGATTAGGGTCAGGGTTAGGGTCAGGGTCAGGGTTAGGGTCAGGGTCAGGGTCAGGGTTAGCGTTAGGGTTAGGGTTAGGGGTTAGGGTTAGGGTTAGGTTTAGAGTTAGGGTTAGGGGTTAGAGTTAGGGTTAGGGGTAGGGTTAGGGTTAGGGTTAGGGTCAGGGTCAGGGTCAGGGTCAGGGTTAGGGTTAGGGTTAGGGTCAGGGTCAGGGTTAGGGTTAGTGTTAGGGTAAGGGTTAGGGTCAGGGTCAGGGTCAGGGACAGGGTTAGGGTTAGGGTTCGGGTTCCGGTAGGGTCGGGTTAGGGGTTAGGGTTAGGGTTCGTGTGTGGGTTAGGGTTAGGGTTAGGGTTAGGGTTCGGGTTAGGGTTAGGGTTAGGGTTAGAGTTAGGGTTAGGGTTAGGGTTCGGGTTAGTGTTAGGGTTAGGGTTAGGGTTAGGTTAGGGTTCGGGTGAGGGTTAGGGTTAGGGTTCGGGTTAGGGTTAGGTGTTAGTGTTCAGGTTAGGGTTAGGGTTTGGGTTCGGGTTAGGTTTAGGTTTCGGGTTAGGGTTAGGGTTAGGGTTAGGGATCGGGTTAGGGTTCGGTTTAGGGTTGGGTTCGGTTTAGTTTTCGGGTTAAGGTTAGGGTTCGAGATCGGTTTAGGGTAAGGGTTCGGGTTAGGGTTAGGGTTAGGGTTCGGGTTAGGGTTAGGGTTCCGGCTAGGGGTCACGTTAGGGTTCGGGTTAGGATTAGGGTTAGGGTTAGGGTTAGGGTTCGTGTTAGTGTTAGGTTTAGGGTTAGGGTCCGGGTTCGGGGTTAGGGTTAGTGTTAGGGTTCGGGTTAGGATTAGGGTTCGGGTTAGGGTAAGGGTTAGGGTTCGGGTTCGTGTTAGGGTTAGGGTTCGGGTTCGGGTTCGGGTTATGGTTAGGGTTCGAGTTAGGATTCGGGTTAGTGTTTGGGTTAGAGTTAGGGTTAGGTTTACGGTTCGGGTTCAGGTTATTGTTCGGGTTCGGGTTAGGGTTCGGGTTAGGGTTAGGGTTAGGGTTAGGGTTCAGGTTAGGGTTAGGGTTTGGGTTCGGTTTAGGGTTAGGTTTCTGGTTAGGGTTAGGGTTAGGGGTTAGGGTTAGTGTCGAGTTAGAGTTCGGGTTAGGGTTCGGGTTAGGGTTACGGTTAGGGTTAGGGTTCGGGTTAGGTTTCAAGTTAGGTTAGGGTTAGGGTTAGGGTTAGCGTTAGGGTTAGTGTTCGGGTTAGGGTTAAGGTTAGTGTTAGGGTTAGGGTTAGGTTTTAGGGTTAGGGTTAGGGTTAGGGTTAGGGTTAGGGGTTAGGGTTAGGGTTAGGGTTAGTGTTAGGGTTAGGGTTCGGGTTAGCGTTAGGGTTCGGATTAGGGTTAGGGTTATGTTTAGGGTTAGGGTTAGGGTACGGGTTCGGGTAAGGGTTAGGGGTTAGGGTTAGTGTTAGGTTTCGGTTTCGGGTTAGGATTAGGGTTAGTGTTAGGGATTAGGGTTAGGGTTCACGTTAGGGTTAGGGTTAGGGTTCTGGTTAGGTTTCAGTTTGGTTTAGGGTTAGGGTTCGTGTTAGGTTTAGGTTTCGGATTAGGTTTAGGTTTAGGGTTAGGGTTCGGGTTAGGGTTAGGGTTCGGGTTAGGGTTGGGTTCGGGTTAGGTTTCGGGTTAGGTTTAGGGTTCGGGTTCGGGTTAGGGTTAGGGTACGTGTTTGGGTTTGGGTTAGGGTTCGGGTTAGGGTTAGGGTTCGGGTTAGGGTTAGGGTTAGGGTTCGGGTTAGGGTTATGGTTAGGGTTAGGTTTAGGGTTCGTGTTAGGGTTCGGGTTAGGGGTCGGGTTAGGGTTAGGGTTAGGGTTCGGGTTAGGGTTAAGGTTAGGGTTCGGGTTAGGTTTAGGGTTCGGGTTAGGGTTAGGGTCGGGTTCGGGTTAGGGTTAGGGTTGGGGTTCGGGTTAGGGTTCGGGTTAGGGTTCAGGTTAGGTTTAGGGATAGGGTTAGGGTTCGGGTTCGGGGTTAGGTTAAGGGTTAGGGTTCGGGTTAGGGTTCTGGTTAGGGTTAGGATTCGGGTAAAGTGTTAGGGTTCGGGTTCGGGTTAGGGTTAGGGTTAGGGTTCCGGTTAGGGTTAGGTTTGGTTTCGGGTTAGGGTTAGGGTTAGTGTTAGGGTTCGGGTTAGGTTTCGGGTGAGGGTTAGGGTTAGGGTTCGGGTTAGGGTTAGGGTTAGGGTTCGGGTTAGGGTTCGGTTTAGGGATAGGGTTCGGGTTAGGGTTAGGTTTAGGGTTAGAGTTAGGGTTAGGGTTAGGGTTCGGGTTAGGGTTAGGGTTAGGGTTAGGGTTAGGGTTAGGGTTAGGGTTCGGTTTAGATTAGGGTTCGGGTTAGGGTTAGGGGTTAGTGTTCAGGTTAGGTTTAGGGTTAGGGTTCGAGTTCGGTTTAGGGTTAGGTTTCGTGTTAGGGACAGGGTTAGGGTTAGGGTTAGGGTTAGGGTTCGGGTTCGGGTTAGGGTTAGGGTTCGGGTAAGGGTTCGGTTTAGGGATAGGGTTCGGGTTCGGGTTAGGTTTAGGGTTAGAGTTAGGGTTAGGGTTAGGGTTCGGGTTAGTGTTAGGGTTAGGGTTAGGGTTAGGTTAGGGTTCGGGTGAGGGTTAGGTTTAGGGTTGGGGTTAGGGTTAGGTGTTAGTGTTCAGGTTAGGGTTAGGGTTAGGGTTCGGGTTAGGTTTAGGTTTCGGGTTAGGGTTAGGGTTAGGGTTAGGGATCGGGTTAGGGTTAGGGTTCGGGTTAGGGTTGGGTTCGGTTTAGTTTTCGGGTTAAGGTTAGGTTTCGAGATCGGTTTAGGGTAAGGGTTCGGGTTAGGGTTAGGGTTAGGGTTCGGGTTAGGTTTAGGGTTCCGGCTAGGGGTCAGGTTAGGGTTCGGGTTAGGATTAGGGTTAGGGTTAGGGTTAGGGTTCGTGTTAGGGTTCGGGTTAGGGTTCGGGTTAGGGTTAGGGTTAGGGTTCTGGTTAGGGTTAGGGTTAGGGTCGGGTTAGGGTTAGGGTTCGGGTTAGGGTTAGGGTTCGGGTTCGGGTTAGGTTTAGGGTTGGGGTTCGGTTTAGGGTTCGGGTTAGGTTTCGGGTTAGGGTTAGGTTTAGGGTTAGGATCCGGGTTCGGTGTTAGGGTTAGGGTTACGGTTCGGGTTAGGGTTAGGCTTCGGTTTAGGTTAGGGTTAGGGTTCGGGTTAGTGTTAGGGTTAGGGTTAGGGTTCGGGTTCGGTTTTGGGTTAGGGTTAGGGTTCGAGTTAGGGTTCGGGTTAGGGTTCGGGTTAGAGTTAGGTTTAGGGTTAGGGTTCGGGATCGGGTTAGGGTTCGGGTTCGGGTTCGGGTTAGGGTTAGGGTTCGCGTTAGGGTTAGGTTTCGGGTTAGGGTTAGGGTTAGGGTTCGGGTTAGGGTTAGGGTTCGGGTTAGGGTTAGGTTTCGGGTTAGGGTTAGGGTTCGGGTTAGGGATAGGGTTCGGGTTAGGGTTCAGGTTAGGGTTAGGTTTCGGGTAGGGTTAGGGTTCGGGTTAGGTTTAGGGTTCGGGTTAGGGTTAGGGTTCGGATTCGGGTTAGGGTTAGGGTTAGGGTTCAGGTTCGGGTTAGGGTTAGGTTTAGGGTTAGGGTTAGGGTTCGGATTAGGGTTAGGGGTACGGTTCGGGTTAGGGTTCGGGTTCGGGTTAGGGTTAGGTTTCGGGTTAGGGTTACGGTTCGGGTTAGGGTTAGGGTTAGGGTTCGGTTGAGGGTTCGGTTTAGGGTTCGGGTTAGAGTTAGGGTTCGGGATAGGGTTAGGGTTAGGGTTAGGGTTCGAGTTTGGGTTAGGGTTAGGGTTAGGATTCGGGTTCGGGTTAGGGTTAGGGTTAGGGTTCGGGTTCGGATTAGGGTTAGGGTTAGGGTTCGAGTTAGGGTTCGGTTTCGGGTTAGGGTTAGGGGTTAGTGTTCAGGTTAGGTTTAGGGTTAGGGTTCGGGTTAGGGTTCGGGTTAGGGTTAGGGTTAGGGTTCGGGTAAGGGTTCTGGTTATGGTTAGTGTTAGGGTTCGGTTTAGGGTTCGGGTTAGGGTTAGGGTTAGGGTTAGGGTTAGGGTTCGGGTTAGGTTTCGGGTTAGGTTTAGTGTTAGGGTTCGGGTTAGGTTTAAGTTTAGGGTTAGGGTTCGGGTTCGGGTTAGGGTTAGGGTTCGTGTTAGGTTTAGGGTTCGTTTTAGGGTTTGGGTTCGGGTTAGGTATACGGTGAGGGTTCGGGTTAGGGTTCGGTTTCGGTTTCGGGTCAGGGTCAGGGTTAAGGTTCAGGTTAGGGTTAGGGTTCGGGTTCGGGTTAGGGTTAGGGTTAGGGTTAGGGTTAGGTTTAAGTTTCGGGTTCGGGTTAGGGTTAGGGGTTATGGTTCGGGTTCGGATAAGGGTTAGGTTTAGGTTTCGGGTTAGGGTTAGGGGTTAGTGTTAGGTTTAGTGTTACGGTTAAGGTTAGGGTTAGGGTTCGGATTAGGGTTAGGTTAGGGTTAGGGTTAGGGTTCGGGTTAGGGTTAGGGTTAGGTTTAGGGTTAGGGTTCGCGGTAGGGTTAGTGTTCGGGTTAGGGTTAGGGTTAGGGTTAGGGTTCGGGTTCGGGTTAGGGTTCGGTTTAGGGATAGGGTTCGGGTTAGGGTTAGGTTTAGGGTTAGAGTTAGGGTTAGGGTTAGGGTTCGGGTTAGGGTTAGGGTTAGGGTTAGGGTTAGGGTTAGGGTTAGGGTTCGGTTTAGATTAGGGTTCGGGTTAGGGTTAGGGGTTAGTGTTCAGGTTAGGTTTAGGGTTAGGGTTCGAGTTCGGTTTAGGGTTAGGTTTCGTGTTAGGGACAGGGTTAGGGTTAGGGTTAGGGTTAGGGTTCGGGTTCGGGTTAGGGTTAGGGTTCGGGTAAGGGTTCGGTTTAGGGATAGGGTTCGGGTTCGGGTTAGGTTTAGGGTTAGAGTTAGGGTTAGGGTTAGGGTTCGGGTTAGTGTTAGGGTTAGGGTTAGGGTTAGGTTAGGGTTCGGGTGAGGGTTAGGTTTAGGGTTGGGGTTAGGGTTAGGTGTTAGTGTTCAGGTTAGGGTTAGGGTTAGGGTTCGGGTTAGGTTTAGGTTTCGGGTTAGGGTTAGGGTTAGGGTTAGGGATCGGGTTAGGGTTAGGGTTCGGGTTAGGGTTGGGTTCGGTTTAGTTTTCGGGTTAAGGTTAGGTTTCGAGATCGGTTTAGGGTAAGGGTTCGGGTTAGGGTTAGGGTTAGGGTTCGGGTTAGGTTTAGGGTTCCGGCTAGGGGTCAGGTTAGGGTTCGGGTTAGGATTAGGGTTAGGGTTAGGGTTAGGGTTCGTGTTAGGGTTCGGGTTAGGGTTCGGGTTAGGGTTAGGGTTAGGGTTCTGGTTAGGGTTAGGGTTAGGGTCGGGTTAGGGTTAGGGTTCGGGTTAGGGTTAGGGTTCGGGTTCGGGTTAGGTTTAGGGTTGGGGTTCGGTTTAGGGTTCGGGTTAGGTTTCGGGTTAGGGTTAGGTTTAGGGTTAGGATCCGGGTTCGGTGTTAGGGTTAGGGTTACGGTTCGGGTTAGGGTTAGGCTTCGGTTTAGGTTAGGGTTAGGGTTCGGGTTAGTGTTAGGGTTAGGGTTAGGGTTCGGGTTCGGTTTTGGGTTAGGGTTAGGGTTCGAGTTAGGGTTCGGGTTAGGGTTCGGGTTAGAGTTAGGTTTAGGGTTAGGGTTCGGGATCGGGTTAGGGTTCGGGTTCGGGTTCGGGTTAGGGTTAGGGTTCGCGTTAGGGTTAGGTTTCGGGTTAGGGTTAGGGTTAGGGTTCGGGTTAGGGTTAGGGTTCGGGTTAGGGTTAGGTTTCGGGTTAGGGTTAGGGTTCGGGTTAGGGATAGGGTTCGGGTTAGGGTTCAGGTTAGGGTTAGGTTTCGGGTAGGGTTAGGGTTCGGGTTAGGTTTAGGGTTCGGGTTAGGGTTAGGGTTCGGATTCGGGTTAGGGTTAGGGTTAGGGTTCAGGTTCGGGTTAGGGTTAGGTTTAGGGTTAGGGTTAGGGTTCGGATTAGGGTTAGGGGTACGGTTCGGGTTAGGGTTCGGGTTCGGGTTAGGGTTAGGTTTCGGGTTAGGGTTACGGTTCGGGTTAGGGTTAGGGTTAGGGTTCGGTTGAGGGTTCGGTTTAGGGTTCGGGTTAGAGTTAGGGTTCGGGATAGGGTTAGGGTTAGGGTTAGGGTTCGAGTTTGGGTTAGGGTTAGGGTTAGGATTCGGGTTCGGGTTAGGGTTAGGGTTAGGGTTCGGATTAGGGTTAGGGTTAGGGTTCGAGTTAGGGTTCGGTTTCGGGTTAGGGTTAGGGGTTAGTGTTCAGGTTAGGTTTAGGGTTAGGGTTCGGGTTAGGGTTCGGGTTAGGGTTAGGGTTAGGGTTCGGGTAAGGGTTCTGGTTATGGTTAGTGTTAGGGTTCGGTTTAGGGTTCGGGTTAGGGTTAGGGTTAGGGTTAGGGTTAGGGTTCGGGTTAGGTTTCGGGTTAGGTTTAGTGTTAGGGTTCGGGTTAGGTTTAAGTTTAGGGTTAGGGTTCGGGTTCGGGTTAGGGTTAGGGTTCGTGTTAGGTTTAGGGTTCGTTTTAGGGTTTGGGTTCGGGTTAGGTATACGGTGAGGGTTCGGGTTAGGGTTCGGTTTCGGTTTCGGGTCAGGGTCAGGGTTAAGGTTCAGGTTAGGGTTAGGGTTCGGGTTCGGGTTAGGGTTAGGGTTAGGGTTAGGGTTAGGTTTAAGTTTCGGGTTCGGGTTAGGGTTAGGGGTTATGGTTCGGGTTCGGATAAGGGTTAGGTTTAGGTTTCGGGTTAGGGTTAGGGGTTAGTGTTAGGTTTAGTGTTACGGTTAAGGTTAGGGTTAGGGTTCGGATTAGGGTTAGGTTAGGGTTAGGGTTAGGGTTCGGGTTAGGGTTAGGGTTAGGTTTAGGGTTAGGGTTCGCGGTAGGGTTAGTGTTCGGGTTAGGGTTAGGGTTAGGGTTAGGGTTCGGGTTCGGGTTAGGGTTCGGGTTAAGGTTCGGGTTAGGTTTAGTGTTAGGTTTAGGGTTCGGGTTCGGGTTAGGGTTAGGGTTCGTGTTAGGGTTAGGGTTAGGGTTAGGGTTAGGGTTCGGGTTCGGGTTAGGGTTCGGGTTCGGGTTAGGGTTAGGGTTCGGGTTCGTGTTAGGGTTAGGGTTCGTGTTAGGGTTAGGGTTAGGTTTAGGGTTAGGGTTAGGGTTAGGGTTCGGGTTCGGGTTAGGGTTCGGGGTAGGGTTCGGTTTAGGGTTAGGGTTCGGGTTCGGGTTAGGTTTAGGGTTAGAGTTAGGGTTAGGGTTAGGGTTCGGTTTAGGGTTAGGGTTAGGGTTAGTGTTAGGGTTAGGGTTCGGGTTAGATTAGGGTTCGGGTTAGGGTTAGGGGTTAGTGTTCAGGTTAGGTTTAGGGTTAGGGTTCGAGTTCGGTTTAGGGTTAGGGTTCGTGTTAGGGACAGGGTTAGGGTTAGGGTTAGGGTTAGGGTTCGGGTTCGGGTTAGGGTTAGGGTTCGGGTTAGGGTTCGGTTTAGGGATAGGGTTCGGGTTAGGGTTAGGTTTAGGGTTAGAGTTAGGGTTAGGGTTAGGGTTCGGGTTAGTGTTAGGGTTAGGGTTAGGGTTAGGTTAGGGTTCGGGTGAGGGTTAGGGTTAGGGTTCGGGTTAGGGTTAGGTGTTAGTGTACAGGTTAGGGTTAGTGTTAGGGTTCGGGTTAGGTTTAGGTTTCGGGTTAGGGTTAGGGTTAGGGTTAGGGATCGGGTTAGGGTTAGGGTTCGGGTTAGGGTTGGGTTCGGTTTAGTTTTCGGGTTAAGGTTAGGGTTCGAGATCGGTTTAGGGTAAGGGTTCGGGTTAGGGTTAGGGTTAGGGTTCGGGTTAGGGTTAGGGTTCCGGCTAGGTGTCAGGTTAGGGTTCGGGTTAGGATTAGGGTTAGGGTTAGGGTTAGGGTTCGTGTTAGGGTTCGGGTTAGGGTTCGGGTTAGGGTTAGGGTTAGGGTTCTGGTTAGGGTTAGGGTTAGGGTCGGGTTAGGGTTAGGGTTCGGGTTAGGGTTATGTTTCGGGTTCGGGTTAGGTTTAGGGTTGGGGTTCGGTTTAGGGTTCGGGTTAGGTTTCGGGTTAGGGTTAGGTTTAGGGTTAAAATCCGGGTTCGGGGTTAGGGTTAGGGTTACGGTTCGGGTTAGGGTTAGGGTTCGGGTTAGGGTTAGGGTTAGGGTTCGGGTTAGTGTTAGGGTTAGGGTTAGGGTTCGGGTTCGGGTTTGGGTTAGGGTTAGGGTTCGAGTTAGGATTCGGGTTAGGGTTCGGGTTAGAGTTAGGTTTGGGATTAGGGTTCGGGTTCGGGTTAGGGTTCGGGTTCGGGTTCGGGTTAGGGTTAGGGTTCGCGTTAGGGTTAGGTTTCGGGTTAGGGTTAGGGTTAAGGTTCGGGTTAGGGTTAGGGTTCGGGTTAGGGTTAGGGTTCGGGTTAGGGTTAGGGTTCGGGTTAGGGTTCAGGTTAGGGTTAGGTTTCGGGTAGGGTTAGGGTTCGGGTTAGGGTTAGGGTTCGGGTTAGGGTTAGGGTTCGGATTCGGGTTAGGGTTAGGGTTAGGGTTCAGGTTCGGGTTAGGGTTAGGTTTAGGGTTAGGGTTAGGGTTCGGATTAGGGTTAGGGGTACGGTTCGGGTTAGGGTTCGGGTTCGGGTTAGGGTTAGGGTTAGGGTTAGGGTTAGGCTTCGGGTTAGGGTTAGGGTTCGGGTTAGGGTTTGGGTTAGGGTTATGGTTAGGTTTTAGGGTTAGGGTTAGGGTTAGTATTAGGGTTATGGGTTAGGGTTAGGGTCAGGGTTAGGGTTAGGGTCAGGGTTAGTGTTAGGGTCAGGGTTAGGGTTAGGGTTAGGGTCAGGGTTAGGGTTAGGGTCAGGGTTAGGGTTAGAGTCAGGGTTAGAGTCAGGGTCAGGGTTAGGGTCAGGGTCAGGGTCAGGGTTAGGGTAGGTTTAGGGTTAGGGTTAGGGTTAGGGTTAGGTTCAGGTTTAGGGTTAGGGTCAGGGTTAGGGTTAGGGTCAGGGTTAGGGTTAGAGTTAGGGTCAGGGTTAGGGTTAGGGTCAGGGTTAGGGTCAGGGTCAGGGTTAGGGTCAGGGTCAGGGTCAGGGTGAGGGTTAGGGTTAGGGTCAGGGTTAGGTTTAGGGTTAGGGTCAGGGTTAGGTTTAGGGTCAGGGTCAGGGTTAGGGTCAGGGTCAGGGTCAGGGTTAGGGTTAGGGTTCGGGTTAGGGTTAGGGTTAGGGTTAGGGTTAGGGTTCGGGTTAGGGTTAGGGTTAGGGTTAGGGGTTAGTGTTAGTGTTGGGGTTCGGGTTAGGGTTAGGGTTAGCGTTCGGGTTAGGGTTCGGGGTAGGTTTAGGGGTTAGTGTAAGGGTTAGGGTTAGGGATAAGTTTAGGGTTCGGATTAGGGTTAGTTTAGGGTTCGGGTTAGGGTTAGGGTTAGGGTTCGGGTTAGGGTTAGGTTTCGGGTTAGGGTTAGGGTTCGGGTTAGGGGTTAGTGTTAGGGTTCGGGTTCGGGTTAGGGTTAGGGTTAGGATTAGGGTTCGTTTTAGGGTTAGGGTTAGTGTTAGGGTTAGGTTTGGGTTTAGGGTTAGGGTTTGGGTTAGGGTTAGGGTCGGGTTAGGGTTAGGGTTCGGGTTAGGGGTTAGGGTTAGGGTTCGGGTTTGGCTTAGGGTTAGGGTTAGGGTTAGGGTTAGGGTTCGGTTTAGGGTTAGGGTTAGTGTTAGGGTTAGGGTTGGGGTTAGGGTTAGGTTTATGGTTAGGGTTAGGGTTAGGGTTAGGAATCGAATTAGGGTTAGGTTAGGGTTAGGGTTAGGGTTCGGGTTAGGGTTCGGGTTAGGGTTCGGGTTAGGGTTAGGGTTCGGGTTAGGGTTAGGTTTAGGGTTAGAGGTAGGGTTAGGGTTAGGGTTCGGGTTAGGGTTAGGGTTAGGGTTAGGGTTCGGGTTAGGGTTAGGGTTAGGGTTCGGGTTAGGGTTCGGGTTCGGGTTAGGGTTAGGTGTTAGTTTTCAGGTTAGGGTTAGGGTTAGGGTTAGGGTTCGGGTTAGGGTTAGGGTTCGGGTTAAGGTTCGGTTTAGGGTAAGGGTTAGGGTTAAGGTTAGGGTTAGGGTTCGGGTTCGGATTAGGGTTAGCGTTCGGGTTAGGGTTAGGGTTAGGGTTTGGGTTAGGATTCGGATTAGGGTTAGGGTTAGGGTTCGGGTTAGGGTTAGGGTTATGGTTCGGGTTCGTGTTAGGGTTAGGGTTAGGGTTCGGGTTAGGGTTCGGGTTAGGTTTAGGGGTTAGTGTAAGGGTTAGGGTTAGGGATAGGTTTAGGGTTCGGATTAGGGTTAGTTAGGGTTCTGGTTAGGGTTAGGGTTCGGGTTAGGGTTAGGGTTCGGGTTAGGGTTAGGGTTCGGGTTAGGGTTTAGTGTTAGGGTTCGGGTTCGGGTTAGGGTTAGGGTTAGGATTAGGGTTCGTTTTAGTGTTAGGGTTAGTGTTAGTGTTAGGTTTGGGTTTAGGGTTAGGGTTTGGGTTAGGGTTAGGGTTCGGGTTAGGGTTAGGGTTCGGGTTAGGGGTTAGGGTTAGGGTTCGGGTTTTGGTTAGGGTTAGGGTTAGGGTTAGGGTTAGGGTTCGGTTTAGGGTTAGGGTTAGTGTTAGTGTTAGGGTTGGGGTTAGGGTTAGTTTTAGGGTTAGGGTTAGGGTTAGGGTTAGGAATCGGATTAGGGTTAGGTTAGGGTTAGGGTTAGGGTTCGGGTTAGGGTTCGGGTTAGGGTTCGGGTTAGGGTTAGGGTTCGGGTTAGGGTTAGGTTTAGGGTTAGAGGTAGGGTTAGGGTTAGGGTTCGGGTTAGTGTTAGGGTGAGGGTTCGGGTTAGGGTTCGGGTTAGTGTTAGGGTGAGGGTTAGGGTTAGGGTTCGGGTTAGTGTTAGGGTTAGGGTTCGGGTTAGGTTTAGGGTTAGGGTTTGGGTCAGGTTTAGGGTTAGGTTTAGGGTTCGGGTAGGGTTCGGGTTAGGGTTAGGTTTAGGATTCGGGTGAGGGTTAGGGTTAGGGTTCGGGTTAGGGTTAGGTTTCGGGTTAGGGTTAGGTTTAGGGTTCGGGTTAGGGTTAGGGTTAGGGTTCAGGTTATGGTTAGGGTTCCAGTTCGGGTTATGTTTAGGGTTCGGGTTCGGGTTAGGGTTCGGGTTTAGGTTAGGTTTCGGGTTAGGGTTAGGTTTAGGGTTAGGGTTCGGGTTAGGATTAGGGTTTGGGTTCGGGTTCGGTTTAGGGTTAGGGTTCGGGTTAGGGTTAGGTTTCGGGTTAGGGTTAGGGTTAGGGTTCGGGTTAGGGTTAGGGTTAGGGTTCGGGTTAGTGTTAGGGTTCGGGTTAGGTTTAGGGTTCGGGTTAGGGTTCGGGTTAGGGTTAGGTTTCGGGTAGGGTTAGAGTTCGGGTTAGGGTTAGGGTTCGGGTTAGGGTTAGGGTTCTAGTTCGGGTTAGGGTTAGGGTTAGGGTTCGGGTTCGGTTTAGGGTTAGGTTTAGGGTTAGGTTTAGGGTTCGGATTAGGGTTAGGGGTACGGTTCGGGTTAGGGTTCGGGTACGGGTTAGGGTTAGGGTTAGGGTTCGGGTTAGGGTTAGGGTTCGGGTTAGGGTTAGGGGTGAGGGTTAGGGTTAGGTTTCGGTTTCGGGTTAGGGTTAGGGTTAGGGTTAGTGGTTAGGGTTAGGGTTCGCGTTAGGGTTAGGGTTAGGGTTAGGGTTAGGGTTCGGGTTAGGGTTAGGGTTCGGGTTAAGGTTAGGGTTAGGGTTAGGTTTAGGTTTGTGTTCGGGTTAGGGTTAGGGTTAGGGTTAGGGTTAGGGTTCGGGTTAGGGTTAGGGTTAGGGTTAGGGGTTAGTGTTAGTGTTGGGGTTAGGGTTAGGGTTAGGGTTAGCGTTCGGGTTAGGGTTCGGGGTAGGTTTAGGGGTTAGTGTAAGGGTTAGGGTTAGGGATAGGTTTAGGGTTCGGATTAGGGTTAGTTTAGGGTTCGGGTTAGGGTTAGGGTTAGGGTTCGGGTTAGGGTTAGGGTTCGGGTTAGGGTTTGGGTTCGGGTTAGGGGTTAGTGTTAGGGTTCGGGTTCGGGTTAGGGTTAGGGTTAGGATTAGGGTTCGTTTTAGGGTTAGGGTTAGTGTTAGGGTTAGGTTTGGGTTTAGGGTTTAGGTTTGGGTTAGGGTTAGGGTTCGGGTTAGGTTTAGGGTTCGGGTTAGGGGTTAGGGTTAGGGTTCGGGTTTGGGTTAGGGTTAGGGTTAGGGTTAGGGTTAGGGTTCGGTTTAGGGTTAGGGTTAGTGTTAGGATTAGTGTTGGGGTTAGGGTTAGGTTTAGGGTTAGGGTTAGGGTTAGGGTTAGGAATCGGATTAGGGTTAGGTTAGGGTTAGGGTTAGGGTTCGGGTTAGGGTTCGGGTTAGGGTTCGGGTTAGGGTTAGGGTTCGGGTTAGGGTTAGGTTTAGGGTTAGAGGTAGGGTTAGGGTTAGGGTTCGGGTTAGGGTTAGGGTTAGGGTTAGGGTTAGGGTTCGGGTTAGGGTTAGGGTTAGGGTTCGGGTTAGGGTTCGGGTTCGGGTTAGGGTTAGGTGTTAGTGTTCAGGTTAGGGTTAGGGTTAGGGTTAGGGTTCGGGTTAGGGTTAGGGTTCGGGTTAAGGTTCGGTTTAGGGTAAGGGTTAGGGTTAAGGTTAGGGTTAGGGTTCGGGTTCGGGTTAGGGTTAGCGTTCGGGTTAGGGTTAGGGTTAGGGTTTGGGTTAGGATTCGGATTAGGGTTAGGGTTAGGGTTTGGGTTAGGGTTAGGGTTATGGTTCGGGTTCGTGTTAGGGTTAGGGTTAGGGTTCGGGTTAGGGTTCGGGTTAGGTTTAGGGGTTAGTGTAAGGGTTAGGGTTAGGGATATGTTTAGGGTTCGGATTAGGGTTAGTTTAGGGTTCGGGTTAGGGTTAGGGTTAGGGTTCGGGTTAGGGTTAGGGTTCGGGTTAGGGTTAGGGTTCGGGTTAGGTGTTAGTGTTAGGGTTCGGGTTCGGGTTAGGGTTAGGGTTAGTGTTAGTGTTAGGTTTGGGTTTAGGGTTAGGGTTTGGATTAGGGTTCGTTTTAGGGTTAGGGTTAGTGTTAGTGTTAGGTTTGGGTTTAGGGTTAGGGTTTGGGTTAGGGTTAGGGTTCGGGTTAGGGTTAGGGTTCGGGTTAGGGGTTAGGGTTAGGGTTCGGGTTTTGGTTAGGGTTAGGGTTAGGGTTAGGGTTAGGGTTCGGTTTAGGGTTAGGGTTAGTGTTAGTGTTAGTGTTGGGGTTAGGGTTAGTTTTAGGGTTAGGGTTAGGGTTCGGGTTAGGGTTCGGGTTCGGGTTAGGGTTAGGTGTTAGTGTTCAGGTTAGGGTTAGGGTTAGGGTTAGGGTTCGGGTTAGGGTTAGGGTTCGGGTTAAGGTTCGGTTTAGGGTAAGGGTTAGGGTTAAGGTTAGGGTTAGGGTTCGGGTTCGGGTTAGGGTTAGGGTTCGGGTTAGGGTTAGGGTTAGGGTTAGGATTCGGATTAGGGTTAGGGTTAGGGTTCGGTTTAGGGTTAGGGTTATGGTTCGGGTTCGTGTTAGGGTTAGGGTTAGGGTTCGGGTTAGTGTTAGGGTTAGGGTTAGGGTTAGGGTTCGGGTTAGGGTTAGGGTTCGGGTTCGGGTTTGGTTTAGGGTTAGGGTTCGGGTTAGGGTTAGGTTTGGTGTTAGGGTTAGGGTTAGGGTTCGGGTTAGGTTTAGGGTTTAGGGTTAGGGTTCGGGTTAGGTTTAGGGGTTAGGGTTAGGGTTAGGTTTAGGGTTCGGGTAGGGTTCGGGTTAGGGTTAGGTTTAGGATTCGGGTTAGGGTTAGGGTTAGGGTTCAGGTTAGGGTTAGGGTTCCGGTTCGGGTTATGGTTAGGGTTCGGGTTCGGGTTAGGGTTCGGGTTTTGGTTAGGTATCGGGTTAGGGTTAGGTTTAGGGTTAGGGTTCGGGTTAGGATTAGGGTTCGGGTTCGGGTTCGGTTTACGGTTAGGGTTCGGGTTAGGGTTAGGTTTCGGGTTAGGGTTAGGGTTAGGGTTCGAGTTAGGGTTAGGGTTAGGGTTCGGGTTAGGTTTCGGGTAGGGTTAGAGTTCGGGTTAGGGTTAGGGTTAAGGTTCTAGTTCGGGTTAGGGTTAAGGTTAGGGTTCGGGTTCGGGTCAGGGTTAGGTTTAGGGTTAGGTTTAGGGTTCGGATTAGGGTTAGGGGTACGGTTCGGGTTAGGGTTCGGGTTCGGGTTAGGGTTAGGGTTAGGTTTAGGGTTAGGGTTCGGGTTAGGGTTAGGGTTCGTGTTAGGGTTAGGGGTTAGGGTTAGGGTTAGGCTTCGGTTTCGGGTTAGGGTTAGGGTTAGGGTTAGGGGTTAGGGTTAGGGTTCGCGTTAGGGTTTGGGTTAGGGTTAGGGTTAGGGTTCGGGTTAGGGTTAGGGTTCGGGTTAAGGTTAGGGTTAGGGTTAGGGTTAGTTTTGGGTTCGGGTTAGGGTTAGGGTTTTGTTTAGGGTTAGGGTTCGGGTAAGTGTTAGGGTTCGGGTCATTGGTTAGGGTTAGGGTTCGGGTTTGGTTTAGGGTTAGGTTTAGGGTTAGGGTTCGGGTTACGGTTAGGGTTCGGGTTAGGGTTAGGGCTAGGGTTCGGTTTAGCGTTAGGGTTAGGGTTCGGGTTAGGTTTCGGGTTAGGTTTAGGGTTAGGTTTCGGGTTAGGTTTAGGTTTCGGGTTAGGGTTAGGGTTAGGTTTCGGGTTAGGGTTAGGGTTCGGGTTAGGTTTGGGTTCGGGTTAGGTTTTGGGTTAGGGTTAGGGTTCGGGTTCGGGTTAGGGTTAGGGTTCGGGTTAGGGTTAGGGTAAGGGTTTGGTTTAGGGTTAGGGTTCGGGTTAGGTTTAGGGTTAGGGTTCGGGTTAGGGTTAGGGTTAGGGTTAGGTTTAGGGTTCGTGTTACTGTTCGGTTTAGGGGTCGGGTTAGGGTTAGGGTTAGGGTTCGGGTTAGGGTTAGGGTTAGGGTTCGGGTTAGGGTTAGTTTAGGGTTCGGGTTAGGGTTAGGGTTAGGGTTCGGGTTAGGGTTAGGGTTCGGGTTAGGGTTAGGGTTCGGGTTAGGGGTAAGTGTTAGGGTTCGGGTTCGGGTTAGTGTTAGGGTTAGGGTTAGGGTTCGTTTTAAGGTTAGGGTTAGTGTTAGGGTTAGGTTTGGGTTTAGGGTTAGGGTTAGGGTTAGGGTTAGAGGTAGGGTTAGGGTTAGGTTTAGGGTTAGGTTTCGGATTAGCGTTAGGTTAGGGTTCGGGTTAGGGTTAGGGTTTGGGTTAGGGTTAGGGTTCGGGTTAGGTTTAGGGTTCGGGTTAGGGGTTAAGGTTAGTGTTCGGGTTTGGGTTAGGGTTAGGGTTAGGGTTAGGTTTAGGGTTCGGGTTAGGGTTCGGGTTAGTGTTAGGGTTAGTGTTGGGGTTAGGGTTAGGGTTAGGGTTAGGGTTAGGGTTAGAGTTAGGGTTCGGGTTAGGGTTAGGGTTCGGGTTAGGGTTAGGGTTAGTGTTCGGTTTAGGTTAGGGTTAGGGTTAGGGTTAGGGTTAGGTTTTAGGGTTAGGGTTCGGGTTAGGTTTAGTGTTAGGGTTTGGGTCAGGGTTAGGGTTAGGATTAGGGTTCGGGTAGGGTTCGGGTTAGGGTTAGGTTTATGATTCGGGTGAGGGTTAGGGTTAGGGTTCGGGTTAGGGTTAGGGTTCGGGTTAGGGTTAGGGTTAGGGTTCGGGTTAAGGTTAGGGTTAGGGTTAGGGTTAGGTTTGGGTTCGGGTTAGGGTTAGGGTTAGGGTTAGGGTTAGGGTTCCGGTTAGGGTTAGGGTTAGGGTTACTGTTAGGGTTAGGTTTGGGTTTAGGGTTAGGGTTTGGGTTAGGGTTAGGGTTCGGGTTAGGGTTAGGGTTCGGGTTAGTGTTAGGGTTAGGGTTCGGGTTAGGTTTAGGGTTAGGTTTTGGGTCAGGGTTAGGGTTAGGTTTAGGGTTCGGGTAGGGTTCGGGTTAGGGTTAGGTTTAGGATTCGGGTGAGGGTTAGGTTTAGGGTTCGGGTTAGGGTTAGGGTTCGGGTTAGGGTTAGGTTTAGGGTTCGGGTTAGGGTTAGGGTTAGGGTTCAGGTTAGGGTTAGGGTTCCAGTTCGGGTTATGGTTAGGGTTCGGGTTCGGATTAGGGTTCGGGTTTTGGTTAAGTTTCGGGTTAGGGTTAGGTTTAGGGTTAGGGTTCGGGTTAGGATTAGGGTTTGGGTTCGGGTTCGGTTTAGGGTTAGGGTTCGGGTTAGGGTTAGGTTTCGGTTAGGGTTAGGGTTAGGGTTCGGGTTAGGGTTACGTTTAGGGTTCGGGTTAGTGTTAGGGTTCGGGTTAGGGTTAGGGTTCGGGTTAGGGTTCGGGTTAGGGTTCGGGTTAGGGATCGGGTTAGGGTTAGGGTTAGGGTTAGGGTTAGTTTTCGGGTTAGGGTTACGGTTCGGGTTAGGGTTAGGGTTAGGGTTAGGGTTCGGTTTGGGGTTCGGTTTAGGGTTCGGGTTAGAGTTAGCGTTCGGGTTAGTGTTAAGGTTAGGGTTAGGGTTAGGGTTAGGGTTAGGGTAAGGTTTCGGGTTAGGGTTAGGTTTAGGGTTAGGGTTAGGGTTATGGTTCGGGTTAGGGTTAGGGTGAGGGTTCGGCTTCGGTTTAGGGTTAGGGTTAGGGTTCGGTTTAGGGTTCGGGTTCGGGTTAGGGTTAGGGGTTGGTGTTCAGGTTAGGGTTAGGGTTCGGGTTAGGGTTCGGGTTAGGGTTCGGGTTAGGGTTCGGCTTATGGTTAGGGTTAGGGGTCGGGTTAGGGTTAGGGTTAGGGTTCGGGTTAGGGTTCGGGTTAGGGTTAGGGGTTAGTGTTAGGTTTAGGGTTAGGGATAGGGTTAGGGTTCGGATTAGGGTTAGTTTAGGGTTCGGGTTAGGGTTAGGGTTAGGGTTCGGGTTAGGGTTAGGGTTCGGGTTAGGGTTAGGGTTCGGGTTAGGGGTTAGTGTTAGGGTTCGGGTTCGGGTTAGGGTTAGGGTTAGGGTTAGGGTTCGTTTTAGGGTTAGGGTTAGTGTTAGGGTTAGGTTTGGGTTTAGGGTTAGGGTTAGGGTTAGGTTTAGAGGTAGGGTTCGGGTTAGGTTTAGGGTTACGTTTCGGATTAGCGTTAGGTTAGGGTTCGGGTTAGGGTTAGGGTTTGGGTTAGGGTTAGGGTTCGGGTTAGGTTTAGGGTTCGGGTTAGGGGTTAAGGTTAGTGTTCGGGTTTGGGTTAGGGTTAGGGTTAGGGTTAGGTTTAGGGTTCGGGTTAGGGTTCGGGTTAGTGTTAGGGTTAGTGTTGGGGTTAGGGTTAGGGTTAGGGTTAGGGTTAGAGTTAGGGTTCGGGTTAGGGTTAGGGTTCGGGTTAGGGTTAGGGTTAGTGTTCGGGTTAGGGTTAGGGTTAGGGTTAGGTTTTAGGGTTAGGGTTAGGGTTAGGTTTAGGGTTAGGGGTTAGGGTTAGGGTTAGGGTTTTTGTTAGGGTTAGGGTTCGGGTTAGCGATAGGGTTCCGATTAGGGTTAGGGTTAGGTAGGTTTAGGGTTAGGGTTCGTGTTAGGGTTAGGTTTTGGGTTAGGGTTCGGGTTAGGGTTAGGGTTAGTGTTCGGGTTAGTGTTAGGGTTAGGGTTAGGGTTAGGGTTAGGTTTCAGGGTTAGGGTTAGGGTTAGGGTTAGGGTTAGGGGTTAGTTTTAGGGTGCGGGTTAGGGTTAGGGTTCGGGTTAGCGTTAGGGTTCGGGTTCGGGTTTGGTTTAGGGTTAGGGTTAGGGTTAGTGTTCGGGTTAGTGTTAGGGTTAGGGTTCGGGTTAGGTTTAGGGTTAGGGTTTGGGTCAGGGTTAGGGTTAGGTTTAGGGTTCGGGTAGGGTTCGGGTTAGGGTTAGGTTTAGGATTCGGGTGAGGGTTAGGGTTAGGGTTAGTGTTCGGGTTAGGGTTAGGGTTAGGGTTAGGGTTAGGGTTAGGTTTTAGGGTTAGGGTTAGTGTTATGTTTAGGGTTACGGGTTAGGGTTAGGGTTAGGGTTATGGTTAGGGTTAGGGTTCGGGTTAGCGTTAGGGTTCCGATTAGGGTTAGGGTTAGGTTTAGGGTTAGGGTTAGGGTTCGGGTTAGGGTTAGGGTTTGGGTTAGGGTTCGGGTTAGGGTTAGGGTTAGTGTTCGGGTTAGGGTTAGGGTTAGGGTTAGGGTTAGGGTTAGGGTTAGGTTTTAGGGTTAGGGTTAGGGTTAGGGTTAGGGGTTAGTTTTAGGGTTAGGGTAGGGTTAGGGTTCGGGTTAGCGTTAGGGTTCGGATTAGGGTTAGGGTTAGGTTTAGGGGGGTGGTAAGGGTTCGGGTTAGGGTTAGGGTTAGGGTTAGTGTTAGGGTTCGGGTTAGGGTTAGGATTCGGGTTCGGGTTTGGTTTAGGGTTAGGGTTAGGGTTAGGGTTCGGGTTAGTGTTAGGGTTAGGGTTCGGGTTAGGTTTAGGGTTAGGGTTTGGGTCAGGGTAAGGGTTAGGTTTAGGGTTCGGGTAGGGTTCGGGTTAGGGTTAGGTTTAGGATTCGGGTGAGGGTTAGGCTTAGGGTTCGGGTTAGGGTTAGGGTTCGGGTTAGGGTTAGGTTTAGGGTTCGGGTTAGGGTTAGGGTTAGGGTTCAGGTTAGGTTTAGGGTTCCAGTTCGGGTTATGGTTAGGGTTCGGGTTCGGGTTAGGGTTCGGGTTTAGGTTAGGTTTCGGTTTAGGGTTAGGTTTAGGGTTAGGGTTCGGGTTAGGATTAGGGTTTGGGTTCGGGTTCGGTTTAGGGTTAGGGTTCGGGTTAGGGTTAGGTTTCGGGTTAGGGTTAGGGTTAGGGTTAGGGTTCGAGTTAGGGTTAGGGTTAGGGTTCGGGTTAGTGTTAGGGTTCGGGTTAGTTTTAGGGTTAGGGTTAGTTTTCGGGTAGGGTTAGAGTTCGGGTTAGGGTTAGGGTTCGGGTTAGGGTTAGGGTTCTAGTTCGGGTTAGGGTTAGGGTTAGGGTTCCGGTTCGGGTTAGGGTTAGGTTTAGGGTTAGGGTTAGGGTTCGGATTAGGGTTAGGGGTACGGTTCGGGTTAGGGTTCGGGTTCGGGTTAGGGTTAGGGTTAGGGTTCGGGTTAGGGTTAGGGTTCGGGTTAGGGTTAGGGGTGAGGTTAGGGTTAGGTTTCGGTTTCGGGTTAGGGTTAGGGTTAGGGTTAGTGGTTAGGTTTAGGGTTCGCGTTAGGGTTAGGGTTAGGGTTAGGGTTAGGGTTCGGGTTAGGGTTAGGTTTCGGGTTAAGTTTAGGGTTAGGGTTAGGGTTAGGTTTGGGTTCGGATTAGGGTTAGGGTTAGGGTTAGGGTTAGGGTTCGGTTTAGGGTTAGGGTTAGGGTTAGGGGTTAGTGTTAGGGTTGGGGTTAGGGTTAGGGTTAGGGTTAGGGTTCGGGTTAGGGTTCGGGTTAGGTTTAGGGGTTAGTGTAAGGGTTAGGGTTAGGGATATTTTAGGGTTCGGATTAGGGTTAGTTTAGGGTTCGGGTTAGGGTTAGGGTTAGGGTTCGGGTTAGGGTTAGGGTTCGGGTTAGGGTTAGGGTTCGGGTTAGGGGTTAGTGTTAGGGTTCGGGTTCGGGTTAGGGTTAGGGTTAGGATTAGGGTTCGTTTTAGGGTTAGGGTTAGTGTTAGGGTTAGGTATGGGTTTAGGGTTAGGGTTTGGGTTAGGGTTAGGTTTCGGGTTAGGGTTAGGGTTCGGGTTAGGGGTTAGGGTTAGGGTTCGGGTTTGGGTTAGGGTGAGGGTTAGGGTTAGGGTTAGGGTTCGGTTTAGGGTTAGGGTTAGTGTTAGAGTTAGGGTTGGGGTTAGGTTTAGGTTTAGGGTTAGGGTTAGGGTTAGGGTTAGGAATCGGATTAGGGTTAGGTTAGGGTTAGGGTTAGGGTTCGGGTTAGGGTTCGGGTTAGGGTTCGGGTTAGGGTTAGGGTTCGGGTTAGGGTTAGGTTTAGGGTTAGAGGTAGGTTTAGGGTTAGGGTTCGGGTTAGGGTTAGGGTTAGGGTTAGGGTTAGGGTTCGGGTTAGGGTTAGGGTTCGGGTTAGGGTTCGGGTTCGGGTTAGGGTTAGGTGTTAGTGTTCAGGTTAGGGTTAGGGTTAGGGTTAGGGTTCGGGTTAGGGTTTGGGTTCGGGTTAAGGTTCGGTTTAGGGTAAGGGTTAGGGTTAAGGTTAGGGTTAGGGGTCGGGTTCGGGTTAGGGTTAGGTTTCGGGTTAGGGTTAGGGTTAGGGTTAGGGTTAGGATTCGGATTAGGGTTAGGGTTAGGGTTCGGGTTAGGGTTAGGGTTATGGTTCGGGTTCGTGTTAGGGTTAGGGTTAGGGTTCGGGTTAGTGTTAGGGTTAGGGTTAGGGTTAGGGTTCGGGTTAGGGTTAGGGTTCGGGTTCGGGTTTGGTTTAGGGTTAGGGTTCGGGTTAGGGTTAGGTTTCGTGTTAGGGTTAGGGTTAGGGTTCGGGTTAGGTTTAGGGTTTAGGGTTAGGGTTCGGGTTAGGTTTAGTGGTTAGGTTTAGGGTTAGGTTTAGGGTTCGGGTAGGGTTCGGGTTAGGGTTAGGTTTAGGATTCGGGTTAGGGTTAGGGTTAGGGTTCGGGTTAGGTTTAGGTTTCTGGTTAGGGTTAGGTTTAGGGTTCGGTTTAGGGTTAGGGTTAGGGTTCAGGTTAGGTTTAGGGTTCCGGTTCGGGTTATGGTTAGGGTTCAGGTTCGGGTTAGGGTTCGGGTTTTGGTTAGGTATCGGGTTAGGGTTAGGTTTAGGGTTAGGGTTCGGGTTAGGATTAGGGTTCGGTTTCGGGTTCGGTTTAGGGTTAGGGTTCGGGTTAGGGTTAGGTTTCGGGTTAGGGTTAGGGTTAGGGTTAGGGTTAGGGTTAGGGTTCGTGTTAGGGTTAGGGTTCGGGTTAGGGTTCGGGTTCGGGTTAGGTTTCGGGTAGGGTTAGAGTTCGGGTTAGGGTTAGGGTTAAGGTTCTAGTTCGGGTTAGGGTTAGGGTTAGGGTTCGGGTTCGGGTTAGGGTTTGGTTTAGGGTTAGGGTTAGGGTTCGGATTAGGGTTAGGGGTACGGTTCGGGTTAGGGTTCGGGTTCGGGTTAGGGTTAGGGTTAGGGTTAGGGTTAGGGTTCGGGTTAGGGTTAGGGTTCGTGTTAGGGTTATGGGTTAGGGTTAGGGTTAGGTTTCGGTTTCGGGTTAGGGTTAGGGTTAGGGTTAGGGGTTAGGGTTAGGGTTCGCGTTAGGGTTAGGGTTAGGGTTAGGGTTAGGGTTAGGGTTAGGGTTCGGGTTAGGGTTAGGGTTCGGGTTAAGGTTAGGGTTAGGGTTAGGGTTAGTTTTGGGTTCGGGTTAGGGTTAGGGTTTTTTTAAGGGTTAGGGTTCGGGTTAGTGTTAGGGTTCGGGTCATTGGTTAGGGTTAGGGTTCGGGTTTGGTTTAGGGTTAGGGTTAGGGTTAGGGTTCGGGTTACGGTTAGGGTTCGGGTTAGGGTTAGGGCTAGGGTTCGGTTTAGGGTTAGGGTTAGGGTTCGGGTTAGGTTTCGGGTTAGGTTTAGGGTTAGGGTTCGGGTTAGGTTTAGGTTTCTGGTTAGGGTTAGGGTTAGGGTTAGGTTTCGGGTTAGGGTTAGGGTTCGGGTTAGGTTTGGGTTCGGGTTAGGTTTTGGGTTAGGGTTAGGGTTCGGGTTCGGGTTAGGGTTAGGGTTCGTGTTAGGGTTAGGGTAAGGGTTTGGTTTAGGGTTAGGATTCGGGTTAGGGTTAGGGTTAGGGTTCGGGTTAGGGTTAGGTTTAGGGTTAGGTTTAGGGTTCGTGTTACTGTTCGGTTTAGGGGTCGGGTTAGGGTTAGGGTTATGGTTCGGGTTAGGGTTACGGTTAGGGTTCGGGTTAGGGTTAGTTTAGGGTTCGGGTTAGGGTTAGGGTTAGGGTTCGGGTTAGGGTTAGTGTTCGGGTTAGGGTTAGGGTTCGGGTTAGGTGTTAGTGTTAGGGTTCGGGTTCGGGTTAGGGTTAGGGTTAGGGTTCGTTTTAGGGTTAGGGTAGTGTTAGGGTTAGGTTTGGGTTTATGGTTAGGGTTAGGGTTAGGGTTAGGGTTAGAGGTAGGGTTAGGGTTAGGTTTAGGGTTACGTTTCGGATTAGCGTTAGGTTAGGGTTCGGGTTAGGGTTAGGGTTTGGGTTAGGGTTAGGGTTCGGGTTAGGTTTAGGTTTCGGGTTAGGGGTTAAGGTTAGTGTTCGGGTTTGGGTTAGGGTTAGGGTTAGGGTTAGGTTTAGGGTTCGGGTTAGGGTTCGGTTTAGTGTTAGGGTTAGTGTTGGGGTTAGGGTTAGGGTTAGGGTTAGGGTTAGGGTTAGAGTTAGGGTTCGGGTTAGGGTTAGGGTTCGGGTTAGGGTTAGGGTTAGTGTTCGGGTTAGGTTAGGGTTAGGGTTAGGGTTAGGGTTAGGTTTTAGGGTTAGGGTTAGGGTTAGGTTTAGGGTTAGGGGTTAGGGTTAGGGTTACGGTTATGGTTAGGGTTAGGGTTCGGGTTAGCGTTAGGGTTCCGATTAGGGTTAGGGTTAGGTTTAGGGTTAGGGTTAGGGTTCGGGTTAGGGTTAGGGTTTGGGTTAGGGTTCGGGTTAGGGTTAGGGTTAGTGTTCGGGTTAGGGTTAGGATTAGGGTTAGGGTTAGGTTTTAGGGTTAGGGTTAGGGTAAGGGTTAGTGTTAGGGGTTAGTTTTAGGGTTAGGGTTAGGGTTAGGGTTCGGGTTACCGTTAGGGTTCGGATTAGGGTTAGGGTTAGGTTTAGGATTAGGGTTAGGGTTCGGGTTAGGGTTAGGGTTAGGGTTAGGTTTAGGGTTCGGGTTAGGTTTAGGGTTCGGGTTCGGGTTTGGTTTAGGGTTAGGGTTAGGGTTAGGGTTCGGGTTAGTGTTAGGGTTAGGGTTCGGGTTAGGTTTAGGGTTAGGGTTTGGGTCAGGGTTAGGGTTAGGTTTAGGGTTCGGGTAGGGTTCGGGTTAGGGTTAGGTTTAGGATTCGGGTGAGGGTTAGGGTTAGGGTTCGGGTTAGGGTTAGGGTTCGGGTTAGGGTTAGGGTTAGGGTAAGGGTTAGGGTTAAGGTTAGGGTTAGGGGTCGGGTTCGGGTTAGGGTTAGGGTTCGGGTTAGGGTTAGGGGTAGGGTTAGGGTTAGGATTCGGATTAGGGTTAGGGTTAGGGTTCGGGTTAGGGTTAGGGTTATGGTTCGGGTTCGTGTTAGGGTTAGGGTTAGGGTTAGGGTTCGGGTTAGGGTTCGGGTTAGGTTTAGGGGTTAGTGTAAGGGTTAGGGTTAGGGATAGGTTTAGGGTTCGGATTAGGGTTAGTTTAGGGTTCGGGTTAGGGTTAGGGTTAGGGTTCGGGTTAGGGTTAGGTTTCGGGTTAGGGTTAGGGTTCGGGTTAGGGGTTAGTATTAGGGTTCGGGTTCGGGTTAGGGTTAGGGTTAGGATTAGGGTTCGTTTTAGGGTTAGGGTTAGTGTTAGGATTAGGTTTGGGTTTAGGGTTAGGTTTTGGGTTAGGGTTAGGGTTCGGGTTAGGGTTAGGGTTCGGGTTAGGGGTTAGGGTTAGGGTTCGGGTTTGGGTTAGGTTTAGGGTTAGGGTTAGGGTTAGGTTTCGGGTTAGTGTTAGGGTTAGGGTTCGGGTTAGGTTTAGGGTTAGGGTTTGGGTCAGGGTTAGGGTTAGGTTTAGGGTTCGGGTAGGGTTCGGGTTAGGGTTAGGTTTAGGATTCGGGTGAGGGTTAGGGTTAGGGTTCGGGTTAGGGTTAGGGTTCGGGTTAGGGTTAGGTTTAGGGTTCGGGTTAGGGTTAGGGTTAGGGTTCAGGTTAGGGTTAGGGTTCCAGTTCGGGTTATGGTTAGGGTTCGGGTTCGGGTTAGGGTTCGGGTTTTGGTTAGGTTTCGGGTTAGGGTTAGGTTTAGGGTTAGGGTTCGGGTTAGGATTAGAGTTTGGTTTCGGGTTCGGTTTAGGGTTAGGGTTCGGGTTAGGGTTAGGTTTCGGGTTAGGGTTCGGGTTAGGGTTAGGGTTAGGGTTCGGGTTAGTGTTAGGGTTCGGGTTAGGGTTAGGGTTCGGGTTAGGGTTCGGGTTAGGGTTAGGTTTCGGGTAGGGCTAGAGTTCGGGTTAGGGTTAGGGTTCGGGTTAGGGTTAGGGTTCTAGTTCGGGTTAGGGTTAGGGTTAGGGTTCGGGTTCGGGTTAGGTTTAGGTTTACGGTTAGGGTTAGGGTTCGGATTAGGGTTAGGGGTACGGTTCGGGTTAGGGTTCGGGTTCGGGTTAGGGTTAGGGTTAGGGTTAGGGTTAGGGTTAGGGTTCGGGTTAGGGTTAGGGTTCGGGTTAGGGTTAGGGGTGAGTGTTAGGGTTAGGTTTCGGTTTCGGGTTAGGGTTAGGGTTAGGGTTAGTGGTTAGGGTTAGGGTTCGCGTTAGCGTTAGGGTTAGGGTTAGGGTTAGGGTTCGGGTTAGGGTTAGGGTTCGGGTTAAGGTTAGGGTTAGGGTTAGGTTTGGGTTCGGGTTAGGGTTAGGGTTAGGGTTAGGGTTAGGGTTCGGGTTAGGGTTAGGGTTAGGGTTAGGGGTTAGTGTTAGGGTTGGGGTTAGGGTTAGGTTTAGGGTTAGGGTTCGGGTTAGGGTTCGGGTTAGGTTTAGGGGTTAGTGTAATGGTTAGGGTTAGGGATAGGTTTAGGGTTCGGATTAGGGTTAGTTTAGGGTTCGGGTTAGGGTTAGGGTTAGGGTTCGGGTTAGGGTTAGGGTTCGGGTTAGGGTTAGGGTTCGGGTTAGGGGTTAGTGTTAGGGTTCGGGTTCGGGTTATGGTTAGGGTTAGGATTAGGGTTCGTTTTAGGGTTAGGGTTAGTGTTAGGGTTAGGTTTGGGTTTAGGGTTAGGGTTTGGGTTAAGGTTAGGGTTAGGTTTAGGGTTAGGGTTAGGGTTAGGGGTTAGGGTTAGGGTTCGGGTTTGGGTTAGGGTTAGGGTTAGGGTTAGGGTTCGGTTTAGGGTTAGGGTTAGTGTTAGGGTTAGGGTTGGGGTTAGGGTTAGGTTTAGGGTTAGGGTTAGGGTTAGGGTTAGGAATCGTATTAGGGTTAGGTTAGGGTTAGGGTTAGGGTTCGGGTTAGGGTTCGGGTTAGGGTTCGGGTTAGGGTTAGGGTTCGGGTTAGGGTTAGGTTTAGGGTTAGAGGTAGGGTTAGGGTTAGGGTTCGGGTTAGGGTTAGGGTTAGGGTTAGGGTTAGGGTTCGGGTTAGGGTTAGGTTTAGGGTTCGGGTTAGGGTTCGGGTTCGGGTTAGTGTTAGGTGTTAGTGTTCAGGTTAGGGTTAGGGTTAGGGTTAGGGTTCGGGTTAGGGTTAGGGTTCGGGTTAAGGTTCGGTTTAGGGTAAGGATTAGGGTTAAGGTTAGGGTTAGTGTTCGGGTTCGGGTTAGGGTTAGGGTTCGGGTTAGGGTTAGGGTTAGGGTTAGGGTTAGGATTCGGATTAGGGTTAGGGT
>JAVLSZ010000034.1:2465000-2487500 GCA_032313775.1 Urocyon cinereoargenteus
GTTCGGTTTAGGGTTAGGGTTAGGGTTCAGGTTAGGGTTAGGGTTCCAGTTCGGGTTATGGTTAGGGTTCGGGTTCGGGTTAGGGTTCGGGTTTTGGTTAGGTTTCGGGTTAGGTTTAGGTTTAGGGTTAGGGTTCGGGTTACGATTAGGGTTCGGGTTCGGGTTCGGTTTAGGGTTAGGGTTCGGGTTAGGGTTAGGTTTCGGGTTAGGGTTAGGGTTAGGTTTCGGGTTAGGGTTAGGGTTAGGGTTCGGGTTAGTGTTAGGGTTTGGGTTAGGGTTAGGGTTCGGGTTAGGGTTCGGGTTAGGGTTAGGTTTCGGGTAGGGTTAGAGTTCGGGTTAGGGTTAGGGTTCGGGTTAGGGTTAGGGTTCTAGTTCGGGTTAGGGTTAGGGTTAGGGTTCGGGTTCGGGTTAGGGTTAGGTTTAGGGTTAGGGTTAGGGTTCGGATTAGGGTTAGGGGTACGGTTCGGGTTAGGGTTCGGGTTCGGGTTAGGTTTAGGGTTAGGGTTAGGGTTCGGTTTAGGGTTAGGGTTCGGGTTAGGTTTAGGGGTGAGGGTTAGGGTTAGGTTTCGGTTTCGTTTTAGGTTTAGGGTTAGGGTTAGTGGTTAGGGTTAGGGTTCGCGTTAGGGTTAGGGTTAGGGTTAGGGTTAGGGTTAGGGTTAGGGTTAGGGTTCGGGTTAGGGATAGGGTTCGGGTTAGGGTTAGGGTTAGGGTTAGGTTTGGGTTCGGGTTAGGGTTAGGGTTAGTGTTAGGGTTAGGGATGGGGTTAGGGTTAGGGTTAGGGTTAGGGGTTAGTGTTAGGGTTGGGGTTACGGTTAGGGATAGGGTTAGGGTTAGGGTTCGGTTTAGGGTTCGGGTTAGGTTTAGGGGTTAGTGTAAGGGTTAGGGTTAGTGATAGATTAGGGTTCGGATTAGGGTTAGTTTAGGGTTCGGGTTAGGGTTAGGGTTAGGGTTCGGGTTAGGGTTAGGGTTCGGGTTAGGGTTAGGGTTCGGGTTAGGGGTTAGTGTTAGGGTTCGGGTTCGGGTTAGGGTTACAGTTAGGATTAGGGTTCGTTTTAGGGTTAGGGTTAGTGTTAGGGTTAGGTTTGGGTTTAGGGTTAGGGTTAGGGTTAGGGTTAGAGGTAGGGTTAGGGTTAGGTTTAGGGTTAGGTTTCGGATTAGCGTTAGGTTATGTTTCGGGTTAGGGTTAGGGTTTGGGTTAGGGTTAGGGTTCGGGTTAGGTTTAGGGTTCGGGTTAGGGGTTAAGGTTAGGGTTCGGGTTTGGGTTAGGGTTAGGGTTAGGGTTAGGGTTCAGGTTAGGGTTAGGGTTAGTGTTAGGGTTAGGGTTGGGGTTAGGGTTAGGGTTAGGGTTAGGGTTAGAGTTAGGGTTCGGGGTAGGTTTAGGGTTCGGGTTAGGGTTAGGGTTAGTGTTCGGGTTAGGTTTAGGGTTAGAGTTAGGGTTAGGGTTAGGGTTAGGTTTTAGGGTTAGGGTTAGGGTTAGTTTTAGGGTTAGGGGTTAGGGTTAGGTTTAGGGTTATAGTTAGGGTTAGGGTTCGGGTTAGCGTTAGGGTTCCGATTAGGGTTAGGTTTAGGTTTAGGGATAGGGTTATGGTTAGGGTTCGGGTTAGGGTTCGGGTTAGGGTTTGGGTTAGGGTTAGGGTTAGGGTTAGGGTTAGTGTTCGGGTTAGGGTTACGGTTCGGGTTAGGGTTAGGGTTTGGTTTAGGGTTCGGGTCGTGTTCGGTTTAGGGTTTGGGTTAGAGTTAGCGTTCGGGTTAGTGTTAAGGTTCGGGTTAGGGTTAGGGTTAGGGTTCGGTTTAGGGTTCGGGTTCGGGTTAGGGTTAGGGGTTAGTGTTCAGGTTAGGGTTAGGGTTAGGGTTCGGGTTAGGGTTCGGGTTATGGTTAGGGTTAGGGGTCGGGTTAGGTTTAGGGTTAGGGTTCGGGTTAGGGTTCGGGTTAGGGTTCGGGTTAGGGTTCGGGTTATGGTTAGGGGTTAGTGTTATGTTTAGGGTTAGGGATAGGTTTAGGGTTCGGATTAGGGTTAGTTTAGGGTTCAGGTTAGGGTTAGGGTTAGGGTTCGGGTTAGGGTTAGGTTTCGGGTTCGGGTTAGGGTTCGGGTTAGGGGTTAGTGTTAGGGCTCGGGTTCGGGTTAGGGTTAGGTTTAGGGTTAGGGTTCGTTTTAGGTTTAGGGTTAGTGTTAGGGTTACGTTTGGGTTTAGGGTTAGGGTTAGGGTTAGGATTAGAGGTAGGGTTAGGGTTAGGTTTAGGGTTAGGTTTCGGATTAGCGTTAGGTTAGGGTTCGGGTTAGGGTTAGGGTTTGGGTTAGGGTTAGGGTTCGGGTTAGGTTTAGGGTTCGGGTTAGGGGTTAAGGTTAGGGTTCGGGTTTGGGTTAGGGTTAGGGTTAGGGTTAGGGTTCGTTTTAGGGTTAGGGTTAGTGTTAGGGTTAGGTTTGGGTTTAGGGTTAGGGTTAGGGTTAGCGTTAGAGGTAGGGTTAGGGTTAGGATTAGGGTTAGGTTTCGGATTAGCGTTAGGTTAGGGTTCGGTTTAGGGTTAGGGTTTGGGTTAGGGTTAGGGTTCGGGTTATGTTTAGGGTTCGGGTTAGGGGTTAAGGTTAGGGTTCGGGTTTGGGTTAGGGTTAGGATTAGTGTTAGGTTTAGGGTTCGGGTTAGGGTTAGTGTTCGGGTTAGGGTTAGGGTTAGGGTTATGGTTAGGGTTAGGTTTTAGGGTTAGGGTTAGCGTTAGGTTTAGGGTTAGGGGTTAGGGGTAGGGTTAGGGTTATGGTTAGGTTTAGGGTTGGGGTTAGCGTTAGGGTTCCGATTAGGGTTAGGGTTAGGTTTAGGGTTAGGGTTCGGGTTCGGGTTAGGGTTAGGGTTTGGGTTAGGGTTAGGGTTAGGGTTAGGGTTAGTGTTCGGGTTAGGGTTAGGTTTAGGGTTAGGGTTAGGGTTAGGTTTTAGGGTTAGGGTTAGTGTTAGGGTTAGGGTTAGGGTTAGGGGTTAGTGTTAGGGTTAGGGTTAGGGTTCGGGTTAGGGTTAGGGTTCGGGTTAGGATTAGGGTTCGGGTTAGGTTTCTGGTTAGGGTTAGGGGATAGGGTTAGGGTTAGGTTTCGGTTTCGGGTTAGGTTTAGGGTTAGTGTTAGGGGTTAGGTTTAGGGTTCACGTTAGGGTTAGGGTTAGGGTTAGGATTAGGGTTCGGGTTAGGGTTAGGGTTCGGGTTCGGGTTAGGGTTAGGGTTAGGTTAGGGTTAGGTTTGGGTTCGGGATAGGGTTAAGGTTAGTGTTAGGGTTAGGGTTGGGGTTAGGGGTAGGGTTATGGTTAGGTTTCGGATTAGGTTTAGGTTAGGGTTCGGGTTAGGGTTAGGGTTTTGTTTAGGGTTAGGGTTCGGGTTAGGGTTAGGGTTCGGGTCATTGGTTAGGGTTAGGGTTCGGGTTTGGGTTAGGGTTAGGTTTAGGGTTAGGGTTCGTGTTACGGTTAGGGTTCGGTTTAGGGTTAGGGCTAGGGTTCGGTTTAGGGTTAGGGTTAGGGTTCGGGTTAGGTTTCGGGTTAGGTTTAGGGTTAGGGTTCGGGTTAGGTTTAGGTTTCGGGCTAGGGTTAGGGTTAGGGTTAGGTTTCGGGTTAGGGTTAGGGTGCGGGTTAGGTTTGGGTTCGGGTTAGGTTTTGGGTTAGGGTTAGGGTTCGGGTTCGGGTTAGGGTTAGGGTTCGGGTTAGGGTTAGTGTTAGGGTTTGGGTCAGGGTTAGGGTTAGGTTTAGGGTTCGGGTAGGGTTCGGGTTAGGGTTAGGTTTAGGATTCGGGTGAGGGTTAGGGTTAGGGTTCGGGTTAGGGTTAGGTTTCGGGTTAGGGTTAGGGTTAGGGTTAGGGTTGGGGTTCAGGTTAGGGTTAGGGTTCCAGTTCGGGTTATGGTTAGGGTTCGGGTTCGGGTTAGGGTTCGGGTTTTGGTTAGGTTTCAGGTTAGGTTTAGGTTTAGGGTTAGGGTTCGGGTTACGATTAGGGTTCGGGTTCGGGTTCGGTTTAGGGTTAGGGTTCGGGTTAGGGTTAGGTTTCGGGTTAGGGTTAGGGTTAGGTTTCGGGTTAGGTTTAGGGTTAGGGTTCGGGTTAGTGTTAGGGTTCGGGTTAGGGTTAGGGTTCGGGTTAGGGTTCTGGTTAGGGTTAGGTTTCGGGTAGGGTTAGAGTTAGGGTTAGGGTTAGGGTTCGGGTTAGGGTTAGGGTTCTAGTTCGGGTTAGGGTTAGGGTTAGGGTTCGGGTTCGGGTTAGGGTTAGGTTTAGGGTTAGGGTTAGGGTTCGGATTAGGGTTAGGGGTACGGTTCGGGTTAGGGTTCGGGTTCGGGTTCGGGTTAGGGTTAGGGTTAGGGTTCGGTTTAGGGTTAGGGTTCGGGTTAGGTTTAGGGGTGAGGGTTAGGGTTAGGTTTCGGTTTCGGTTTAGGTTTAGGGTTAGGGTTAGTGGTTAGGGTTAGGGTTCGCGTTAGGGTTAGGGTTAGGGTTAGGGTTAGGGTTAGGGTTCGGGTTAGGGATAGGGTTCGGGTTAGGGTTAGGGTTAGGGTTAGGGTTAGGTTTGGGTTCGGGTTAGGGTTAGGGTTAGTGTTAGGGTTAGGGATGAGGTTAGGGTTAGGGTTAGGGTTAGGGGTTAGTGTTAGGGTTGGGGTTACGGTTAGGGTTAGGGTTAGGGTTAGGGTTCGGTTTAGGGTTCGGGTTAGGTTTAGGGGTTAGTGTAAGGGTTAGGGTTAGGGATAGATTAGGGTTCGGATTAGGGTTAGTTTAGGGTTCGGGTTAGGGTTAGGGTTAGGGTTCGGGTTAGGGTTAGGGTTCGGGTTAGGGTTAGGGTTCGGGTTAGGGATTAGTGTTAGGGTTCGGGTTCGGGTTAGGGTTACGGTTAGGATTAGGGTTCGTTTTAGGGTTAGGGTTAGTGTTAGGGTTAGGTTTGGGTTTAGGGTTAGGGTTAGGGTTAGGGTTAGAGGTAGGGTTAGGGTTAGGTTTAGGGTTAGGTTTCGGATTAGCGTTAGGTTAGGGTTCGGGTTAGGGTTAGGTTTAGGGTTCGGGTTAGGGTTAGGGTTAGGGTTCAGGTTAGGGTTAGGGTTCCAGTTCGGGTTATGGTTAGGGTTCGGGTTCGGGTTAGGGTTCGGGTTTTGGTTAGGTTTCGGGTTAGGGTTAGGTTTAGGGTTAGGGTTCGGGTTAGGATTAGGGTTTGGGTTCGGGTTCGGTTTAGGGTTAGGGTTCGGGTTAGGGTTAGGTTTCGGGTTAGGGTTAGGGTTAGGGTTCGGGTTAGGGTTAGGGTTAGGGTTCGGGTTAGTGTTAGGGTTCGGGTTAGGGTTAGGGTTCGGGTTAGGGTTCGGGTTAGGGTTAGGTTTCGGGTAGGGTAGAGTTCGGGTTAGGGTTAGGGTTCGGGTTAGGGTTAGGGTTCTAGTTAGGGTTAGGGTTAGGGTTAGGGTTCGGGTTCGGGTTAGCGTTAGGTTTAGGGTTAGGGTTAGGGTTCGGATTAGGGTTAGGGGTACGGTTCGGGTTAGGGTTCGGGTTCGGGTTAGGGTTAGGGTTAGGGTTAGGGTTAGGGTTCGGGTTAGGGTTAGGGTTCGGGTTAGGGTTAGGGGTGAGGGTTAGGGTTAGGTTTCGGTTTCGTGTTAGGTTTAGGGTTAGGGTTAGTGGTTAGGGTTGGGGTTCGCGTTAGCGTTAGGGTTAGGGTTAGGGTTAGGGTTCGGGTTAGGGTTAGTGTTCGGGTTAAGGTTAGGGTTAGGGTTAGGGTTAGGTTTGGGTTCGGGTTAGGGTTAGGGTTAGGGTTAGGGTTAGGGTTCGGGTTAGGGTTAGGGTTAGGGTTAGGGGTTAGTGTTAGGGTTGGGGTTAGGGTTAGGTTTAGGGTTAGGGTTCGGGTTAGGGTTCGGGTTAGGTTTAGGGGTTAGTGTAATGGTTAGGGTTAGGGATAGGTTTAGGGTTCGGATTAGGGTTAGTTTAGGGTTCGGGTTAGGGTTAGGTTTAGGGTTCGGGTTAGGGTTAGGGTTCGGGTTAGGGTTAGGGTTCGGGTTAGGGGTTAGTGTTAGGGTTCGGTTTCGTGTTAGGGTTAGGGTTAGGATTAGGGTTCGTTTTAGGGTTAGGGTTAGTGTTAGGGTTAGGTTTGGGTTTAGGGTTAGGGTTTGGGTTAAGGTTAGGGTTCGGTTTAGGGTTAGGGTTCGGGTTAGGGGTTAGGGTTAGGGTTCGGGTTTGGGTTAGGGTTAGGGTTAGGGTTAGGGTTAGGGTTCGGTTTAGGGTTAGGGTTAGTGTTAGGGTTAGGGTTGGGGTTAGGGTTAGGTTTAGGGTTAGGGTTAGGGTTAGGGTTAGGAATCGGATTAGGGTTAGGTTAGGGTTAGGGTTAGGGTTCGGGTTAGGGTTCGGGTTAGGGTTCGGGTTAGGGTTAGGGTTCGGGTTAGGGTTAGGTTTAGGGTTAGAGGTAGGTTTAGGGTTAGGGTTCGGGTTAGGGTTAGGGTTAGGGTTAGGGTTCGGGTTAGGGTTAGGGTTAGGGTTCAGGTTAGGGTTCGGGTTCGGGTTAGGGTTAGGTGTTAGTGTTCAGGTTAGGGTTAGGGTTAGGGTTAGGGTTCGGGTTAGGGTTAGGGTTCGGGTTAAGGTTCGGTTTAGGGTAAGGATTAGGGTTAAGGTTAGGGTTAGGGTTCGGGTTCGGGTTAGGGTTAGGGTTTGGGTTAGGGTTAGCGTTAGGGTTAGGGTTAGGATTCGGATTAGGGTTAGGGTTAGGGTTCGGGTTAGGGTTAGGGTTATGGTTCGGGTTCGTGTTAGGGTTAGGGTTAGGGTTCAGGTTCGGGTTCGGGTTCGGGTTAGGGTTAGGGTTCGAGTTAGGGTTCGGGTTAGGGTTTGGTTAGAGTTAGGGTTTGGGTTAGGGTTCGGGTTAGGGTTAGGGTTAGTGTTAGGGTTCGGGTTAGCGTTAGGGTTCGGATTAGGGTTAGGGTTAGGGTTAGGGTTAGGGTTAGGGTTTGGGTTCGGGTTAGGGTTAGGGTTCGGGTTAGGTTTAGGGTTCGGGTTAGGTTTAGGGGTTAGGGTTAGGGTTAGGGTTAGGGTTAGGGTTAGGGTTCGGGTTAGGGTTAGGTTTTGGGTTAGGGTTCGGGTTAGGGTTAGGTTTAGTGTTCGGGTTAGGGTTAGGGTTAGGGTTAGGGTTAGGGTTAGGTTTTAGGGTTAGGGTTAGGGTTAGGGTTAGGTTTAGGGGTTAGTTTTAGGGTTAGGGTTAGGGTTAGTGTTAGGGTTCGGGTTAGCGTTAGGGTTCGGATTAGGGTTAGGGTTAGGTTTAGGGTTAGGGTTAGGGTTCGGGTTAGTGTTAGGGTTAGGGTTAGGGTTAGGGTTCGGGTTAGGGTTAGGGTTCGGGTTCGGGTTTGGTTTAGGGTTAGGGTTCGGGTTAGGGTTAGGTTTCGTGTTAGGGTTAGGGTTAGGGTTCGGGTTAGGTTTAGGGGTTAGGGTTAGGGTTCGGGTTAGGTTTAAGGGTTAGGGTTAGGGTTAGGTTTAGGGTTCGGGTAGGGTTCGGGTTAGGGTTAGGTTTAGGATTCGGGTTATGGTTAGGGTTAGGGTTCGGGTTAGGGTTAGGGTTCGGGTTAGGGTTAGGTTTAGGGTTCGGGTTAGGGTTAGGGTTAGGGTTCAGGTTAGGGTTAGGGTTCCGGTTCGGGTTATGGTTAGGGTTCGGGTTCGGGTTAGGGTTCGGGTTTTGGTTAGGTTTCGGGTTAGGGTTAGGTTTAGGGTTAGGGTTCGGGTTAGGATTAGGGTTCGGTTTCGGGTTCGGTTTAGGGTTAGGGTTCGGGTTAGGGTTAGGTTTCGGGTTAGGGTTAGGGTTAGGGTTCGGGTTAGGGTTAGGGTTCGGGTTAGGCTTCGTGTTCGGGTTAGGTTTCGGGTAGGGTTAGAGTTCGGGTTAGGGTTAAGGTTCTAGTTCGGGTTAGGGTTAGGGTTAGGGTTCGGGTTCGGGTTCGGGTTAGGGTTAGGTTTAGGGTTAGGGTTAGGGTTCGGATTAGGGTTAGGGTACGGTTCGGGTTAGGGTTCGGGTTCGGGTCAGGGTTAGGGTTAGGGTTAGGGTTAGTGTTAGGGTTCGGGTTAGGGTTAGGGTTCGTGTTAGGGTTAGGGGTTAGGGTTAGGGTTAGGGTTAGGTTTCGGGTTAGGGTTAGGGTTAGGGTTAGGGGTTAGGGTTAGGGTTCGCGTTAGGGTTAGGGTTAGGGTTAGGGTTAGGGTTCGGGTTAGGGTTAGGGTTCGGGTTCGGGTTAGGTTTAGGGTTATTGTTAGGGTTAGGTTTGGGTTCGGGTTAGGGTTAGGGTTAGTGTTAGGTTTAGGGTTGGGGTTAGGGTTAGGGTTAGGGTTAGGGGTTAGTGTTAGGGTTGGGGTTAGGGTTAGGTTTAGGTTTAGGTTTCGGATTAGGTTTAGGATAGGGTTCGGGTTAGGGTTAGGGTTTTGTTTAGGGTTAGGGTTCGGGTTAGGGTTAGGGTTCGGGTCATTGGTTAGGGTTAGGGTTCGGGTTTGGGTTAGGGTTAGCGTTAGGGTTAGGGTTCGGGTTACGGTTAGGGTTCGGGTTAGGGTTAGGGCTAGGGTTCGGTTTAGGGTTCAGGTTAGGGTTCGGGTTAGGTTTAGGGTTAGGGTTCGGGTTAGGTTTAGGTTTCGGTTTAGGGTTAGGGTTAGGGTTATGTTTCGGGTTAGGGTTAGGCTTCGGGTTAGGTTTGGGTTCGGGTTAGGTTTTGGGTTAGGGTTAGGGTTCGGGTTCGGGTTAGGGTTAGGGTTCGGGTTAGGGTTAGGGTAAGGGTTTGGGTTAGGGTTAGGGTTCGGGTTAGGGTTAGGGTTAGGGTTCGGGTTAGGGTTAGTGTTAGGGTTAGGTTTAGGGTTCGTGTTACTGTTCGGTTTAGGGGTCGGGTTAGGGTTAGGGTTAGGGTTCGGGTTAGGGTTAGGGTTAGGGTTCGGGTTAGGGTTAGGGTTCGGGTTAGGGTTAGGGTTAGGGTCGGGTTCGGGTTAGGGTTAGGGTTGGGGTTCGGTTTAGGGTTCGGGTTAGGGTTCCGGTTAGGTTTAGGGATAGGGTTAGGGATCAGGTTCGGGGTTAGGTTTAGGGTTAGGGTTCGGGTTAGCGTTCGGGTTAGGGTTAGGATGCGGGTAAAGGGTTAGGGTTCGGGTTCGGGTTAGGGTTAGGGTTAGCGTTCCGTTTAGGGTTAGGTTTAGGGTTCGGGTTAGGGTTAGGTTTAGTGTTAGGGTTCGTGTTAGGGTTCGGGTTAGGGTTAGGGTTAGGGTCGGGTTAGGGTTAGGGTTAGGGTTCGGGTTAGGGTTCGGGTTAGGGTTAGGGTTATGTTTCGGGTTAGGGTTAGGGTTAGGGTTCGGGTTAGGTTTCGGGTTAGGGTTAGGGTTAGGGTTAGGGTTAGTGTTCGGGTTAGGGTTACGGTTCGGGTTAGGGTTAGGGTTAGGGTTAGGGTTCGGGTTGGGGTTCGGTTTAGGGTTCGGGTTAGAGTTAGCGTTCGGGTTAGTGTTAAGTTTAGGGTTAGGGTTAGGGTTAGGGTAAGGATTCGGGTTAGGGTTAGGGTTAGTGTTAGGGTTAGGGTTATGGTTCGGGTTAGGGTTAGGGTTAGGGTTCGGCTTCGGGTTAGGGTTAGGGTTAGGGTTCGGTTTAGGGTTCGGGTTCGGGTTAGGGTTAGGGGTTAGTGTTAAGGTTAGGGTTAGGGTTCGGGTTAGGGTTCGGGTTAGGGTTAGGGTTAGGGTTCGGGTTAGGGTTCGGGTTATGGTTAGGGTTAGGGGTCGGGTTAGGGTTAGGGTTAGGGTTCGGGTTAGGGTTCGGGTTAGGGTTCGGGTTAGGGTTAGGGGTTAGTGTTAGGTTTAGGGATAGGGATAGGTTTAGGGTTCGGATTAGGGTTAGTTTAGGGTTTGGGTTAGGGTTAGGGTTAGGGTTCGGGTTAGGGTTAGGGTTCGGGTTAGGGTTAGGGTTCGGGTTAGGGTTTAGTGTTAGGGTTCGGGTTCGGGTTATGGTTAGGGTTAGGGTTAGGGTTCGTTTTAGGGTTAGGGTTAGTGTTTTGGTTAGGTTTGGGTTTAGGTTTAGGGTTAGGGTTAGTGTTAGAGGTAGGGTTAGGTTAGGTTTAGGGTTAGGTTTCGGATTAGCCTTAGGTTAGGGTTCGGGTTAGGGTTAGGGTTTGGGTTAGGGTTAGGGTTCGGGTTAGGTTTAGGGTTCGGGTTAGGGGTTAAGGTTAGTGTTCGGGTTTGGGTTAGGGTTAGGGTTAGGGTTAGGTTTAGGTTTCGGGTTAGGGTTCGGGTTAGTGTTAGGGTTAGTGTTGGGGTTAGGTTTAGGGTTAGGGTTAGGGTTAGGGTTAGGGTTAGAGTTAGGGTTCGGGTTAGGGTTAGGGTTCGGGTTAGGGTTAGGGTTAGTGTTCGGGTTAGGGTTAGGGTTAGGGTTAGGGTTAGGGTTAGGGTTAGGTTTTAGGGTTAGGGTTAGGGTTAGGTTTAGGGTTAGGGGTTAGGGTTAGGGTTAGTGTTATGGTAGGGTTAGGGTTCGGGTTAGCGTTAGGGTTCCGATTAGGTTAGAGTTAGGTTTAGGGTTAGGGTTAGGGTTCGGGTTCGGGTTAGGGTTAGGGTTTGGGTTAGGGTTCGGGTTAGGGTTAGGGTTAGTGTTCGGGTTAGGGTTAGGGTTAGGGTTAGGGTTAGGGTTAGGTTTTAGGGTTAGGGTTAGGGTTAGGGTTAGGGGTTAATGTTAGGGTTAGGGTTAGGGTTAGGGTTAGGGTTCGGGTTAGCGTTAGGGTTCGGATTAGGGTTAGGGTTAGGTTTAGGGTTAGGGTTAGGGTTCGGGTTAGGGTTAGGGTTAGGGTTAGGGTTAGGGTTCGGGTTAGGGTTAGGGTTCGGGTTCGGGTTTGGTTTAGGGTTAGGGTTAGGGTTAGGGTTCGGGTTAGGGTTAGGGTTAGGGTTCGGGTTAGGGTTAGGGTTAGGGTTTGGGTCAGGGTTAGGGTTAGGTTTAGGGTTCGGGTAGGGTTCGGGTTAGGGTTAGGTTTAGGATTCGGGTGAGGGTTAGGGTTAGGGTTCGGGTTAGGGTTAGGGTTCGGGTTAGGGTTAGGGTTAGGGTTCGGGTTAGGGTTAGGGTTAGGGTTCAGGTTAGGGTTAGGGTTCCAGTTCGGGTTATGGTTAGGGTTCGGGTTCGGGTTAGGGTTCGGGTTTTGGTTAGGTTTCGGGTTAGGTTTAGGTTTAGGGTTAGGGTTCGGGTTACGATTAGGGTTCGGGTTCGGGTTCGGTTTAGGGTTAGGGTTCGGGTTAGGGTTAGGTTTCGGGTTAGGGTTAGGGTTAGGTTTCGGGTTAGGGTTAGGGTTAGGGTTCGGGTTAGTGTTAGGGTTTGGGTTAGGGTTAGGGTTCGGGTTAGGGTTCGGGTTAGGGTTAGGTTTCGGGTAGGGTTCGAGTTCGGGTTAGGGTTAGGGTTCGGGTTAGGGTTAGGGTTCTAGTTCGGGTTAGGGTTAGGGTTAGGGTTCGGGTTCGGGTTAGGGTTAGGTTTAGGGTTAGGGTTAGGGTTCGGATTAGGGTTAGGGGTACGGTTCGGGTTAGGATTCGGGTTCGGGTTAGGTTTAGGGTTAGGGTTAGGGTTCGGTTTAGGGTTAGGGTTCGGGTTAGGTTTAGGGGTGAGGGTTAGGGTTAGGTTTCTGTTTTGTTTTAGGTTTAGGGTTAGGGTTAGTGGTTAGGGTTAGGGTTCGCGTTAGGGTTAGGGTTAGGGTTAGGGTTAGGGTTCGGGTTAGGGATAGGGTTCGGGTTAGGGTTAGGGTTAGGGTTTGGGTTAGGTTTGGGTTCGGGTTAGGGTTAGGGTTAGTTTTAGGGTTAGGGATGGGGTTAGGGTTAGGGTTAGGGTTAGGGGTTAGTGTTAGGGTTGGGGTTACGGTTAGGGATAGGGTTAGGGTTAGGGTTCGGTTTAGGGTTCGGGTTAGGTTTAGGGGTTAGTGTAAGGGTTAGGGTTAGGGATAGATTAGGGTTCGGATTAGGGTTAGTTTAGGGTTCGGGTTAGGGTTAGGGTTAGGGTTCGGGTTAGGGTTAGGGTTCGGGTTAGGGTTAGGGTTCGGGTTAGGGGTTAGTGTTAGGGTTCGGGTTCGGGTTAGGGTTACGGTTAGGATTAGGGTTCGTTTTAGGGTTAGGGTTAGTGTTAGGGTTAGGTTTGGGTTTAGGGTTAGGGTTAGGGTTAGGGTTAGAGGTAGGGTTAGGGTTAGGTTTAGGGTTAGGTTTCGGATTAGCGTTAGGTTATGTTTCGGGTTAGGGTTAGGGTTTGGGTTAGGGTTAGGGTTCGGGTTAGGTTTAGGGTTCGGGTTAGGGGTTAAGGTTAGGGTTCGGGTTTGGGTTAGGGTTAGGGTTAGGGTTAGGGTTCAGGTTAGTGTTAGGGTTAGTGTTAGGGTTAGGGTTGGGGTTAGGGTTAGGGTTAGGGTTAGGGTTAGAGTTAGGGTTCGGGGTAGGTTTAGGGTTCGGGTTAGGGTTAGGTTTAGTGTTCGGGTTAGGTTTAGGGTTAGGGTTAGGGTTAGGGTTAGGGTTAGGTTTTAGGGTTAGGGTTAGGGTTAGTTTTATGGTTAGGGGTTAGGGTTAGGTTTAGGGTTATAGTTAGGGTTAGGGTTCGGGTTAGCGTTAGGGTTCCGATTAGGGTTAGGGTTAGGTTTAGGGTTAGGGTTATGGTTAGGGTTCGGGTTAGGGTTCGGGTTAGGGTTTGGGTTAGGGTTAGGGTTAGGGTTAGGGTTAGTGTTCGGGTTAGGGTTACGGTTCGGGTTAGGGTTAGGGTTTGGTTTAGGGTTCGGGTCGTGTTCGGTTTAGGGTTCGGGTTAGAGTTAGCGTTCGGGTTAGTGTTAAGGTTCGGGTTAGGGTTAGGGTTAGGGTTCGGTTTAGGGTTCGGGTTCGGGTTAGGGTTAGGGGTTAGTGTTCAGGTTAGGGTTAGGGTTAGGGTTCGGGTTAGGGTTCGGGTTATGGTTAGGGTTAGGGGTCGGGTTAGGTTTAGGGTTAGGGTTCGGGTTAGGGTTCGGGTTAGGGTTCGGGTTAGGGTTCGGGTTAGGGTTAGGGGTTAGTGTTATGTTTAGGGTTAGGGATAGGTTTAGGGTTCGGATTAGGGTTAGTTTAGGGTTCGGGTTAGGGTTAGGGTTAGGGTTCGGGTTAGGGTTAGGGTTCGGGTTCGGGTTAGGGTTCGGGTTAGGGGTTAGTGTTAGGGTTCGGGTTCGGGTTAGGGTTAGGGTTAGGGTTAGGGTTCGTTTTAGGTTTAGGGTTAGTGTTAGGGTTACGTTTGGGTTTAGGGTTAGGGTTAGGGTTAGGATTAGAGGTAGGGTTAGGGTTAGGTTTAGGGTTAGGTTTCGGATTAGCGTTAGGTTAGGGTTCGGGTTAGGGTTAGGGTTTGGGTTAGGGTTAGGGTTCGGGTTAGGTTTAGGGTTCGGGTTAGGGGTTAAGGTTAGGGTTCGGGTTTGGGTTAGGGTTAGGGTTAGGGTTAGGTTTAGGGTTCGGGTTAGGTTAGGGTTAGTGTTAGGTTTAGGGTTGGTGTTAGGGTTAGGGTTAGGGTTAGGGTTAGAGTTAGGGTTCGGGTTAGGGTTCGGGTTCGGTTTAGGGTTAGGGTTAGTGTTCGGGTTAGGGTTAGGGTTAGGGTTATGGTTAGGGTTAGGTTTTAGGGTTAGGGTTAGGGTTAGGTTTAGGGTTAGGGGTAGGTTTAGGGTTCGGATTAGGGTTAGTTTAGGGTTCGGGTTAGGTTTAGGGTTAGGGTTCGTGTTAGGGTTAGGGTTCGGGTTAGGGTTAGGGTTCGGGTTAGGGGTTAGTGTTAGGGTTCGGGTTCGGGTTAGGGTTAGGGTTAGGGTTAGGGTTCGTTTTAGGGTTTGGGTTAGTGTTAGGGTTAGGTTTGGGTTTAGGGTTAGGGTTAGGGTTAGCGTTAGAGGTAGGGTTAGGGTTAGGATTAGGGTTAGGTTTCGGATTAGCGTTAGGTTAGGGTTCGGGTTAGGGTTAGGGTTTGGGTTAGGGTTAGGGTTCGGGTTAGGTTTAGGGTTCGGGTTAGGGGTTAAGGTTAGGGTTCGGGTTTGGGTTAGGGTTAGGATTAGTGTTAGGTTTAGGGTTCGGGTTAGGTTTAGGGTTAGTGTTAGGGTTAGGTTTGGGGTTAGGGTTAGGGTTAGGTTTAGGGTTAGAGTTAGGGTTCGGGTTAGGGTTAGGGTTCGGGTTAGGGTTAGGGTTAGTGTTCGGGTTAGGGTTAGGGTTAGGGTTATGGTTAGGGTTAGGTTTTAGGGTTAGGGTTAGCGTTAGGTTTAGGGTTAGGGGTTAGGGGTAGGGTTAGGGTTATGGTTAGGTTTAGGGTTGGGGTTAGCGTTAGGGTTCCGATTAGGGTTAGGGTTAGGTTTAGGGTTAGGGTTAGGGTTCGGGTTAGGGTTAGGGTTTGGGTTAGGGTTAGGGTTAGGGTTAGGGTTAGTGTTCGGGTTAGGGTTAGGTTTAGGGTTAGGGTTAGGGTTAGGTTTTAGGGTTAGGGTTAGTGTTAGGGTTAGCGTTAGGGTTAGGGATTAGTGTTAGGGTTAGTGTTAGGGTTCGGGTTAGGGTTAGGGTTCGGGTTAGGATTAGGGTTCGGGTTAGGTTTCTGGTTAGGGTTAGGGGATAGGGTTAGGGTTAGGTTTCGGTTTCGGGTTAGGTTTAGGGTTAGTGTTAGGGGTTAGGGTTAGGGTTCACGTTAGGGTTAGGGTTAGGGTTAGGATTAGGGTTCGGGTTAGGGTTAGGGTTCGGGTTCGGGTTAGGGTTAGGGTTAGGTTAGGGTTAGGTTTGGGTTCGGGATAGGGTTAAGGTTAGTGTTAGGGTTAGGGTTGGGGTTAGGGTTAGGGTTATGGTTAGGTTTCGGATTAGGTTTAGGTTAGGGTTCGGGTTAGGGTTAGGGTTTTGTTTAGGGTTAGGGTTCGGTTAGGGTTAGGGTTCGGGTCATTGGTTAGGGTTAGGGTTCGGGTTTGGGTTAGGGTTAGGTTTAGGGTTAGGGTTCGGGTTACGGTTAGGGTTCGGGTTAGGGTTAGGGCTAGGGTTCGGTTTAGGGTTAGGGTTAGGGTTCGGGTTAGGTTTCGGGTTAGGTTTAGGGTTAGGGTTCGGGTTAGGTTTAGGTTTCGGGTTAGGGTTAGGGTTAGGGTTAGGTTTCGGGTTAGGGTTAGGGTTCGGGTTAGGTTTGGGTTCGGGTTAGGTTTTGGGTTAGGGTTAGGGTTCGGGTTCGGGTTAGGGTTAGGGTTCGGGTTAGGGTTAGGGTAAGGGTTCGGGTTAGGTTTAGGGTTCGGGTTAGGGTTAGGGTTAGGGTTCGGTTTAGGGTTCGGGTTACGGTTAGGTTTAGGGTTCGTGTTACTGTTCGGTTTAGGGATCGGGTTAGGTTTAGGGTTACGGTTCGGGTTAGGGTTAGGGTTAGGGTTCGCGTTAGGGTTAGGGTTAGGGTTAGGGTCGGGTTCGGCTTAGGGTTAGGGTTGGGGTTCGGTTTAGGGTTCGGTTTAGGGTTCGGGTTAGGGTTAGGGATAGGGTTAGTGTTCGGGTTCGGGGTTAGGTTTAGGTTTAGGGTTCGGGTTAGGGTTCGGGTTAGGGTTTGGATTCCGGTAAAGGGTTAGGGTTCAGGTTCGGGTTAGGGTTAGGGTTAGGGTTCCGGTTAGGGTTAGGTTTAGTGTTCGGGTTAGGGTTAGGGTTAGGGTTAGGGGTTAGGGTTAGGGTTCGCGTTAGGGTTAGGGTTAGGGTTAGGGTTCGGGTTAGGGTTAGGGTTCGGTTTAGGGTTAGGGTTAGGGTTAGGGTTAGGTTTAGGGTTAGGTTTGGGTTCGGGTTAGGGTTAGGGTTAGTGTTAGGGTTAGGTTTGGGGTTAGGGTTAGGGTTAGGGTTAGGGGTTAGTGTTAGGGTTGGCGTTAGGGTTAGGGTTAGGGTTCGGGTTAGGGTTAGGGTTCGGGTTAGGGTTAGGCGTTAGGGTTAGGGTTAGGTTTCGTTTTCGGGTTAGGGTTAGGGTTAGGGTTAGGGGTTAGGGTTAGGGTTCGCGTTAGGGTTAGGGTTAGGGTTAGGGTTAGGGTTCGGGTTAGGGATAAAGTTCGGGTTCGGGTTAGGGTTAGTGTTAGTGTTAGGGTTAGGTTTGGGTTCGGGTTAGGGTTAGGTTTAGTGTTAGGGTTAGGTTTGGGGTTAGGGTTAGGGTTAGGGTTAGGGGTTAGTGTTAGGGTTGGTGTTAGGGTTAGGGTTAGGGTTAGGTTTCGGATTAGTTTTAGGTTAGGGTTCGGGTTAGGGTTAGGGTTTTGTTTAAGGTTAGGGTTCGGGTTAGGGTTAGGGTTCGGGTCATTGGTTAGGGTTAGGGTTCGGGTTTGGGTTAGGGTTAGGGTTAGGGTTAGGGTTCGGGTTACGGTTAGGGTTCGGGTTAGGGTTAGGGCTAGGGTTCGGGTTAGGGTTAGGGTTCGGGTTAGGTTTGGGTTCGGGTTAGGTTTTGGGTTAGGGTTAGGGTTCGGGTTCGGGTTAGGGTTCGGGTTATGGTTAGGGTTAGGGGTCGGGTTAGGGTTAGGGTTAGGGTTCGGGTTAGGGTTCGGGTTAGGGTTCGGGTTAGGGTTAGGGGTTAGTGTTAGGGTTAGGGTTAGGGATAGGGTTAAGGTTCGGATTAGGGTTAGATTAGGGTTCGGGTTAGGGTTAGGGTTAGGGTTCGGGTTAGGTTTAGGGTTCGGGTTAGGGTTAGGGTTCGGGTTAGGGGTTAGTGTTAGGGTTCGGGTTCGGGTTAGGGTTAGGGTTAGGGTTAGGGTTCGTTTTAGGGTTAGGGTTAGTGTTAGGGTTAGGATTGGGTTTAGGGTTAGGGTTAGGGTTAGAGGTAGGGTTAGTTTTAGGTTTAGGGTTAGGTTTCGGATTAGTTTTAGGTTAGGGTTCGAGTTAGGGTTAGGGTTTGGGTTAGGGTTAGGGTTCGGGTTAGGTTTAGCGTTCGGGTTAGGGGTTAAGGTTAGGGTTCGGGTTTGGGTTAGGGTTAGGGTTAGGGTTAGGGTTAGGGTTCGGGTTAGGGTTAGGGTTAGTGTTAGGGTTAGTGTTGGGTTTAGGGTTAGTGTTAGGGTTAGGGTTATGTTTCGGGTTAGGGTTAGGGTTCGGGTTAGGGTTAGGGTTAGTGTTAGGGTTAGTGTTGGGTTTAGGGTTAGTGTTAGGGTTAGGGTTATGTTTCGGGTTAGGGTTAGGTTTCGGGTTAGGTTTAGGGTTAGTGTTTGGGTTAGGGTTAGGGTTAGGGTTAGGTTTCGGGTTAGGGTTAGGGTTAGGGTTCGGGTTCGGGTTCGGGTTAGGGTTAGGGTTAGGGTTAGGGTTAGGTTTAGGGTTCGGGTTAGGGTTAGGGTTAGTGTTAGGGTTAGGGTTGGGGTTAGGGTTAGGGTTAGGGTTAGGGGTTAGTGTTAGGGTTAGGGTTAGGTTTAGGGTTAGGGTTAGGTTTCGGATTAGGGTTAGGTTAGGGTTCGGGTTAGGGTTAGGGTTTTGGTTAGGGTTAGGGTTCGGGTTAGGGTTAGGGTTCGGGTCAGGGGTTAGTGTTAGGTTTCGGGTTTGGTTTAGGGTTAGGGTTAGGGTTAGGGTTAGGGTTCGGGTTAGGGTTAGGGTTAGTGTTAGGGTTAGGGTTGGGGTCAGGTTTAGGGTTAGGGTTTGGGTTACGGTTAGGTTTAGGTTTCGGATTAGTGTTAGGTTAGGGTTAGGGTTAGGGTTCGGGTTAGGGTTCGCGTTAGGGTTCGGGTTCGGGTTAGGGTTAGGGGTTAGTGTTCAGGTTAGGGTTAGGGTTAGGGTTCGGGTTAGGGTTCGGGATAGGGTTAGGGTTAGGGTTCGGGTTAGGGTTAGGGTTAGGGTTAGGGATAGGGTTCGGGTTACGGTTAGGGTCCGGGTTAGGTTTAGGGCTAGGGTTCGGGTTAGGGTTAGGGTTAGGGTTCGGGTTAGGGTTCGGGTTAGGTTTAGGGTTAGGGTTCGGGTTAGGTTTAGGTTTCGGGTTAGGGTTAGGGTTAGGGTTAGGGTTCGGGTTAGGGTTAGGTTTCGGGTTCGGGTTAGGTTTAGGGTTAGGGTTCGGGTTAGGGTTAGGGTTCGGGTTAGGGTTAGGGTTCGGGTTAGGGGTTAGTGTTAGGGTTCGGGTTCGGGTTAGGGTTAGGGTTAGGGTTAGGGTTCGTTTTAGGGTTAGGTTTAGTGTTAGGGTTAGGTTTGGGTTTAGGGTTAGGGTTAGGGTTAGCGTTAGAGGTAGGGTTAGGGTTAGGTTTAGGGTTAGGTTTCGGATTAGTGTTAGGTTAGGGTTCGGGTTAGGGTTAGGGTTTGGGTTAGGGTTAGGGTTCGGGTTAGGTTTAGGGTTCGGGTTAGGGGTTAAGGTTAGGGTTCGGGTTTGGGTTAGGGTTAGGGTTAGTGTTAGGTTTAGGGTTCGGGTTAGGGTTAGGGTTAGTGTTAGGGTTAGGGTTGGGGTTAGGGTTAGGGTTAGGTTTAGGGTTAGATTTAGGGTTCGGGTTAGGGTTAGGGTTCGGGTTAGGGTTAGGGTTAGTGTTCGGGTTAGGGTTAGGGTTAGTGTTATGGTTAGGGTTAGGTTTTAGTGTTAGGGTTAGCGTTAGGTTTAGGGTTAGGCGTTAGGGGTAGGGTTAGGGTTATGGTTAGGGTTAGGGTTCGGGTTAGCGTTAGGGTTCCGATTAGGGTTAGGGTTAGGTTTAGGGTTAGGGTTAGGGTTCGGGTTAGGGTTAGGGTTTGGGTTAGGGTTAGGGTTAGGGTTAGGGTTAGTGTTCGGGTTAGGGTTAGGTTTAGGGTTAGGGTTAGGGTTAGGTTTTAGGGTTAGGGTTATGGTTAGGGTTAGGGTTAGGGGTTAGTGTTAGGGTTGGTGTTAGTGTTAGGGTTAGGGTTAGGGTTAGGGTTAGGGTTCGGGTTAGGGTTAGGGTTAGGGTTCGGGTTAGGATTAGGGTTCGGGTTAGGTTTCTGGTTAGGGTTAGGGGTTAGGGTTAGGGTTAGGTTTCGGTTTCGGGTTAGGTTTAGGGTTATTGTTAGGGGTTAGGGTTAGGGTTCACGTTAGGGTTAGGGTTAGGGTTAGGATTAGGGTTCGGGTTAGGGTTAGGCGTTAGGGTTAGGGTTAGGTTTCCGTTTCGGGTTAGGGTTAGGGTTAGAGTTAGGGGTTAGGGTTAGGGTTCGCGTTAGGGTTAGGGTTAGGGTTAGGGTTCGGGTTAGGGATAGAGTTCGGGTTCGGGTTAGGGTTAGTGTTAGGGTTAGGGTTAGTTTTGGGTTCGGGTTAGGGTTAGGGTTAGTGTTAGTGTTAGGTTTGGGGTTAGGGTTAGGTTTAGGGTTAGGGGTTAGTGTTAGGGTTGGTGTTAGGGTTAGGGTTAGGGTTAGGTTTCGGATTAGTTTTAGGTTAGGGTTCGGGTTAGGGGTAGGGTTTTGTTTAAGGTTAGGGTTCGGGTTAGGGTTAGGGTTCGGGTCATTGGTTAGGGTTAGGGTTCGGGTTTGGGTTAGGGTTAGGGTTAGGGTTAAGGTTCGGGTTACGGTTAGGGTTCGGGTTAGGGTTAGGGCTAGGGTTCGGGTTAGGCTTAGGGTTCGGGTTAGGTTTGGGTTCGGGTTAGGTTTTGGGTTAGGGTTAGGGTTCGGGTTCGGGTTAGGGTTCGGGTTATGGTTAGGGTTAGGGGTCGGGTTTGGGTTAGGGTTAGGGTTCGGGTTAGGGTTCGGGTTAGGGTTCGGGTTAGGGTTAGGGTTAGGGTTCGGGTTAGGGTTAGGGTTCGGGTTAGGGTTAGGTTTCGGGTTAGGGGTTAGTGTTAGGGTTCGGGTTCGGGTTAGGGTTAGGGTTAGGGTTAGGGTTCGTTTTAGGGTTAGGGTTAGTGTTAGGGTTAGGTTTGGGTTTAGGGTTAGGGTTAGGGTTAGGGTTAGAGGTAGGGTTAGGTTTAGGTTTAGGGTTAGGTTTCGGATTAGTTTTAGGTTAGGGTTCGAGTTAGGGTTAGGTTTTGGGTTAGGGTTAGGGTTCGGGTTAGGTTTAGCGTTCGGGTTAGGGGTTAAGTTTAGGGTTCGGGTTTGGTTTAGGGTTAGGGTTAGGGTTAGGGTTCGGGTTAGGGTTAGGGTTAGTGTTAGGGTTAGTGTTGGGTTTAGGGTTAGTGTTAGGGTTAGGGTTAGGTTTCGGGTTAGGGTTAGGGTTCGGGTTAGGTTTAGGGTTAGTGTTTGGGTTAGGGTTAGGGTTAGGGTTAGGTTTCGGGTTAGGGTTAGGGTTAGGGTTCGGGTTCGGGTTCGGGTTAGGGTTAGGGTTAGGGTTAGGTTTAGGGTTCGGGTTAGGGTTAGGGTTAGTGTTAGGGTTAGGGTTGGGGTTAGGGTTAGGGTTAGTGTTAGGGGTTAGTGTTAGGGTTAGGGTTAGGTTTAGGGTTAGGGTTAGGTTTCGGATTAGAGTTAGGTTAGGGTTCGTGTTAGGGTTAGGGTTTTGGTTAGGGTTAGGGTTCGGGTTAGGGTTAGGGTTCGGGTCAGGGGTTAGTGTTAGGTTTCGGGTTTGGTTTAGGGTTAGGTTTAGGGTTAGGGTTAGGGTTCGGGTTAGGGTTAGGGTTAGTGTTAGGGTTAGGGTTGGGGTCAGGTTTAGGGTTAGGGTTTGGGTTACGGTTAGGTTTAGGTTTCGGATTAGTGTTAGGTTAGGGTTCGGGTTAGGGTTCGGGTTAGGGTTCGCGTTAGGGTTCGGGTTCGGGTTAGGGTTAGGGGTTAGTGTTCAGGTTAGGGTTAGGGTTAGGGTTCGGGTTAGGGTTCGGGATAGGGTTAGGGTTAGGGTTCGGGTTAGGGTTAGGGTTAGGGTTAGGGTTAGGGTTCGGGTTACGGTTAGGGTCCGGGTTAGGTTTAGGGCTAGGGTTCGGGTTAGGGTTAGGGTTAGGGTTCGGGTTAGGGTTCGGGTTAGGTTTAGGGTTAGGGTTCGGGTTAGGTTTAGGTTTCGGGTTAGGGTTAGGGTTAGGGTTAGGGTTCGGGTTAGGGTTAGGTTTCGGGTTCGGGTTAGGTTTAGGGTTAGGGTTCGGGTTAGGGTTAGGGTTCGGGTTAGGGTTAGGGTTCGGGTTAGGGGTTAGTGTTAGGGTTCGGGTTCGGGTTAGGGTTAGGGTTAGGGTTAGGGTTCGTTTTAGGGTTAAGTTTAGTGTTAGGGTTAGGTTTGGGTTTAGGGTTAGGGTTAGGGTTAGCGTTAGAGGTAGGGTTAGGGTTAGGTTTAGGGTTAGGTTTCGGATTAGTGTTAGGTTAGGGTTCGGGTTAGGGTTAGGGTTTGGGTTAGGGTTAGGGTTCGGGTTAGGTTTAGGGTTCGGGTTAGGGGTTAAGGTTAGGGTTCGGGTTTGGGTTAGGGTTAGGGTTAGTGTTAGGTTTAGGGTTCGGGTTAGGGTTAGGGTTAGTGTTATGGTTAGGGTTGGGGTTAGGGTTAGGGTTAGGTTTAGGGTTAGAGTTAGGGTTCGGGTTAGGTTTAGGATTCGGGTTAGGGTTAGGGTTAGTGTTCGGGTTAGGGTTAGGGTTAGTGTTATGGTTAGGGTTAGGTTTTAGGGTTAGGGTTAGCGTTAGGTTTAGGGTTAGGCGTTAGGGGTAGGGTTAGGGTTATGGTTAGGGTTAGGGTTCGGGTTAGCGTTAGGGTTCCGATTAGGGTTAGGGTTAGGTTTAGGGTTAGGGTTAGGGTTCGGGTTAGGGTTAGGGTTTGGGTTAGGGTTAGGGTTAGGGTTAGTGTTCGGGTTAGGGTTAGGTTTAGGGTTAGGGTTAGGGTTAGGTTTTAGGGTTAGGGTTAGGGTTAGGGTTAGGGGTTAGTGTTAGGGTTAGGGTTAGGGTTAGGGTTAGGGTTAGGGTTCGGTTTAGGGTTAGGGTTCGGGTTAGGATTAGGGTTCGGGTTAGGTTTCTGGTTAGGGTTAGGGGTTAGGGTTAGGGTTAGGTTTCGGTTTCGGGTTAGGTTTAGGGTTATTGTTAGGGGTTAGGGTTAGGGTTCACGTTAGGGTTAGGGTTAGGGTTAGGATTAGGGTTCGGGTTAGGGTTAGGGTTCGGGTTAGGGTTAGGGTTAGTGTTAGGGTTAGGTTTGGGGTTAGGTTTCGGGTTATGTTTAGGGTTAGGGTTCGGGTTAGGTTTAGGTTTCGGGTTAGGGTTAGGGTTAGGGTTAGGTTTCGGGTTAGGGTTAGGGTTCGGGTTAGGTTTGGGTTCGGGTTAGGTTTTGGGTTAGGGTTAGGGTTCGGGTTCGGGTTAGGGTTAGGGTTCGGGTCATTGGTTAGGGTTAGGGTTCGGGTTTGGGTTAGGGTTAGGTTTAGGGTTAGGGTTCGGGTTACGGTTAGGGTTCTGGTTAGGGTTAGGGCTAGGGTTCGGTTTAGGGTTAGGGTTAGGGTTCGGGTTAGGTTTCGGGTTATGTTTAGGGTTAGGGTTCGGGTTAGGTTTAGGTTTCGGGTTAGGGTTAGGGTTAGGGTTAGGTTTCGGGTTAGGGTTAGGGTTCGGGTTAGGTTTGGGTTCGGGTTAGGTTTTGGGTTAGGGTTAGGGTTCGGGTTCGGGTTAGGGTTAGGGTTCGGGTTAGGGTTAGGGTAAGGGTTCGGATTAGGGTTAGGGTTCGGGTTAGGGTTAGGGTTAGGGTTCGGTTTAGGGTTCGGGTTAGGGTTAGGTTTAGGGTTCGTGTTACTGTTCGGTTTAGGGGTCGGGTTAGGGTTAGGGTTAGGGTTCGAGTTAGGGTTAGGGTTAGGGTT
>JAVLSZ010000034.1:2492500-2527500 GCA_032313775.1 Urocyon cinereoargenteus
TTAGGGTTAGGGTTCGGGTTAGGGTTAGGGTTAGGGTTTTGGTTAGGGTTAGGGTTAGGTTTAGGGTTCGGGTTACGGTTCGGGTTAGGGTTAGGGTTAGGATTCGGGTTAGGGTTAGGGTTCGGGTTAGGGTTAGGGTTAGGGTTAGGGTTAGTGTTAGGGTTAGGGTTAGGGTTAGGGTTAGGTTTCGGATTAGAGTTAGGTTAGGGTTCGGGTTAGGGTTAGGGTTCGGGTCAGGGGTTAGTGTTAGGGTTCGGGTTTGTTTAGGGTTAGGGTTAGGGTTAGGGTTAGTGTTAGGGTTAGGTTTGGGGATAGGGTTAGGGTTAGGTTTAGGGTTAGAGGTAGGGTTAGGGTTAGGGTTAGGGTTAGGGTTCGGATTAGGGTTAGATTAGTGTTCGGGTTAGGGTTAGGCTTTGGGTTAGGGTTAGGGTCGCTTTAGGGTTAGGGTTCGGGTTAGCGGTTAGGGTTAGGGTTCGGGTTTGGGTTAGGTTTAGGGTTAGGGTTAGGGTTAGGGTTCGGGTTAGGGTTAGGGTTAGTGTTAGGGTTAGGGTTGGGGTTAGGGTTAGTTTTAGGGTTAGGGTTAGGGTTTGGGTTAGGTATCGGATTAGGGTTAGTTTAGGGTTAGGGTTAGGGTTCGGGTTAGGGTTAGGGTTAGGGTTCGGGTTAGGGTTAGGGTTAGGTTTAGGATTAGAGGTAGGGTTAGGGTTAGGGTTCGGGTTAGGGTTAGGGTTAGGTTTAGGATTAGAGGTAGGGTTAGGGTTAGGGTTAGGGTTAGGGTTCGGGTTAGGGTTAGGGTTAGGGTTAGGGTTAGTGTTAGGGTTAGGGTTAGGGTTAGGGTTAGGTTTCGGATTAGAGTTAGGTTAGGGTTCGGGTTAGGGTTAGGGTTTTGGTTAGGGTTCGGGTTCGGGTTAGGGTTCGGGTTTAGTTTAGGGTTCGGTTTAGTGTTAGGTTTAGGCTTAGGGTTCGGGTTAGGGTTAGGCTTCGGGTTCGGGTTCGGGTTAGGGTTAGGGTTCGGGTTAGGGTTAGGTTTCGGGTTACGGTTAGGGTTAGGCTTCGGGTTAGGTTTAGGGTTAGGGTTCGGGGTAGTGTTAGGGTTCGGGTTAGGGTTAGGGTTCGGGTTAGGGTTCGGGTTAGGGTTAGGTTTCGGGTAGGGTTAGGGTTCGGCTTTGGGTTAGGGTTCGGGTTAGGGTTAGGGTTCTAGTTCGGGTTAGGGTTAGGTTTAGGGTTCGGGTTCGGGTTAGGGTTAGGTTTAGGGTTAGGGTTAGGGTTCGGATTAGGGTTAGGGGTACAGTTCGGGTTAGGGTTCGGGTTCGGGTTAGGGTTATGTTTAGGGTTAGGGTTAGGGTTCGGGTTAGGGTTAGGGTTCGGGTTAGGGTTAGGGGTTAGGGTTAGGGTTAGGTTTCAGTTTCGGGTTAGGGTTAGGGTTAAGGTTAGTGGTTAGGGTTAGGGTTCGCGTTAGCGTTAGGGTTAGTGTTAGGGTTAGGTTTAGGGTTCGGGTTAGGGTTAGGGTTAGGGTTCGGGTTCGGGTTAGGGTTAGGGTTAGTGTTAGGGTTAGGGTTGGGTTTAGGGTTAGGGTTATGGGTTAGTGTTAGCGTTAGAGTTAGGGTTAGGGTTAGGTTTCGGATTAGAGTTAGGTTAGGGTTCGGGTTAGGGTTAGGGTTTTGGTTAGGGTTAGGGTTCGGTTTAGGGTTAGGGTTCGGGTCAGGGGTTAGGGTTAGGGTTCGGGTTCGGGTTAGGGTTAGGGTTAGGGTTAGGGTTCAGGTTAGGGTTAGGGTTAGTGTTAGGGTTAGGGTTGGGGTTAGGTTTAGGTTTAGGGTTAGGGTTCGGGTTAGGGTTAGGTATCGGATTAGGGTTAGGTTAGGGTTAGGGTTAGGGTTCGGGTTAGGGTTCGGGTTAGGGTTCGGGTTAGGTTTAGGGTTAGGGTTCGGGTTAGGGTTCGGGTTCGGGTTAGGTTTAGGTGTTAGTGTTCAGGTTAGGGTTAGGGTTAGGGTTCGGGTTAGGGTTCGGGTTAGGGTTAGGTTTAGGGTTCGGGTTAGGGTTAGGGTTAGGGTTAGGGTTCGGGTTACGGTTAGGTTTCGGGTTAGGGTTAGGGCTAGGGTTCGGGTTAGGGTTAGGGTTAGGGTTCGGTTTAGTGTTAGAGTTCGGGTTAGGGTTAGGGTTAGGGTTCGGGTTAGGGTTCGGGTTAGGTTTAGGGTTAGGTTTCGGGTTAGGTTTAGGTTTCGGGTTAGGGTTAGGGTTAGGGTTCGGGTTAGGGTTAGGGTTCGGTTTAGGGTTGGGTTCGCGTTAGGTTTCGGGTTAGGGTTAGGGTTCGGGTTCGGGTTAGGGTTAGGGTTCGGGTTAGGGTTAGGGTTAGGGTTCGGGTTAGGGTTAGGGTTCGGGTTAGGGTTAGGGTTCGGGTTAGGGTTAGGGTTAGGGTTAGGTTTAGGGTTCGGGTTAGGGTTAGGGTTAGGGTTAGGTATCGGGTTAGGGTTAGGGTTCGGGTAAGGGTTAGGGTTAGATTCGGTTTCGGGTTAGGGTTAGGGTTGGGGTTCGGGTTAGGGTTCGGGTTAGGGTTCGGGTTAGGGTTAGGGTTAGGGTTAGGGTTCGGGTTCGGGGTTAGGTTTAGGGTTAGGGTTCGGGTTAGGGTTCGGGTTAGTGTTAGGATTCGGGTAAAGGGTTAGGGTTCGGGTTCGGGTTAGGGTTGGGGTTAGGGTCCCGGTTAGGGTTAGGTTTAGTGTTTGGGTTAGGGTTAGGGTTAGGGTTAGGGTTAGGGTTTGGGTTAGGGTTCGGGTTAGGGTTCGGGTTAGGGTTAGGGTTAGGGTTAGGGTTCGGGTTAGGGTTACGGTTCGGGTTAGGGTTAGGGTTAGGTTTCGGGTTAGGGTTAGGGTTAGGGTTCGGGTTAGGGTTAGGGTTCGGGTTAGGGTTAGATTTAGGGTTCGGGTTCGGGTTAGGGTTAGGGTTCAGTTTAGGGTTAGGGTTCGGTTTAGGGTTAGGGTTCGGGTTAGGGTTAGGGTTCGGGTTAGGGTTAGATTTAGGGTTCGGGTTAGGGTTAGGGTTAGGGTTCAGTTTAGGGTTAGGGTTCGGGTTAGGGTTAGGTTTCGGGTTAGGGTTCAGGTTAGGGTTAGGTTTCGGGTAGGGTTACGGTTCGGGTTAGGGTTAGGGTTCGGGTTAGGGTTAGGGTTCTAGTTCGGGTTAGGGTTAGGTTTAGGGTTCGGGTTCGGGTTAGGGTTAGGTTTAGGGTTAGGGTTAGGGTTCGGATTAGGGTTAGGGGTACAGTTCGGGTTAGGGTTCGGGTTCGGGTTAGGGTTATGTTTAGGGTTAGGGTTAGGGTTCGGGTTAGGGTTAGGGTTCGGGTTAGGGTTAGGGGTTAGGGTTAGGGTTAGGTTTCAGTTTCGGGTTAGGGTTAGGGTTAAGGTTAGGGGTTAGGGTTAGGGTTCGCGTTAGCGTTAGGGTTAGTGTTAGGGTTAGGGTTAGGGTTCGGGTTAGATTTAGGGTTAGGGTTCGGGTTTGGGTTACGGTTAGGGTTAGTGTTAGGGTTAGGGTTGGGTTTAGGGTTAGGGTTAGGGGTTAGTGTTAGGGTTAGGGTTAGGGTTAGGGTTAGGTTTCGGATTAGAGTTAGGTTAGGGTTCGGGTTAGGGTTAGGGTTTTGGTTAGGGTTAGGGTTCGGGTTAGGGTTAGGGTTCGGGTCAGGGGTTAGTGTTAGGGTTCGGGTTTGTTTAGGGTTAGGGTTAGGGTTAGGGTTAGGGTTTGGGTTAGGGTTAGGGTTAGTGTTAGGGATAGGGTTGGGGTTTGGTTTAGGGTTAGGGTTTGGGTTAGGGTTAGGGTTAGGGTTCGGATTAGGGTTAGGTTAGGTTTAGGGTTAGGGTTCGGGTTAGGTTTAGGTTTCGGGTTAGGGTTAGGGTTAGGGTTAGGGTTCGGGTTAGGGTTAGGGTTCGGGTTAGGGTTGGTTTCGGGTTAGGTTTCGGGTTAGGGTTAGGGTTCGGGTTAGGGTTAGTGTTAGGGTTCGGTTTCGGGTTCGGGTTCGGGTTAGGGTTAGGGTTAGGGTTAGGGTTCGGTTTAGGGTTAGGGTTAGTGTTAGGGTTAGTTTTGGGGATAGGGTTAGGGTTAGGTTTAGGGTTAGAGGTAGGGTTAGGGTTAGGGTTAGGGTTAGGGTTCGGATTAGGGTTAGATTAGTGTTCGGGTTAGGGTTAGGCTTTGGGTTAGGGTTAGGGTCGCTTTAGGGTTAGGGTTCGGGTTAGGGGTTAGGGTTAGGGTTCGGGTTTGGGTTAGGTTTAGGGTTAGGGTTAGGGTTAGGGTTCGGGTTAGGGTTAGGGTTAGTGTTAGGGTTAGGTTTGGGGTTAGGGTTAGTTTTAGGGTTAGGGTTAGGGTTAGGGTTAGGTATCGGATTAGGGTTAGGTTAGGGTTAGGGTTAGGGTTCGGGTTAGGGTTAGGGTTAGGGTTCGGGTTAGGGTTAGGGTTAGGTTTAGGATTAGAGGTAGGGTTAGGTTTAGGGTTCGGGTTAGGGTTAGGGTTAGGGTTAGGGTTAGGGTTAGGGTTCGGGTTAGGTTTAGGGTTAGGGTTCGGGTTAGGGTTCGGGTTCGGGTTAGGGTTAGGTGTTAGTGTTCAGGTTAGGGTTAGGGTTAGGGTTCGGGTTAGGGTTCGGGTTAGGGTTAGGTTTAGGGTTCGGGTTAGGTTTAGGGTTAGGGTTAGGGTTCGGGTTACGGCTAGGTTTCGGGTTAGGGTTAGGGCTAGGGTTCGGGTTAGGGTTAGGGTTAGGGTTCGGTTTAGTGTTAGAGTTCGGTTTAGGGTTAGGGATAGGTTTTAGGGTTAGCGTTAGGGTTAGGTTTAGGGTTAGGGGTTAGGGTTAGGGTTAGGGTTATGGTTAGGGTTAGGGTTCGGGTTAGCGTTAGGGTTCTTATTAGGGTTAGGGTTAAGTTAAGGGTTAGGGTTAGCGTTCGGGGTAGGGTTAGGGTTAGGGTTCGGGTTAGGGTTAGGGTTAGGGTTCGGGTTAGGGTTAGGGTTAGGGTTCGGGTTAGGGTTAGGGTTAGGGTTTTGGTTAGGGTTAGGGTTAGGTTTAGGGTTCGGGTTACGGTTCGGGTTAGGGTTAGGGTTAGGATTCGGGTTAGGGTTAGGGTTCGGGTTAGGGTTAGGGTTCGGGTTAGGGTTAGATTTAGGGTTCGGGTTAGGGTTAGGGTTAGGGTTCAGGTTAGGGTTAGGGTTCGGGTTCGGGTTATGGTTAGGGTTCGGGTTCGGGTTAGGGTTCGGGTTTAGTTTAGGGTTCGGTTTAGTGTTAGGTTTAGGCTTAGGGTTCGGGTTAGGGTTAGGGTTCGGGTTCGGGTTCGGGTTAGGGTTAGGGTTCGGGTTAGGGTTAGGTTTCGGGTTAAGGTTAGGGTTAGGCTTCGGGTTAGGTTTAGGGTTAGGGTTCGGGGTAGTGTTAGGGTTCGGGTTAGGGTTAGGGTTCGGGTTAGGGTTCGGGTTAGGGTTAGGTTTCGGGTAGGGTTAGGGTTCAGGTTTGGGTTAGGGTTCGGGTTAGGGTTAGGGTTCTAGTTCGGGTTAGGGTTAGGTTTAGGGTTCGGGTTCGGGTTAGGGTTAGGTTTAGGGTTAGGGTTAGGGTTCGGATTAGGGTTAGGGGTACAGTTTGGGTTAGGGTTCGGGTTCGGGTTAGGGTTATGTTTAGGGTTAGGGTTAGGGTTCGAGTTAGGGTTAGGGTTCGGGTTAGGGTTAGGGGTTAGGGTTAGGGTTAGGTTTCAGTTTCGGGTTAGGGTTAGGGTTAAGGTTAGTGGTTAGGGTTAGGGTTCGCGTTAGCGTTAGGGTTAGTGTTAGGGTTAGGGTTAGGGATCGGGTTAGGGTTAGGGTTAGGGTTCGGGTTCGGGTTAGGGTTAGGGTTAGTGTTAGGGTTAGGGTTGGGTTTAGGGTTAGGGTTATGGGTTAGTGTTAGCGTTAGAGTTAGGGTTAGGGTTAGGTTTCGGATTAGAGTTAGGTTAGGTTTCGGGTTAGGGTTAGGGTTTTGGTTAGGGTTAGGGTTCGGTTTAGGGTTAGGGTTCGGGTCAGGGGTTAGGGTTAGGGTTCGGGTTCGGGTTAGGGTTAGGGTTAGGGTTAGGGTTCAGGTTAGGGTTAGGGTTAGTGTTAGGGTTAGGGTTGGGGTTAGGTTTAGGTTTAGGGTTAGGGTTCGGGTTAGGGTTAGGTATCGGATTAGGGTTAGGTTAGGGTTAGGGTTAGGGTTCGGGTTAGGGTTCGGGTTAGGGTTCGGGTTAGGGTTAGGGTTCGGGTTAGGGTTAGGTTTAGGTTTAGAGGTAGGGTTAGGGTTAGGGTTCGGGTTAGGGTTAGGGTTAGGGTTAGGGTTAGGGTTAGGGTTCGGGTTAGGTTTAGGGTTAGGTTTAGGGTTAGGGTTCGGGTTTGGGTTAGGGTTAGGGTTAGTGTTAGGGTTAGGGTTGGGTTTAGGTTTAGGGTTAGGGGTTAGTGTTAGGGTTAGGGTTAGGGTTAGGGTTAGGTTTCGGATTAGAGTTAGGTTAGGGTTCGGGTTAGGGTTAGGGTTTTGGTTAGGGTTAGGGTTCGGGTTAGGGTTAGGGTTCGGGTCAGGGGTTAGTGTTAGGGTTCGGGTTTGTTTAGGGTTAGGGTTAGGGTTAGGGTTAGGGTTTGGGTTAGGGTTAGGGTTAGTGTTAGGGTTAGGGTTGGGGTTTGGTTTAGGGTTAGGGTTTGGGTTAGGGTTAGGGTTAGGGTTCGGATTAGGGTTAGGTTAGGTTTAGGGTTAGGGTTCGGGTTAGGTTTAGGTTTCGGGTTAGGGTTAGGGTTAGGGTTAGGGTTCGGGTTAGGGTTAGGGTTCGGGTTAGGGTTGGTTTCGGGTTAGGTTTCGGGTTAGGGTTAGGGTTCGGGTTAGGGTTAGGGTTAGGGTTCGGTTTCGGGTTCGGGTTAGGGTTAGGGTTAGGGTTAGGGTTCGGTTTAGGGTTAGGGTTAGTGTTAGGGTTAGTTTTGGGGATAGGGTTAGGGTTAGGTTTAGGGTTAGAGGTAGGGTTAGGGTTAGGGTTAGGGTTAGGGTTCGGATTAGGGTTAGATTAGTGTTCGGGTTAGGGTTAGGCTTTGGGTTAGGGTTAGGGTCGCTTTAGGGTTAGGGTTCGGGTTAGGGGTTAGGGTTAGGGTTCGGGTTTGGGTTAGGTTTAGGGTTAGGGTTAGGGTTAGGGTTCGGGTTAGGGTTAGGGTTAGTGTTAGGGTTAGGGTTGGGGTTAGGGTTAGTTTTAGGGTTAGGGTTAGGGTTAGGGTTAGGTATCGGATTAGGGTTAGGTTAGGGTTAGGGTTAGGGTTCGGGTTAGGGTTAGGGTTAGGGTTCGGGTTAGGGTTAGGGTTAGGTTTAGGATTAGAGGTAGGGTTAGGTTTAGGGTTCGGGTTAGGGTTAGGGTTAGGGTTAGGGTTAGGGTTAGGGTTCGGGTTAGGTTTAGGGTTAGGGTTCGGGTTAGGGTTCGGGTTCGGGTTAGGGTTAGGTGTTAGTGTTCAGGTTAGGGTTAGGGTTAGGGTTCGGGTTAGGGTTCGGGTTAGGGTTAGGTTTAGGGTTCGGGTTAGGTTTAGGGTTAGGGTTAGGGTTCGGGTTACGGCTAGGTTTCGGGTTAGGGTTAGGGCTAGGGTTCGGGTTAGGGTTAGGGTTAGGGTTCGGTTTAGTGTTAGAGTTCGGTTTAGGGTTAGGGATAGGTTTTAGGGTTAGCGTTAGGGTTAGGTTTAGGGTTAGGGGTTAGGGTTAGGGTTAGGGTTAGGGTTAGGGTTAGGGTTAGGGTTCGGGTTAGCGTTAGGGTTCTTATTAGGGTTAGGGTTAAGTTAAGGGTTAGGGTTAGCGTTCGGGGTAGGGTTAGGGTTAGGGTTCGGGTTAGGGTTAGGGTTAGGGTTCGGGTTAGGGTTAGGGTTAGGGTTCGGGTTAGGGTTAGGGTTAGGGTTTTGGTTAGGGTTAGGGTTAGGTTTAGGGTTCGGGTTACGGTTCGGGTTAGGGTTAGGGTTAGGATTCGGGTTAGGGTTAGGGTTCGGGTTAGGGTTAGGGTTCGGGTTAGGGTTAGATTTAGGGTTCGGGTTAGGGTTAGGGTTAAGGTTCAGGTTAGGGTTAGGGTTCGGGTTCGGGTTATGGTTAGGGTTCGGGTTCGGGTTAGGGTTCGGGTTTAGTTTAGGGTTCGGTTTAGTGTTAGGTTTAGGCTTAGGGTTCGGGTTAGGGTTAGGGTTCGGGTTCGGGTTCGGGTTAGGGTTAGGGTTCGGGTTAGGGTTAGGTTTCGGGTTAAGGTTAGTGTTAGGCTTCGGGTTAGGTTTAGGGTTAGGGTTCGGGGTAGTGTTAGGGTTCGGGTTAGGGTTAGGGTTCTGGTTAGGGTTCGGGTTAGGGTTAGGTTTCGGGTAGGGTTAGGGTTCGGGTTTGGGTTAGGGTTCGGGTTAGGGTTAGGGTTCTAGTTCGGGTTAGGGTTAGGTTTAGGGTTCGGGTTCGGGTTAGGGTTAGGTTTAGGGTTAGGGTTAGGGTTCGGATTCGGGTTAGGGGTACAGTTCGGGTTAGGGTTCGGGTTCGGGTTAGGGTTATGTTTAGGGTTAGGGTTAGGGTTCGGGTTAGGGTTAGGGTTCGGGTTAGGGTTAGGGGTTAGGGTTAGGGTTAGGTTTCAGTTTCGGGTTAGGGTTAGGGTTAAGGTTAGTGGTTAGGGTTAGGTTTCGCGTTAGCGTTAGGGTTAGTGTTAGGGTTAGGGTTAGGGTTCGGGTTAGGGTTAGGGTTAGGGTTCGGGTTCGGGTTCGGGTTAGGGTTAGTGTTAGGGTTAGGGTTGGGTTTAGGGTTAGGGTTATGGGTTAGTGTTAGCGTTAGAGTTAGGGTTAGGGTTAGGTTTCGGATTAGAGTTAGGTTAGGGTTCGGGTTAGGGTTAGGGTTTTGGTTAGGGTTAGGGTTCGGTTTAGGGTTAGGGTTCGGGTCAGGGGTTAGGGTTAGGGTTCGGGTTTGGGCTAGGGTTAGGGTTAGGGTTAGGGTTCAGGTTAGGGTTAGGGTTAGTGTTAGGGTTAGGGTTGGGGTTAGGTTTAGGTTTAGGGTTAGGGTTCGGGTTAGGGTTAGGTATCGGATTAGGGTTAGGTTAGGGTTAGGGTTAGGGTTCGGGTTAGGGTTCGGGTTAGGGTTCGGGTTAGGGTTAGGGTTCGGGTTAGGGTTAGGTTTAGGTTTAGAGGTAGGGTTAGGGTTAGGGTTCGGGTTAGGGTTAGGGTTAGGGTTAGGGTTAGGGTTAGGGTTCGGGTTAGGTTTAGGGTTAGGGTTCGGGTTAGGGTTCGGGTTCGGGTTAGGTTTAGGTGTTAGTGTTCAGGTTAGGGTTAGGGTTAGGGTTCGGGTTAGGGTTCGGGTTAGGGTTAGGTTTAGGGTTCGGGTTAGGGTTAGGGTTAGGGTTAGGATTCGGGTTACGGTTAGGTTTCGGGTTAGGGTTAGGGCTAGGGTTCGGGTTAGGGTTAGGGTTAGGGTTCGGTTTAGTGTTAGAGTTCGGGTTAGGGTTAGGGTTAGGGTTCGGGTTAGGGTTCGGGTTAGGTTTAGGGTTAGGTTTCGGGTTAGGTTTAGGTTTCGGGTTAGGGTTAGGGTTAGGGTTCGGGTTAGGGTTAGGGTTCGGTTTAGGGTTGGGTTCGCGTTAGGTTTCGGGTTAGGGTTAGGGTTCGGGTTAGGGTTCGGGTTAGGGTTCGGGTTAGGGTTAGGGTTCGGGTTAGGGTTAGGTTTAGGTTTAGAGGTAGGGTTAGGGTTAGGGTTCGGGTTAGGGTTAGGGTTAGGGTTAGGGTTAGGGTTAGGGTTAGGGTTCGGGTTAGGTTTAGGGTTAGGGTTCGGGTTAGGGTTCGGGTTCGGGTTAGGTTTAGGTGTTAGTGTTCAGGTTAGGGTTAGGGTTAGGGTTCGGGTTAGGGTTCGGGTTAGGGTTAGGTTTAGGGTTCGGGTTAGGGTTAGGGTTAGGTTTAGGGTTCGGGTTACAGTTAGGTTTCGGGTTAGGGTTAGGGCTAGGGTTCGGGTTAGGGTTAGGGTTAGGGTTCGGTTTAGTGTTAGAGTTCGGGTTAGGGTTAGTGTTAGGGTTCGGGTTAGGGTTCGGGTTAGGTTTAGGGTTAGGTTTCGGGTTAGGTTTAGGTTTCGGGTTAGGGTTAGGGTTAGGGTTCGGGTTAGGGTTAGGGTTCGGTTTAGGGTTGGGTTCGCGTTAGGTTTCGGGTTAGGGTTAGGGTTCGGGTTCGGGTTAGGTTTAGGGTTCGGGTTAGGGTTAGGGTTAGGGTTCGGGTTAGGGTTAGGGTTCGGGTTAGGGTTAGGGTTCGGGTTAGGGTTAGGGTTAGGGTTAAGTTTAGGTTTCGGGTTAGGGTTAGGGTTAGGGTTAGGTATCGGGTTAGGGTTAGGGTTCGGGTAAGGGTTAGGGTTAGATTCGGTTTCGGGTTAGGGTTAGGGTTGGGGTTCGGGTTAGGGTTCGGGTTAGGGTTCGGGTTAGGGTTAGGGTTAGGGTTAGGGTTCGGGTTCGGGATTAGGTTTAGGGTTAGGGTTCGGGTTAGGGTTCGGGTTAGTGTTAGGATTCGGGTAAAGGGTTAGGGTTCGGGTTCGGGTTAGGGTTGGGGTTAGGGTCCCGGTTAGGGTTAGGTTTAGTGTTTGGGTTAGGGTTAGGGTTAGGGTTAGGGTTAGGGTTTGGGTTAGGGTTCGGGTTAGGGTTCGAGTTTAGGGTTAGGGTTAGGGTTAGGGTTCGGGTTAGGGTTACGGTTCGGGTTAGGTTTAGGGTTAGGGTTAGGGTTCGGGTTAGGTTTCGGTTTAGGGTTCGGGTTAGAGTTAGAGTTCGGGTTAGGGTTAGGGTTAGGGTTAGGGTTAGGGTTCGGGTTAGGGTTAGGGTTAGGGTTAGGGTTATGGTTAGGGTTCGGGTTAGGGTTAGGGTTATGTTTCGGGTTCGGGTTCGGGTTAGGGTTAGGGTTAGTGTTAGGATTAGGTTTCGGGTTAGGGTTCCGGTTCGGGTTAGGGTTAGGGTTAGGGTTAGGGTTCGGGTTAGGGTTCGGGTTAGGGTTCGGGTTCGGGTTCGGGTTAGGGTTAGGGTTCGGGTTAGTGTTCGAGTTCGGGTTAGGGTTAGGGGTTAGTGTTCAGGTTAGGGTTTGGGTTCGGGTGAGGGTTCGGGTTAGGGTTCGGGTTAGGGTTCGGGTTATGGTTAGGGTTAGGGTTCGGGTTAGGATTAGGTTTAGGGTTCGGGTTAGGGTTCGATTTAGGGTTCGGGTTAGGGTTAGGGTTAGGGTTCGTGTTAGGGTTCGGGTTAGAAGTCGGGTTAGGTTTAGGGTTAGGGTTCGGGTTAGGGTTAGGTTTAGGGTTCGGGTTAGGGTTAGAGTTCGGGTTAGGGTTAGGGTTAGGGTCGGGTTCGGGTTAGGGTTAGGTTTGGGGTTCCCGTTAGGGTTCGGGTTAGGGTTCGGTTTAGGGTTAGGGATAGGGTTAGGGTTCGGGTTCGGGTTAGGGATAGGGGTTAGTGTTCAGGTTAGGGTTAGGGTTAGGGTTCGGGTTACGGTTCGGGTTAGGGTTAGGGTTAGGGTTCGGGTTAGGGTTAGGGTTAGGGTTTGGGTTAGGGTTCGGGTTAGGGTTCGGGTTAGGGTTAGGGGTTAGTGTTAGGGTTAGGGTTAGGGTTAGGGTTCGGATTAGGGTTAGGTTAGGGTTCGGGTTAGGGTTAGGGTTCGGGTTAGGGTTAGGGTTGGGTTAGGGTTAGGGTTCGGGTTAGGGGTTAGTGTTAGGGTTCGGGTTCGGGTTTGGGTTAGGTTTAGGGTTAGGTTTCGGTTTAGGGTTAGGGTTAGTGTTAGGGTTAGGTTTGGGGTTAGGGTTAGGGTTAGGGTTAGGGTTAGAGTTAGGGTTAGGGTTAGGGTTAGGGTTAGGTTTCGGATTAGGGTTAGGTTAGGGTTCGGGTTAGGGATAGGGTTTGGGTTAGGGTTAGGGTTAGGGTTAGGGTTCGGGTTAGTGTTAAGGTAGTGTTAGGGTTATGGTTGGGGTTAGGGTTCGGTTTACGGTTAGGGTTAGGGTTAGTGTTAGGTATCGGATTAGGGTTAGGTTAGGGTTAGGGTTAAGGTTCGGGTTAGGGTTCGGGTTATGTTTCGGGTTAGGGTTAGGGTTCGGGTTAGGGTTAGGTTTAGGGTTAGAGGTAGGGTTAGGGTTAGGGTTCGGGTTAGGGTTAGGGTTGGGGTTAGGGTTAGGGTTAGGGTTCGGGTTAGGGTTAGGGTTAGGGTTCGGGTTAGGGTTCCGGTTCGGGTTAGGGTTAGGTGTTAGTGTTCAGGTTAGGGTTAGGGTTAGGTTTCGGGTTAGGGTTCGGGTTAGGGTTAGGGTTAGGGTTAGGGTTAGGGTTAGGGTTCGGGTTAGGGTTAGGGTTAGGTTTAGGATTAGAGGTAGGGTTAGGTTTAGGGTTCGGGTTAGGGTTAGGGTTAGGGTTAGGGTTAGGGTTCGGGTTAGGGTTAGGGTTCGGGTTAGGGTTAGGGTTCGGGTTAGGGTTAGATTTAGGGTTCGGGTTAGTGTAGGGTTAGGGTTCAGGTTAGGGTTAGGGTTCGGGTTCGGGTTATGGTTAGGGTTCGGGTTCGGGTTAGGGTTCGGGTTTAGTTTAGGGTTCGGTTTAGTGTTAGGTTTAGGCTTAGGGTTCGGGTTAGGGTTAGGGTTCGGGTTCGGGTTCGGGTTAGGGTTAGGGTTCGGGTTAGGGTTAGGTTTCGGGTTAAGGTTAGGGTTAGGCTTCGGGTTAGGTTTAGGGTTAGGGTTCGGGGTAGTGTTAGGGTTCGGGTTAGGGTTAGGGTTCGGGTTAGGGTTCGGGTTAGGGTTAGGTTTCGGGTAGGGTTAGGGTTCGGGTTTGGGTTAGGGTTCGGGTTAGGGTTAGGGTTCTAGTTCGGGTTAGGGTTAGGTTTAGGGTTCGGGTTCGGGTTAGGGTTAGGTTTAGGGTTAGGGTTAGGGTTCGGATTAGGGTTAGGGGTACAGTTTGGGTTAGGGTTCGGGTTCGGGTTAGGGTTATGTTTAGGGTTAGGGTTAGGGTTCGGGTTAGGGTTAGGGTTCGGGTTAGGGTTAGGGGTTAGGGTTAGGGTTAGGTTTCAGTTTCGGGTTAGGGTTAGGGTTAAGGTTAGTGGTTAGGGTTAGGGTTCGCGTTAGCGTTAGGGTTAGTGTTAGGGTTAGGGTTAGGGATCGGGTTAGGGTTAGGGTTAGGGTTCGGGTTCGGGTTAGGGTTAGGGTTAGTGTTAGGGTTAGGGTTGGGTTTAGGGTTAGGGTTATGGGTTAGTGTTAGCGTTAGAGTTAGGGTTAGGGTTAGGTTTCGGATTAGAGTTAGGTTAGGGTTCGGGTTAGGGTTAGGGTTTTGGTTAGGGTTAGGGTTCGGTTTAGGGTTAGGGTTCGGGTCAGGGGTTAGGGTTAGGGTTCGGGTTCGGGTTAGGGTTAGGGTTAGGGTTAGGGTTCAGGTTAGGGTTAGGGTTAGTGTTAGGGTTAGGGTTGGGTTTAGGTTTAGGTTTAGGGTTAGGGTTCGGGTTAGGGTTAGGTATCGGATTAGGGTTAGGTTAGGGTTAGGGTTAGGGTTCGGGTTAGGGTTCGGGTTAGGGTTCGGGTTAGGGTTAGGGTTCGGGTTAGGGTTAGGTTTAGGTTTAGAGGTAGGGTTAGGGTTAGGGTTCGGGTTAGGGTTAGGGTTAGGGTTAGGGTTAGGGTTAGGGTTCGGGTTAGGTTTAGGGTTAGGTTTAGGGTTAGGGTTCGTGTTTGGGTTAGGGTTAGGGTTAGTGTTAGGGTTAGGGTTGGGTTTAGGTTTAGGGTTAGGGGTTAGTGTTAGGGTTAGGGTTAGGGTTTGGGTTAGGTTTCGGATTAGAGTTAGGTTAGGGTTCGGGTTAGGGTTAGGGTTTTGGTTAGGGTTAGGGTTCGGGTTAGGGTTAGGGTTCGGGTCAGGGGTTAGTGTTAGGGTTCGGGTTTGTTTAGGGTTAGGGTTAGGGTTAGGGTTAGGGTTTGGGTTAGGGTTAGGGTTAGTGTTAGGGTTAGGGTTGGGGTTTGGTTTAGGGTTAGGGTTTGGGTTAGGGTTAGGGTTAGGGTTCGGATTAGGGTTAGGTTAGGTTTAGGGTTAGGGTTCGGGTTAGGTTTAGGTTTCGGGTTAGGGTTAGGGTTAGGGTTAGGGTTCGGGTTAGGGTTAGGGTTCGGGTTAGGGTTGGTTTCGGGTTAGGTTTCGGGTTAGGGTTAGGGTTCGGGTTAGGGTTAGGGTTAGGGTTCGGTTTCGGGTTCGGGTTAGGGTTAGGGTTAGGGTTAGGGTTCGGTTTAGGGTTAGGGTTAGTGTTAGGGTTAGTTTTGGGGATAGGGTTAGGGTTAGGTTTAGGGTTAGAGGTAGGGTTAGGGTTAGGGTTAGGGTTAGCGTTAGGGTTAGGGTACGGGTTAGGGTTAGGGTTCGGGTTCGGGTTCGGGTTAGGGTTAGGGTTCGGGTTAGGGTTAGGTTTCGGGTTAAGGTTAGTGTTAGGCTTCGGGTTAGGTTTAGGGTTAGGGTTCGGGGTAGTGTTAGGGTTCGGGTTAGGGTTAGGGTTCTGGTTAGGGTTCGGGTTAGGGTTAGGTTTCGGGTAGGGTTAGGGTTCGGGTTTGGGTTAGGGTTCGGGTTAGGGTTAGGGTTCTAGTTCGGGTTAGGGTTAGGTTTAGGGTTCGGGTTCGGGTTAGGGTTAGGTTTAGGGTTAGGGTTAGGGTTCGGATTCGGGTTAGGGGTACAGTTCGGGTTAGGGTTCGGGTTCGGGTTAGGGTTATGTTTAGGGTTAGGGTTAGGGTTCGGGTTAGGGTTAGGGTTCGGGTTAGGGTTAGGGGTTAGGGTTAGGGTTAGGTTTCAGTTTCGGGTTAGGGTTAGGGTTAAGGTTAGTGGTTAGGGTTAGGTTTCGCGTTAGCGTTAGGGTTAGTGTTAGGGTTAGGGTTAGGGTTCGGGTTAGGGTTAGGGTTAGGGTTCGGGTTCGGGTTCGGGTTAGGGTTAGTGTTAGGGTTAGGGTTGGGTTTAGGGTTAGGGTTATGGGTTAGTGTTAGCGTTAGAGTTAGGGTTAGGGTTAGGTTTCGGATTAGAGTTAGGTTAGGGTTCGGGTTAGGGTTAGGGTTTTGGTTAGGGTTAGGGTTCGGTTTAGGGTTAGGGTTCGGGTCAGGGGTTAGGGTTAGGGTTCGGGTTTGGGCTAGGGTTAGGGTTAGGGTTAGGGTTCAGGTTAGGGTTAGGGTTAGTGTTAGGGTTAGGGTTGGGGTTAGGTTTAGGTTTAGGGTTAGGGTTCGGGTTAGGGTTAGGTATCGGATTAGGGTTAGGTTAGGGTTAGGGTTAGGGTTCGGGTTAGGGTTCGGGTTAGGGTTCGGGTTAGGGTTAGGGTTCGGGTTAGGGTTAGGTTTAGGTTTAGAGGTAGGGTTAGGGTTAGGGTTCGGGTTAGGGTTAGGGTTAGGGTTAGGGTTAGGGTTAGGGTTCGGGTTAGGTTTAGGGTTAGGGTTCGGGTTAGGGTTCGGGTTCGGGTTAGGTTTAGGTGTTAGTGTTCAGGTTAGGGTTAGGGTTAGGGTTCGGGTTAGGGTTCGGGTTAGGGTTAGGTTTAGGGTTCGGGTTAGGGTTAGGGTTAGGGTTAGGATTCGGGTTACGGTTAGGTTTCGGGTTAGGGTTAGGGCTAGGGTTCGGGTTAGGGTTAGGGTTAGGGTTCGGTTTAGTGTTAGAGTTCGGGTTAGGGTTAGGGTTAGGGTTCGGGTTAGGGTTCGGGTTAGGTTTAGGGTTAGGTTTCGGGTTAGGTTTAGGTTTCGGGTTAGGGTTAGGGTTAGGGTTCGGGTTAGGGTTAGGGTTCGGTTTAGGGTTGGGTTCGCGTTAGGTTTCGGGTTAGGGTTAGGGTTCGGGTTAGGGTTCGGGTTAGGGTTCGGGTTAGGGTTAGGGTTCGGGTTAGGGTTAGGTTTAGGTTTAGAGGTAGGGTTAGGGTTAGGGTTCGGGTTAGGGTTAGGGTTAGGGTTAGGGTTAGGGTTAGGGTTAGGGTTCGGGTTAGGTTTAGGGTTAGGGTTCGGGTTAGGGTTCGGGTTCGGGTTAGGTTTAGGTGTTAGTGTTCAGGTTAGGGTTAGGGTTAGGGTTCGGGTTAGGGTTCGGGTTAGGGTTAGGTTTAGGGTTCGGGTTAGGGTTAGGGTTAGGTTTAGGGTTCGGGTTACAGTTAGGTTTCGGGTTAGGGTTAGGGCTAGGGTTCGGGTTAGGGTTAGGGTTAGGGTTCGGTTTAGTGTTAGAGTTCGGGTTAGGGTTAGTGTTAGGGTTCGGGTTAGGGTTCGGGTTAGGTTTAGGGTTAGGTTTCGGGTTAGGTTTAGGTTTCGGGTTAGGGTTAGGGTTAGGGTTCGGGTTAGGGTTAGGGTTCGGTTTAGGGTTGGGTTCGCGTTAGGTTTCGGGTTAGGGTTAGGGTTCGGGTTCGGGTTAGGTTTAGGGTTCGGGTTAGGGTTAGGGTTAGGGTTCGGGTTAGGGTTAGGGTTCGGGTTAGGGTTAGGGTTCGGGTTAGGGTTAGGGTTAGGGTTAAGTTTAGGTTTCGGGTTAGGGTTAGGGTTAGGGTTAGGTATCGGGTTAGGGTTAGGGTTCGGGTAAGGGTTAGGGTTAGATTCGGTTTCGGGTTAGGGTTAGGGTTGGGGTTCGGGTTAGGGTTCGGGTTAGGGTTCGGGTTAGGGTTAGGGTTAGGGTTAGGGTTCGGGTTCGGGATTAGGTTTAGGGTTAGGGTTCGGGTTAGGGTTCGGGTTAGTGTTAGGATTCGGGTAAAGGGTTAGGGTTCGGGTTCGGGTTAGGGTTGGGGTTAGGGTCCCGGTTAGGGTTAGGTTTAGTGTTTGGGTTAGGGTTAGGGTTAGGGTTAGGGTTAGGGTTTGGGTTAGGGTTCGGGTTAGGGTTCGAGTTTAGGGTTAGGGTTAGGGTTAGGGTTCGGGTTAGGGTTACGGTTCGGGTTAGGTTTAGGGTTAGGGTTAGGGTTCGGGTTAGGTTTCGGTTTAGGGTTCGGGTTAGAGTTAGAGTTCGGGTTAGGGTTAGGGTTAGGGTTAGGGTTAGGGTTCGGGTTAGGGTTAGGGTTAGGGTTAGGGTTATGGTTAGGGTTCGGGTTAGGGTTAGGGTTATGTTTCGGGTTCGGGTTCGGGTTAGGGTTAGGGTTAGTGTTAGGATTAGGTTTCGGGTTAGGGTTCCGGTTCGGGTTAGGGTTAGGGTTAGGGTTAGGGTTCGGGTTAGGGTTCGGGTTAGGGTTCGGGTTCGGGTTCGGGTTAGGGTTAGGGTTCGGGTTAGTGTTCGAGTTCGGGTTAGGGTTAGGGGTTAGTGTTCAGGTTAGGGTTTGGGTTCGGGTGAGGGTTCGGGTTAGGGTTCGGGTTAGGGTTCGGGTTATGGTTAGGGTTAGGGTTCGGGTTAGGATTAGGTTTAGGGTTCGGGTTAGGGTTCGATTTAGGGTTCGGGTTAGGGTTAGGGTTAGGGTTCGTGTTAGGGTTCGGGTTAGAAGTCGGGTTAGGTTTAGGGTTAGGGTTCGGGTTAGGGTTAGGTTTAGGGTTCGGGTTAGGGTTAGAGTTCGGGTTAGGGTTAGGGTTAGGGTCGGGTTCGGGTTAGGGTTAGGTTTGGGGTTCCCGTTAGGGTTCGGGTTAGGGTTCGGTTTAGGGTTAGGGATAGGGTTAGGGTTCGGGTTCGGGTTAGGGATAGGGGTTAGTGTTCAGGTTAGGGTTAGGGTTAGGGTTCGGGTTACGGTTCGGGTTAGGGTTAGGGTTAGGGTTCGGGTTAGGGTTAGGGTTAGGGTTTGGGTTAGGGTTCGGGTTAGGGTTCGGGTTAGGGTTAGGGGTTAGTGTTAGGGTTAGGGTTAGGGTTAGGGTTCGGATTAGGGTTAGGTTAGGGTTCGGGTTAGGGTTAGGGTTCGGGTTAGGGTTAGGGTTGGGTTAGGGTTAGGGTTCGGGTTAGGGGTTAGTGTTAGGGTTCGGGTTCGGGTTTGGGTTAGGTTTAGGGTTAGGTTTCGGTTTAGGGTTAGGGTTAGTGTTAGGGTTAGGTTTGGGGTTAGGGTTAGGGTTAGGGTTAGGGTTAGAGTTAGGGTTAGGGTTAGGGTTAGGGTTAGGTTTCGGATTAGGGTTAGGTTAGGGTTCGGGTTAGGGATAGGGTTTGGGTTAGGGTTAGGGTTAGGGTTAGGGTTCGGGTTAGTGTTAAGGTAGTGTTAGGGTTATGGTTGGGGTTAGGGTTCGGTTTACGGTTAGGGTTAGGGTTAGTGTTAGGTATCGGATTAGGGTTAGGTTAGGGTTAGGGTTAAGGTTCGGGTTAGGGTTCGGGTTATGTTTCGGGTTAGGGTTAGGGTTCGGGTTAGGGTTAGGTTTAGGGTTAGAGGTAGGGTTAGGGTTAGGGTTCGGGTTAGGGTTAGGGTTGGGGTTAGGGTTAGGGTTAGGGTTCGGGTTAGGGTTAGGGTTAGGGTTCGGGTTAGGGTTCCGGTTCGGGTTAGGGTTAGGTGTTAGTGTTCAGGTTAGGGTTAGGGTTAGGTTTCGGGTTAGGGTTCGGGTTAGGGTTAGGGTTAGGGTTAGGGTTAGGGTTAGGGTTCGGGTTAGGGTTAGGGTTAGGTTTAGGATTAGAGGTAGGGTTAGGTTTAGGGTTCGGGTTAGGGTTAGGGTTAGGGTTAGGGTTAGGGTTCGGGTTAGGGTTAGGGTTCGGGTTAGGGTTAGGGTTCGGGTTAGGGTTAGATTTAGGGTTCGGGTTAGTGTAGGGTTAGGGTTCAGGTTAGGGTTAGGGTTCGGGTTCGGGTTATGGTTAGGGTTCGGGTTCGGGTTAGGGTTCGGGTTTAGTTTAGGGTTCGGTTTAGTGTTAGGTTTAGGCTTAGGGTTCGGGTTAGGGTTAGGGTTCGGGTTCGGGTTCGGGTTAGGGTTAGGGTTCGGGTTAGGGTTAGGTTTCGGGTTAAGGTTAGGGTTAGGCTTCGGGTTAGGTTTAGGGTTAGGGTTCGGGGTAGTGTTAGGGTTCGGGTTAGGGTTAGGGTTCGGGTTAGGGTTCGGGTTAGGGTTAGGTTTCGGGTAGGGTTAGGGTTCGGGTTTGGGTTAGGGTTCGGGTTAGGGTTAGGGTTCTAGTTCGGGTTAGGGTTAGGTTTAGGGTTCGGGTTCGGGTTAGGGTTAGGTTTAGGGTTAGGGTTAGGGTTCGGATTAGGGTTAGGGGTACAGTTTGGGTTAGGGTTCGGGTTCGGGTTAGGGTTATGTTTAGGGTTAGGGTTAGGGTTCGGGTTAGGGTTAGGGTTCGGGTTAGGGTTAGGGGTTAGGGTTAGGGTTAGGTTTCAGTTTCGGGTTAGGGTTAGGGTTAAGGTTAGTGGTTAGGGTTAGGGTTCGCGTTAGCGTTAGGGTTAGTGTTAGGGTTAGGGTTAGGGATCGGGTTAGGGTTAGGGTTAGGGTTCGGGTTCGGGTTAGGGTTAGGGTTAGTGTTAGGGTTAGGGTTGGGTTTAGGGTTAGGGTTATGGGTTAGTGTTAGCGTTAGAGTTAGGGTTAGGGTTAGGTTTCGGATTAGAGTTAGGTTAGGGTTCGGGTTAGGGTTAGGGTTTTGGTTAGGGTTAGGGTTCGGTTTAGGGTTAGGGTTCGGGTCAGGGGTTAGGGTTAGGGTTCGGGTTCGGGTTAGGGTTAGGGTTAGGGTTAGGGTTCAGGTTAGGGTTAGGGTTAGTGTTAGGGTTAGGGTTGGGTTTAGGTTTAGGTTTAGGGTTAGGGTTCGGGTTAGGGTTAGGTATCGGATTAGGGTTAGGTTAGGGTTAGGGTTAGGGTTCGGGTTAGGGTTCGGGTTAGGGTTCGGGTTAGGGTTAGGGTTCGGGTTAGGGTTAGGTTTAGGTTTAGAGGTAGGGTTAGGGTTAGGGTTCGGGTTAGGGTTAGGGTTAGGGTTAGGGTTAGGGTTAGGGTTCGGGTTAGGTTTAGGGTTAGGTTTAGGGTTAGGGTTCGTGTTTGGGTTAGGGTTAGGGTTAGTGTTAGGGTTAGGGTTGGGTTTAGGTTTAGGGTTAGGGGTTAGTGTTAGGGTTAGGGTTAGGGTTTGGGTTAGGTTTCGGATTAGAGTTAGGTTAGGGTTCGGGTTAGGGTTAGGGTTTTGGTTAGGGTTAGGGTTCGGGTTAGGGTTAGGGTTCGGGTCAGGGGTTAGTGTTAGGGTTCGGGTTTGTTTAGGGTTAGGGTTAGGGTTAGGGTTAGGGTTTGGGTTAGGGTTAGGGTTAGTGTTAGGGTTAGGGTTGGGGTTTGGTTTAGGGTTAGGGTTTGGGTTAGGGTTAGGGTTAGGGTTCGGATTAGGGTTAGGTTAGGTTTAGGGTTAGGGTTCGGGTTAGGTTTAGGTTTCGGGTTAGGGTTAGGGTTAGGGTTAGGGTTCGGGTTAGGGTTAGGGTTCGGGTTAGGGTTGGTTTCGGGTTAGGTTTCGGGTTAGGGTTAGGGTTCGGGTTAGGGTTAGGGTTAGGGTTCGGTTTCGGGTTCGGGTTAGGGTTAGGGTTAGGGTTAGGGTTCGGTTTAGGGTTAGGGTTAGTGTTAGGGTTAGTTTTGGGGATAGGGTTAGGGTTAGGTTTAGGGTTAGAGGTAGGGTTAGGGTTAGGGTTAGGGTTAGGGTTCGGATTAGGGTTAGATTAGTGTTCGGGTTAGGGTTAGGCTTTGGGTTAGGGTTAGGGTCGCTTTAGGGTTAGGGTTCGGGTTAGGGGTTAGGGTTAGGGTTCGGGTTTGGGTTAGGTTTAGGGTTAGGGTTAGGGTTAGAGTTCGGGTTAGGGTTAGGGTTAGTGTTAGGGTTAGGGTTGGGGTTAGGGTTAGTTTTAGGGTTAGGGTTAGGGTTAGGGTTAGGTATCGGATTAGGGTTAGGTTAGGGTTAGGGTTAGGGTTCGGGTTAGGGTTAGGGTTAGGGTTCGGGTTAGGGTTAGGGTTAGGTTTAGGATTAGAGGTAGGGTTAGGTTTAGGGTTCGGGTTAGGGTTAGGGTTAGGGTTAGGGTTAGGGTTAGGGTTCGGGTTAGGTTTAGGGTTAGGGTTCGGGTTAGGGTTCGGGTTCGGGTTAGGGTTAGGTGTTAGTGTTCAGGTTAGGGTTAGGGTTAGGGTTCGGGTTAGGGTTCGGGTTAGGGTTAGGTTTAGGGTTCGGGTTAGGTTTAGGGTTAGGGTTAGGGTTCGGGTTACGGCTAGGTTTCGGGTTAGGGTTAGGGCTAGGGTTCGGGTTAGGGTTAGGGTTAGGGTTCGGTTTAGTGTTAGAGTTCGGTTTAGGGTTAGGGATAGGTTTTAGGGTTAGCGTTAGGGTTAGGTTTAGGGTTAGGGGTTAGGGTTAGGGTTAGGGTTAGGGTTAGGGTTCGGGTTAGCGTTAGGGTTCTTATTAGGGTTAGGGTTAAGTTAAGGGTTAGGGTTAGCGTTCGGGGTAGGGTTAGGGTTAGGGTTCGGGTTAGGGTTAGGGTTAGGGTTCGGGTTAGGGTTAGGGTTAGGGTTCGGGTTAGGGTTAGGGTTAGGGTTTTGGTTAGGGTTAGGGTTAGGTTTAGGGTTCGGGTTACGGTTCGGGTTAGGGTTAGGGTTAGGATTCGGGTTAGGGTTAGGGTTCGGGTTAGGGTTAGGGTTCGGGTTAGGGTTAGATTTAGGGTTCGGGTTAGGGTTAGGGTTAAGGTTCAGGTTAGGGTTAGGGTTCGGGTTCGGGTTATGGTTAGGGTTCGGGTTCGGGTTAGGGTTCGGGTTTAGTTTAGGGTTCGGTTTAGTGTTAGGTTTAGGCTTAGGGTTCGGGTTAGGGTTAGGGTTCGGGTTCGGGTTCGGGTTAGGGTTAGGGTTCGGGTTAGGGTTAGGTTTCGGGTTAAGGTTAGGGTTAGGCTTCGGGTTAGGTTTAGGGTTAGGGTTCGGGGTAGTGTTAGGGTTCGGGTTAGGGTTAGGGTTCTGGTTAGGGTTCGGGTTAGGGTTAGGTTTCGGGTAGGGTTAGGGTTCGGGTTTGGGTTAGGGTTCGGGTTAGGGTTAGGGTTCTAGTTCGGGTTAGGGTTAGGTTTAGGGTTCGGGTTCGGGTTAGGGTTAGGTTTAGGGTTAGGGTTAGGGTTCGGATTCGGGTTAGGGGTACAGTTCGGGTTAGGGTTCGGGTTCGGGTTAGGGTTATGTTTAGGGTTAGGGTTAGGGTTCGGGTTAGGGTTAGGGTTCGGGTTAGGGTTAGGGGTTAGGGTTAGGGTTAGGTTTCAGTTTCGGTTTAGGGTTAGGGTTAAGGTTAGTGGTTAGGGTTAGGGTTCGCGTTAGCGTTAGGGTTAGTGTTAGGGTTAGGGTTAGGGTTCGGGTTAGGGTTAGGGTTAGGGTTCGGGTTCGGGTTAGGGTTAGGGTTAGTGTTAGGGTTAGGGTTGGGTTTAGGGTTAGGGTTATGGGTTAGTGTTAGCGTTAGAGTTAGGGTTAGGGTTAGGTTTCGGATTAGAGTTAGGTTAGGGTTCGGGTTAGGGTTAGGGTTTTGGTTAGGGTTAGGGTTCGGTTTAGGGTTAGGGTTCGGGTCAGGGGTTAGGGTTAGGGTTCGGGTTCGGGCTAGGGTTAGGGTTAGGGTTAGGGTTCAGGTTAGGGTTAGGGTTAGTGTTAGGGTTAGGGTTGGGGTTAGGTTTAGGTTTAGGGTTAGGGTTCGGGTTAGGGTTAGGTATCGGATTAGGGTTAGGTTAGGGTTAGGGTTAGGGTTCGGGTTAGGGTTCGGGTTAGGGTTCGGGTTAGGGTTAGGGTTCGGGTTAGGGTTAGGTTTAGGTTTAGAGGTAGGGTTAGGGTTAGGGTTCGGGTTAGGGTTAGGGTTAGGGTTAGGGTTAGGGTTAGGGTTCGGGTTAGGTTTAGGGTTAGGGTTCGGGTTAGGGTTCGGGTTCGGGTTAGGTTTAGGTGTTAGTGTTCAGGTTAGGGTTAGGGTTAGGGTTCGGGTTAGGGTTCGGGTTAGGGTTAGGTTTAGGGTTCGGGTTACGGTTAGGGTTAGGGTTAGGGTTCGGGTTACGGTTAGGTTTCGGGTTAGGGTTAGGGCTAGGGTTCGGGTTAGGGTTAGGGTTAGGGTTCGGTTTAGTGTTAGAGTTCGGGTTAGGGTTAGGGTTAGGGTTCGGGTTAGGGTTCGGGTTAGGTTTAGGGTTAGGTTTCGGGTTAGGTTTAGGTTTCGGGTTAGGGTTAGGGTTAGGGTTCGGGTTAGGGTTAGGGTTCGGTTTAGGGTTGGGTTCGCGTTAGGTTTCGGGTTAGGGTTAGGGTTCGGGTTAGGGTTCGGGTTAGGGTTCGGGTTAGGGTTAGGGTTCGGGTTAGGGTTAGGTTTAGGTTTAGAGGTAGGGTTAGGGTTAGGGTTCGGGTTAGGGTTAGGGTTAGTGTTAGGGTTAGGGTTAGGGTTCGGGTTAGGTTTAGGGTTAGGGTTCGGGTTAGGGTTCGGGTTCGGGTTAGGTTTAGGTGTTAGTGTTCAGGTTAGGGTTAGGGTTAGGGTTCGGGTTAGGGTTCGGGTTAGGGTTAGGTTTAGGGTTCGGGTTAGTGTTAGGGTTAGGGTTAGGGTTCGGGTTACAGTTAGGTTTCGGGTTAGGGTTAGGGCTAGGGTTCGGGTTAGGGTTAGGGTTAGGGTTCGGTTTAGTGTTAGAGTTCGGGTTAGGGTTAGGGTTAGGGTTCGGGTTAGGGTTCGGGTTAGGTTTAGGGTTAGGTTTCGGGTTAGGTTTAGGTTTCGGGTTAGGGTTAGGGTTAGGGTTCGGGTTAGGGTTAGGGTTCGGTTTAGGGTTGGGTTCGCGTTAGGTTTCGGGTTAGGGTTAGGGTTCGGGTTCGGGTTAGGGTTAGTGTTCGGGTTAGGGTTAGGGTTAGGGTTCGGGTTAGGGTTAGGGTTCGGGTTAGGGTTAGGGTTCGGGTTAGGGTTAGGGTTAGGGTTAGGTTTAGGTTTCGGGTTAGGGTTAGGGTTAGGGTTAGGTATCGGGTTAGGGTTAGGGTTCGGGTAAGGGTTAGGGTTAGATTCGGTTTCGGGTTAGGGTTAGGGTTGGGGTTCGGGTTAGGGTTCGGGTTAGGGTTCGGGTTAGGGTTAGGGTTAGGGTTAGGGTTCGGGTTCGGGGTTAGGTTTAGGGTTAGGGTTCGGGTTAGGGTTCGGGTTAGTGTTAGGATTCGGGTAAAGGGTTAGGGTTCGGGTTCGGGTTAGGGTTGGGGTTAGGGTCCCGGTTAGGGTTAGGTTTAGTGTTTGGGTTAGGGTTAGGGTTAGGGTTAGGGTTAGGGTTTGGGTTAGGGTTCGGGTTAGGGTTCGAGTTTAGGGTTAGGGTTAGGGTTAGGGTTCGGGTTAGGGTTACGGTTCGGGTTAGGTTTAGGGTTAGGGTTAGGGTTCGGGTTAGGTTTCGGTTTAGGGTTCGTGTTAGAGTTAGAGTTCGGGTTAGGGTTAGGGTTAGGGTTAGGGTTAGGGTTCGGGTTAGGGTTAGGGTTAGGGTTAGGGTTATGTTTAGGGTTCGGGTTAGGGTTAGGGTTAGGTTTCGGGTTCGGGTTCGGGTTAGGGTTAGGGTTAGTGTTAGGATTAGGTTTCGGGTTAGGGTTCCGGTTCGGGTTAGGGTTAGGGTTAGGGTTAGGGTTCGGGTTAGGGTTCGGGTTAGGGTTCGGGTTCGGGTTCGGTTTAGGGTTAGGGTTCGGGTTAGTGTTCGAGTTCGGGTTAGGGTTAGGGGTTAGTGTTCAGGTTAGGGTTTGGGTTCGGGTGAGGGTTCGGGTTAGGGTTCGGGTTAGGGTTCGGGTTATGGTTAGGGTTAGGGTTCGGGTTAGGATTAGGTTTAGGGTTCGGGTTAGGGTTCGATTTAGGGTTCGGGTTAGGGTTAGGGTTAGGGTTCGTGTTAGGGTTCGGGTTAGGGGTCGGGTTAGGTTTAGGGTTAGGGTTCGGGTTAGGGTTAGGTTTAGGGTTCGGGTTAGGGTTAGAGTTCGGGTTAGGGTTAGGGTTAGGGTCGGGTTCGGGTTAGGGTTAGGTTTGGGGTTCCCGTTAGGGTTCGGGTTAGGGTTCGGTTTAGGGTTAGGGATAGGGTTAGGGTTCGGGTTCGGGTTAGGGATAGGGGTTAGTGTTCAGGTTAGGGTTAGGGTTAGGGTTCGGGTTACGGTTCGGGTTAGGGTTAGGGTTAGGGTTCGGGTTAGGGTTAGGGTTAGGGTTTGGGGTAGGGTTCGGGTTAGGGTTCGGGTTAGGGTTAGGGGTTAGTGTTAGGGTTAGGGTTAGGGTTAGGGTTCGGATTAGGGTTAGGTTAGGGTTCGGGTTAGGGTTAGGGTTCGGGTTAGGGTTAGGGTTGGGTTAGGGTTAGGGTTCGGGTTAGGGGTTAGTGTTAGGGTTCGGGTTCGGGTTTGGGTTAGGTTTAGGGTTAGGTTTCGGTTTAGGGTTAGGGTTAGTGTTAGGGTTAGGTTTGGGGTTAGGGTTAGGGTTAGGGTTAGGGTTAGAGTTAGGGTTAGGGTTAGGGTTAGGGTTAGGTTTCGGATTAGGGTTAGGTTAGGGTTCGGGTTAGGGATAGGGTTTGGGTTAGGGTTAGGGTTAGGGTTAGGGTTCGGGTTAGTGTTAAGGTAGTGTTAGGGTTATGGTTGGGGTTAGGGTTCGGTTTACGGTTAGGGTTAGGGTTAGTGTTAGGTATCGGATTAGGGTTAGGTTAGGGTTAGGGTTAAGGTTCGGGTTAGGGTTCGGGTTATGTTTCGGGTTAGGGTTAGGGTTCGGGTTAGGGTTAGGTTTAGGGTTAGAGGTAGGGTTAGGGTTAGGGTTCGGGTTAGGGTTAGGGTTGGGGTTAGGGTTAGGGTTAGGGTTCGGGTTAGGGTTAGGGTTAGGGTTCGGGTTAGGGTTCCGGTTCGGGTTAGGGTTAGGTGTTAGTGTTCAGGTTAGGGTTAGGGTTAGGTTTCGGGTTAGGGTTCGGGTTAGGGTTAGGGTTAGGGTTCGGGTTAGGGTTAGGGATAGGGTTAGGGATAGGGTTCGGGTTACGTTTAGGGTTCGGTTGAGTGTTAGGGCTAGGGTTCGGGTAAGGGTTAGGGTTAGGGTTCGGGTTAAAGTTAGAGTTCGGGTTAGGGTTAGGGTTAGGGTTCGGGTTAGGGTTCGTGTTAGGTTTAGGGTTAGGGTTCGGGTTAGGTTTAGGTTTCGGGTTAGGGTTAGGGTTAGGGTTAGGGTTAGGGTTCAGGTTAGGGTTAGGGTTCGGGTTAGGGTTTGGTTCGGGTTAGGTTTCGGGTTAGGGTTAGGGTTCGGGTTCGGGTTAGGGTTAGGGTTCGGGTTAGGGTTAGGTTTAGGGTTCGGGTTAGGGTTAGGGTTCTGGTTAGTGTTAGGGTTAGGGTTCGGGTTAGGGTTAGGGTTAGAGTTATGTTTAGGGTTCGTGTTAGGGTTCGGGTTCGGGGTCAGGTTAGGGTTAGGGTTCGGGTTAGGGTTAGGGTTAGGTTAGGGTTCAGGTTAGGGTTAGGGTTCGGGTTAGGGTTAGGGTTAGGGTCGGGTTCGGGTTAGCGTTAGGGTTGGGGTTCGGGTAAGGGTTAGGGTTAGGGTTCGTGTTAGGGTTAGGGTTAGGGTTAGGGTTCGGGTTCGGGGTTAGGTTTAGGGTTAGGGTTCGGGTTAGGGTTCGGTGTAGGGTTAGGGTTCGGGTAAAGGGTTAGGGTTCGGGTTCGGGTTAGGGTTAGGGTTAGGGTTCCGGTTAGGGTTAGGTTTAGGGTTCGGGTTAGGGTTAGGGTTCGGGTAAAGGGTTAGGGTTAGGGTTCGGGTTAGGGTTCGGGTTAGGGTTAGGGTTAGGGTTCGGGTTAGGGTTCGGGTTAGGGTTCGGTTTAGGGTTAAGGTTAGGGTTCGGTTTAGGGTTAGGGTTAGGGTTCGGGTTAGGGTTCGGGTTACGGTTCGGGTTAGGGTTAGGGTTAGTGTTAGGATTAGGGTTCCGGTTAGGGTTCCTGTTCGGGTTAGGGTTAGGGTTAGGGTTAGGGTTCGGGTTAGGGTTCGGTTTAGGGTTCGGGTTAGAGTTAGGCTTCGGGTTAGGGTTAGGGTTAGGGTTAGGGTTAGGGTTCGGGTTAGGGTTAGGTTTAGGGTTAGGGTTAGGGTTTGGTTTACGGTTAGGGTTCGGGTTAGGGTTAGGGTTAGGTTTCGGGTTAGGTTTAGTGTTAGGTTTCGGGTTAGGGTTAGGGTTCGGGTTAGGGTTATGGTTAGGGTTCTGGTTAGGGTTCGGGTTAGGTTTAGGGGTAAGGTTTGTGTTAGGTTTAGGTTTCGCGTTAGGGTTAGTGTTAGGGTTAGGGATCCGGTTAGGGTTAGGGTTCGGGTTAGGGTTGGGTTCGGTTTAGGTTTCGGGTTAGGGTTAGGGTTCGGGTTCGAGTTAGGGTTAGGGTTCGGATTAGGGTTAGGTTAGGGTTCTGGTTAGGGTTAGGGTTCGGGTTAGGTTTAGGGTTAGGGTTCGGTTTATGGTTAGGGTTAGGGTTAGGGTTAGGGTTCGTGTTATGGTTCGGGTTAGGGGTCGGGTTAGGTTTAGGGTTAGGGTTCGGGTTAGGGTTAGGGTTATGTTTAGGGTCGGGTTAGGTTTACGGTTCGGGTTAGGGTTAGGGTTCGGTTTCGGGTTCGGGTTAGGGTTAGGGTTAGGGTTCGGGTTAGGGTTCGGGTTAGGGTTCGGGTTAGGGTTAGGTTTAGGTTTAGGGTCCGGGTTCGGGGTTAGGGTTAGGTTTAGGGTTCGGGTTAGGGTTAGGGTTCGGGTTAGGTTTAGGGTTAGGGTTCCGGTTCGTGTTAGGGTTAGGTTTAGGGTTCGGGTTCGGTTTCGGGTTATGTTTAGGGTTCGAGTTAGGGTTCGGATTAGGGTTTGGGTTAGAGTTAGGGTTAGGGTTAGGGTTCGGGTTCGGGTTATTGATCGGGTTCGGGTTAGGGTTCGGGTTAGGGTTAGGGTTCGGGTTAGGGTTAGGGTTAGGGTTCGGGTTCGGGTTCGGGTTAGGGTTAGGTTTAGGTTTCGGGTAGGGTTAGGGTTCGGGTTAGGGTTAGGGTTCGGTTTAGGTTTAGGGTTCGGGTTCCGGTTAGGGTTAGGGTTAGGGTTCGGGTTCGGGTTAGGGTTCGGTTTAGGGTTAGTGTTCGGGTTAGGGTTAGGGTTAGGTTTAGGTTTAGGGTTCGTGTTAGGGTTCGGGTTAGGGGTCGGGTTAGGGTTAGGGTTAGGGTTCGGGTTAGGGTTAGGGTTAGGGTTAGGGTTCAGGTTAGGGTTAGGGTTAGGGTTACGTTTCGGGTTAGGGTTAGGTTTAGGGTTCGGGTTAGGGTTCGGTTTAGGGTTCGCGTTAGAGTTAGGGTTCGGTTTAGGGTTAGGGTTAGGGTTCGGGTTCGGGTTAGGGTTAGGGTTACGGTTCGTGTTAGGGTTAGGTTTAGGGTTCGGGATAAGGTGCGGTTTAGTGTTCGGGTTAGAGTTAGGGTTCGAGTTAGGGTTAGGGTTCGGGTTCGGGTTAGGTTTAGGGTTAGGGTTAGGGTTACGTTTAGGGTTCGGGTTAGGGTTAGTTTTAGGGTTAGGGTTAGGGCTAGGGATCGGGTTAGGGTTAGGTTTCGGGTTAGGGTTCGGGTTCGGGTTAGGGTTAGGATTCGGGTTAGGGTTCGGGTTCGGGTTAGGGTTAGGGGTTAGTGTTCAGGTTAGGGTTAGGGTTAGGGTTCGGGTTAGGGTTCGGGTTAGGTTTAGGGTTAGGGTTAGGGTTAGGGTTCGGGTTATGGTTAGGGTTAGGGTTCGGGTTAGGGTTAGGGGTTAGTGTTAGGGTTAGGGTTAGTGTTAGGGTTAGGGTTCGGATTAGGGTTAGGTTAGGGTTCGGGTTAGGGTTAGGGTTCGGGTTAGGGTTAGGGTTCGGGTTAGGGTTAGTGTTCGGGTTAGGGGTTAGTGTTAGGGTTCGAGTTCGGGTTAGGGTTATGGTAAGGGTTAGGGTTAGGGTTCGGTTTAGGGTTAAGGTTAGTGTTAGGGTTAGGGTTAGGGTTTGGATTAGGGTTAGGTTAGTGTTAGGGTTAGCGTTCGGGTTAGGGTTAGGGTTAGGGTTAGGGTTAGAGTTAGGTTTCGGTTTAGGGTTAGTGTTCGGGTTAGGGTTAGGGTTAGGGTTCGGGTTAGGGTTAGGGTTCGGGTTAAGGTTCGGGTTAGGGTTAGGTTTAGGTTAAGGGTTAGGGTTAGGGTTCGGGTTCGGGTTAGGGTCAGGGTTCGTGTTCGGGTAAGGGTTAGGGTTAGGTTTAGGATTCGGATTAGGGTTAGGGTTAGGATTCGGATTAGTGTTCGTGTTCGGGTTAGGGTTAGGGTTCGGTTTAGGGTTAGGGTTAGGGTTCGGGTGAGGGTTAGGGTTAGGGTTAGGGTTCGGGTTAGGGTTAGGGTTAGGGTTAGGTTTAGGTTTAGGGTTAGGGTTCCGGTTAGGGTTATGGTTAGGATTCGGGTTAGGGTTCGAGTTAGGGTTAGGGTTAGGGTTCGGGTTAGGTTTCAGGTTAGGGTTCGGGTTAGGTTTAGGGTTAGGGTTCGGTTTAGGGTTAGGTTTAGGGTTAGGTTTAGGGTTCGGTTTACGGTTAGGGTTCGGTTTAGGGTTAGGGTTAGGTTTCGGGTTAGGGTTAGGTTTCGGGTTAGGTTTAGGGTTCGGGTTAGGGTTAGGGTTCTGGTTAGGGTTCGGGTTAGGTTTAGGGTTAAGGTTTGGGTTAGGTTTAGGTTTCACGTTAGGGTTAGTGTTAGGTTTAGGGATCGTGTTAGGGTTAGGGTTCGGGTTAGGGTTGGGTTCGGTTTAGGTTTCGGGTTAGGGTTAGGGTTCGGGTTCGAGGTAGGGTTAGGGTTCGGGTTAGCGTTAGGGTTAGGGTTCGGGTTTGGGTTAGGGTTCGAGTTAGGTTTAGGGTTAGGGTTCGGGTTAGGGTTAGGGTTAGGGTTAGGGTTCGTGTTAGGGTTCGGGTTAGGGGTCGGGTTAGGTTTAGGGATCGGGTTAGTGTTAGGGTTAGTGTTAGGGGTAGTGTTGGGGTTAGGGTTAGGGTTAGGGTTAGGGTTTAGTGTTAGGGTTAGGGTTAGGGTTAGGTTTCGGATTAGGGTTAGGTTAGGGTTCGGGTTAGGGTTAGGGTTTGGGTTAGGGTTAGGGTTCGGGTTAGGGTTAGGGTTCGGGTTAGGGGTTAGGGTTAGGGTTCGGGTTTGGGTTAGGGTTAGGGTTAGTGTTAGGGTTAGGGTTAGGGTTCGGGTTAGGGTTAGTGTTAGAGTTAGGTTTGGGGTTAGGGTTAGGGTTAGGTTTAGGGTTAGGGTTAGGGTTTGGATTAGGGTTAGGTTAGGGTTAGGGTTAGGGTTCGGGTTAGGGTTCGCGTTAGGGTTCGGGTTAGGGTTAGGGTTCGGGTTAGGGTTAGGTTTAGGGTTAGCGGTAGGGTTAGGGTTAGGGTTCGGATTCGGGTTAGGGTTAGGGGTTAGTGTTCAGGTTAGGTTTAGGGTTAGGGTTCGGGTTAGGGTTCGGGTTAGGTTTAGGGTTAGGGTTCGGGTTAGGATTAGGGTTAGGGTTAGGGTTCGGGTTACGGTTAGGTTTCGAGTTAGGGTTAGGTTTAGGGTTCGGGTTAGGGTTAGGGTTAGGGTTCGGTTTAGGGTTAGAGTTCGGGTTAGGGTTAGGGTTAGGGTTCGGGTTTGGGTTCGGGTTAGGTTTGTGGTTAGGGTTCGGTTTAGGTTTAGGTGTTGGGTTAGTTTAGGGTTAGGGTTAGGTTTCGGCTTAGGGTTCGGGTTCGGGTTAGGGTTAGGGTTAGGGTTCCGGTTAGGGTTAGGTTTAGGGTTCGGGTTAGGGTTAGGGTTAGGGTTTGGGTTAGGTTTCGGGTTAGGATTCGGGTTAGGGTTAGGGTTAGGGTTCGGGTTAGGGTTAGGGTTAGGTTTCGGGTTAGGGTTAGGGATAGGGTTACGGATCGGGTTAGGTTTAGGGTTAGGGTTCGGGTTAGGGTTTGGTTTAGGGTTCGGGTTAGAGTTAGGGTTCGAGTTAAGGTTAGGGTGAGGGTTAGGGTTCGGGTTAGGGTTAGGGTTAGGGATCGGGTGAGGGTTAGGTTTAGGTTTCGGGTTAGGGTTAGGGATAGGGTTACGGTTCGGGTTAGGGTTAGGGTTAGGGTTCGGGTTAGGGTTTGGTTTAGTGTTCGGGTTAGAGTTAGGGTTCGAGTTAGGGTTAGGGTTAGGGTTAGGGTTCGGGTTAGGGTTAGGGTTAGGGTTCGGGTTAGGGTTAGTGTTCTGGTTAGGGTTCGTGTTAGGTTTAGGGTTAAGGTTTGGGTTAGGTTTAGGTTTCGCGTTAGGGTTAGTGTTAGGGTTAGGGATCGGGTTAGGGTTAGGGTTCGGGTTAGGGTTGGGTTCGGTTTAGGTTTCGGGTTAGGGTTAGGGTCGGGTTCGAGTTAGGGTTAGGGTCGGGTTAGGGTTAGGGTTAAGGTTCGGGTTCGGGTTAGGGTTCGGGTTAGGGTTAGGGTTAGGGTTCGGGTTAGGGTTATGGTTAGGGTTAGGGTTCGTGTTAGTGTTCGGGTTAGGGTTCGTGTTAGGGTTAGGGTTAGGGTTCGGGTTAGGGTTAGGGTTATGGTTAGGGTCGGGTTAGGGTTAGGGTTCGGGTTAGGGTTCGGGTTCGGATTCGGGTTAGGGTTAGGGTTGGGGTTCGGGTTAGGGTTCGGGTTAGGGTTCGGGTTAGGGTTAGGGTTCGGGTTCGGGTTCGGGTTAGGGTTAGGGTTAGGTTTCGGGTAAGGTTAGGGTTCGGGTTAGGGTTAGGGGTAGGGTTCGGGTTAGGGTTCCGGTTTGGGTTAGTGTTAGGGTTAGGTTTAGGGTTAGGGTTAGGGTTAGGGTTCGGGTTAGGTTTCGGGTTAGGGTTAGGGCTCTGGTTCGGGTTAGGGTTAGGGTTCGGGATAGGGTTAGGGTTAGGGTTCGGGTTAGGGTTAGGGTTCGGGTTAGGGTTAGGGTTAGGGTTCGGTTTAGGGTTAGGGTTAGGGTTAGGTTTAGGTTTCGTGTTAGGGTTTGGGTTAGGGGTCGGGTTAGGGTTAGGGTTAGTGTTAGTGTTAGGGTTAGGGTTAGGTTTAGGGTTAGGGTTCGGATTAGGGTTAGGTTAGGGTTAGGGTTAGGGTTCGGGTTAGGGTTAGGGTTAGGGTTAGGGTTAGGTTTCGGTTTAGGGTTAGTGTTCGGGTTAGGGTTAGGGGTTAGTGTTCAGGTTTGGTTAGGGTTAGGTTTCGGTTTAGGTTTCGGGTTAGGGTTAGGGTTAGGGTTCGGTTTAGGGTTAGGTTTAGGGTTAGGGTTAGGGTTAGGGTTCGGGTTAGGGTTAGGTTTAGGGTTAGGGTTAGGGTTAGGGTTAGGATTCGGGTTAGGGTTAGGGTTAGGGTTAAGGTTCGTGTTAGGGTTAGGGTTCCGGTTAGGGTTAGGGTTAGGGTTCGGGTTAGGGTTAGGGTTAGGGTTAGGATTCGGGTAAGGGGTTAGGGTTCGGATTCAGGTTAGGGTTAGGGTTAGGGTTCCGGTTAGGGTTAGGGTTAGGGTTCGGGTTAGGGTTAGTGTTAGGGTTAGTGTTAGGGTTCAGGTTAGGGTTAGGGTTAGGGTTCGGGTTAGGGTTCGGGTTAGGCTTAGGGTTAGGGTTAGGGTTCGGGTTAGGGTTAGGGTTCGGGTTAGGGTTAGGGTTAGGTTTCGGGTTAGGGTTAGGGTTAGGGTTCGGGTTAGGTTTAGGGTTACGGTTAGGGTTAGGGTTCGGTTTAGGGTTAGGGTTAGTGTTCGGGTTATGGTTAGATTTAGGGTTATGGTTAGGGTTATGGTTCGGGTTAGGGTTAGGGTTAGGGTTAGGTTTCGGGTTAGGGTTAGGGTTAGGGTTCGGGTTAGGGTTCGGGTTACGGTAAGGGTTAGGGTTAGGGTTCGGGTTAGGGTGAGGGTTAGGGTTAGGGTTCGGTTTAGGGTTAGGGTAAGGGTTAGGGTTAGGGTTAGGGTTAGGGTTCGGGTTATGGTTAGGGTTCGGGTTAGGGTTAGGGTTAGCGTTATGGTTAGGGTTAGGGTTCGGGTTAGGTTTAGGGTTAGGGTTAGGGTTCGGGTTCGGGTTAGGGTTAGGTTTAGGTTTCGGGTTAGGTTTAGGGTTAGGGTTAGGTTTCGGGTTAGGGTTAGGATTAGGTTTAGGGTTCAGTTTAGGGTTATGGTTAGGGTTAGGGTTAGGGTTAGGGTTCGGGTTAGGGTTAGGGTTAAGGTTCGGGTTAGGGTTAGGGTTAGGGTTAGGGTTAGGGTTCGTGTTAGGGTTCGGGTTAGTGGTCGGGTTAGGGTTAGGGTTAGGGTTCGGGTTAGGATTAGGGTTAGGGTTAGGGTTCAGGTTAGGTTTAGGGTTCGGGTTAGTGTTAGGGTTAGGGTTCGGGTTCGGGTTCGGGTTAGGGTTAGGGTTCGTGTTAGGGTTAGGGTTCGGGTTAGGGTTCGGGTTCGGGTTAGAGTTAGGGTTAGAGTTAGGTTTAGGGTTAGCGTTATGGTTAGGGTTAGGGTTCGGGTTAGGGTTCGGGTTAGGGTTAGGGTTAGGGTTCGGGTTAGTGTTAGGGTTAGGGTTCGGGTTCGGGTTAGGGTTAGGGTTCGGGTTAGGGTTAGGGTTACGGTTAGGGTTAGGGTTCGGGTTAGGGTTAGGGTTAGTTTTCAGGTTAGGGTTAGTGTTAGCGTTATGGTTAGGGTTAGGGTTCGGGTTAGGGTTCGGGTTAGGGTTAGGGTTAGGGTTAGGGTTAGGGTTAGGGTTCGGGTTAGGGTTAGGTTTAGGGTTCAGGTTAGGGTTCGGTTAGGGTTAGGTTAGGGTTAGGGTTCCGGTTAGGGTTAGGGTTCGGGTTAGGGTTCGGGTTAGGGTTAGGTTTAGGGTTAGGGTTAGGGTTAGGGTTAAGGTTTGGGTTAGGGTTAGGGTTAAGGTTCGGGTTAGGGTTAGGGTTAGGTTTACGGTAAGGTTTCGCGTTAGGTTTCTGGTTAGGTGTCGGGTTAGGGTTAGGGTTAGGATTCGGGTTAGGGTTACGGTTAGGGTTAGGGTTCGTGTTAGGGTTAGGGTTCGGGTTAGGGTTAGGGTTAAGGTTCGGGTTAGGGTTAGGGTTAGGGTTAGGATTCGGGTAAGGGGTTAGGGTTCGGATTCAGGTTAGGGTTAGGGTTAGGGTTGCGGTTAGGGTTAGGGTTAGGGTTCGGGTTAGGGTTAGGGTTAGTGTTAGGTTTAGGGTTAGGGTTCAGGTTAGGTTTAGGGTTAGGGTTCGGGTTAGGGTTCGGGTTAGGCTTAGGGTTAGGGTTAGGGTTAGGTTTCGGGTTAGGGTTAGGGTTCGGGTTAGGGTTAGGTTTATGTTTCGGGTTAGGGTTAGGGTTAGGTTTAGGTTTCGGGTTAGGTTTATTGTTAGGGTTAGGGTTAGGGTTAGGGTCCAGGTTAGGGTTCGGGTTAGGGTTAGGGTTAGGGTTAGGTTTGGTGTTAGGGTTAGAGTTAGGGTTAGGGTTAGGGTTAGGGTTAGGGTTAAGGTTCGGGGTAGGGTTAGGGTTAAGATTCGGGTTAGGGTTAGGGTTAGGGTTAGGGTTAGGGTTCGCGTTAGCGTTCGGGTTAGGTGTCGGGTTAGGGTTACGGTTAGGGTTCGGGTTAGGGTTAGGGTTAGGGTTAGGGTTCGGATTAGGTTTAGGGTTCGGGTTAGGGTTAGGGTTATGGTTCGGGTTCGGGTTAGGGTTAGGGTTCGGGTTAGGGTTCGGGTTAGGGTTAGGATTCGGATAAGGGGTTAGGGTTCGGGTTCGGGGTAGGGTTAGGGTTAGGGTTCCGGTTAAGGTTAGGTTTAGGGTTCGGGTTAGGGTTAGGGTTAGGGTTCGGGTTCGGGTTAGGGTAGGTGTTAGGGTTAGGGTTCGGGTTAGGGTTAGGGTTCGGGTTAGGGTTAGGGTTCGGGTTCGGGTTAGGGTTAGATTTTGGGTTAGGGTTCGGGTTAGGGTTAGGTTTCGGGTTAGGGTTAGGGTTAGTGTTAGGGATAGGGTTCGGGTTAGGGTTAGGGTTCGGGTTCGGGTTACGGTTAGGGTTAGGGTTAGGGTTCGGTTTCGGGTTAGGGTTAGGGTTAGGGTTAGGGTTAGGGTCAGGGTTCGGGTTAGAGTTAGGTTTAGGGTTAGGTTTCGGGTTAGGTTTCCGGTTAGTGTTCGTGTTAGGGTTAGGGTTCGGGTTAGGGTTCGGGTTAGGGTTAGGGTTAGGGTTCGGGTTCGGGTTAAGTTTAGGGTTAGGGTTCGTGTTAGGGTTAGGTTTCGGGTTAGGGTTCGGGTTAGGGTTCGGGTTAGGGTTAGTGTTTGGGTTAGGGTTAGGGTTCGGGTTAGGGTTAGGGTTCCAGTTATGGTTACGGTTAGGGTAAGGGTTCGGGTTCGGGTTAGGGTTAGGGTTCGGGTTAGTGTTA
>JAVLSZ010000034.1:2530000-2532500 GCA_032313775.1 Urocyon cinereoargenteus
TCGGGGTAGGGTTAGGTTTAGGGTTAGGGTTAGGGTTAGGGTTAATGTTCGGGGTGGGTTAGGGTTAAGGTTCGGGTTAGGGTTAGGGTTAGGGTTAGGGTTAGGTTTCGCGTTAGGGTTCGGGTTAGTGGTCGGGTTAGGGTTAGGGTTAGGGTTAGGGTTCGGGTTAAGGTTAGGGTTAGGTCTAGGGTTCAGGTTAGGTTTAGGGTTCGGGTTAGTGTTAGGGTTAGGGTTCGGGTTCGGGTTAGGGTTAGGGTTCGGGTTAGGGTTTGGGTTAGGTTTAGGGTTCAGTTTAGGGTTATGGTTAGGGTTAGGGTTAGGGTTCGGGTTAGGGTTAGGGTTAGGGTTAGGGTTCAGTTTAGGGTTATGGTTAGGGTTACGGTTGGGGTTAGGGTTCGGGTTAGTGTTAGGTTTAGGGTTAGGGTTCGGGTTAGGGTTAGGGTTCAGGTTAGGGTTTGGGTTAGGGTTAGGGTTAGGGTTCGGGTTAGGGTTAGGGTTAGGGTTAGGGTTCAGGTTAGGGTTAGGTTTAGGGTTAGGGTTAGGGTTAGGGTTAAGGTTCGGGGTAGGGTTAGGGTTAAGTTTCGGGTTAGGGTTAAGTTTAGGGTTAGGGTTAGGGTTCGCGTTAGCGTTCGGGTTAGGTGTCGGGTTAGGGTTACGGTTAGGTTTCGGGTTAGGGTTAGGTTTAGGGTTAGGGTTCGGATTAGGTTTAGGGTTCGGGTTAGGGTTAGGGTTTGGGTTCGGGTTCGGGTTAGTGTTAGGGTTCGGGTTTGGGTTCGGGTTAGGGTTAGGATTCGGGTAAGGTGTTAGGGTTCGGGTTCGGAGTATGGTTAGGGTTAGGGTTCCGGTTAAGGTTAGGTTTAGGGTTCGGGTTAGGGTTAGGGTTAGGGTTCGCGTTCGGGTTAGTGTTAGTGTTAGGGTTAGGGTTCGGGTTAGTGTTAGGGTTCGGGTTAGGGTTAGGGTTCGGGTTCGGGTTAGGGTTAGAGTTTGGGTTAGGGTTCGGGTTAGGGTTAGGGTTCGAGTTAGCGTTAGGGTTCGGGTTAGGGTTAGGGTTTGTGTTAGGGTTAGGGTTCGGTTTAGGGTTAGGGTTCGGGTTCGGGTTACGGTTAGGGTTAGGGTTAGGGTTCGGTTTCGGGTTAGGTTTAGGGTTAGGGTTAGGGTCAGGGTTCGGGTTAGAGTTAGGTTTAGGGTTAGGGTTCGGGTTAGGGTTCGGGTTAGGGTTCGTGTTAGGTTTAGGGTTCGGGTTAGGGTTCGGGATAGGGTTAGGGTTAGGGTTAGGGTTAGGGTTCGGTTTCGGGTTAAGTTTAGGGTTAGGGTTCGGGTTAGGGTTACGGTTCGGTTTAGGGTTCGTGTTAGGGTTCAGTATAGGGTTAGTGTTTGGGTTAGGGTTACGGTTCGGGTTAGGGTCAGGGTTCCAGTTAGGGTTAGGGTTAGGGTTAGGGTTCGGGTTCGGGTTAGGGTTAGGGTTCGGGTTAGTGTTAGGTTTCGGGTTAGGGTTAGGGTTCGGTTTAGGGTTAGCGTTCGGTTTAGGGTTCTGGTTCGGATTAGGGTTCGGGTTAGGGTTAGGGTTAGTGTTAGGTTTAGGGTTAGGGTTAGGGTTCGGGTTCGGTTTAGGGTTAGTGTTAGGTTTAGGGTTCGGGTTCGGGTTAGGGTTCGGGTTAGGGTTAGTGTTAGGGTTCAGGTTCGGGTTAGGGTTAGTGTTAGTGTTAGGGTTCGGGTTAGGTTTAGGGTTCGTGTTAGGGGTAGGGTTCGGTTTCGGGTTAGGGTTAGGGTTCGGGTTAGGGTTCGGGGTAGGGTTAGGGTTAGGGTTAGGGTTAGGGGTTAGGATTCGGGTTAGGGTTAGGGTTCGGGTTAGGGTTAGGGTTAGGGTTAGGGTTAGGGTTAGGGTTAGGGTTCAGGTTCGGGTTAGGGTTAGGGTTAGGGTTAAGGTTAGGGTTAGGGTTCGGATTAGGGTTATGGGTAGGGTTCGGGTTAGGGTTCGGCTTCGGGTTAGGGTTAGGGTTAGGGTTAGGGTTAGGGTTCGGGTTAGGGTTCGGGTTAGGGTTAGGGGTTAGGGTTAGGGTTAGGTTTCGGGTTAGGTTTAGGGTTACGGTTAGGGTTCGGGTTAGGTTTAGGTTTAGGGTTAGGGTTAGGGTTAGGGTTAAGGTTTGGGTTAGGGTTATTTTTAAGGTTCGAGTTAGGGTTAGGGTTAGGTTTACGGTAAGGGTTCGTGTTAGGTTTCTGGTTAGGTGTCAGGTTAGGGTTAGTGTTAGGGTTCGTGTTAGGGTTAGGGTTCGGGTTAGGATTAGGTTTAGGGTTCGGTTTCGGGTTAGAGTTTGGTTTCGGGTTCGAGTTAGGTTTCGTGTTAGGGTTAGTGTTGGGGTTAGGGTTCGGTTTCGGAGTTAGGGTTAGGGTTAGGGTTCGGGTTAGGGTTCGGGTAAGGGTTAGGATTCGGGTAAGGTGTTAATGTTCGGGTTCAGGTTAGGGTTAGGGTTAGGGTTCCTGTTAGGGTTAGGGTTAGGGT
>JAVLSZ010000034.1:2537500-2560000 GCA_032313775.1 Urocyon cinereoargenteus
TAGGGTTCGGGTTCGGGTTAGGGTTAGGGTTAGAGTTAGGGTTAGGGTTAGGGTTCGGGTTAGGGTTAGAGTAAGGGTTCGGGTTAGGGTTAGGGTTACGGTTCGGGTTAGGGATCGGGTTAGGGTTAGGGTTAGGTTTCTGGTTAGGGTTAGGGTTCGGGTTAGGGTTAGGTTTAGGTTTTGGGTTAGGGTTAGGGTTAGGGTTAGGTTTCGGTTTAGGGTTACGGTTAGGGTTAGGGTTCGGTTTAGGGTTAGGGTTAGTGTTCGGGTTAGGGTTAGGGTTAGGGTTATGGTTAGGGTTATGGTTCGGGTTAGGGTTAGGGTTAGGGTTAGGGTTCGGGTTAGGGTTCGGGTTAGGGTTCGGGTTAGGGTTCGGGTTACGGTAAGGGTTAGGGTTAGGGTTCGGGTTAGGGTGAGGGTTAGGGTTAGGGTTCGGTTTAGGGTTAGGGTTAGGGTTAGGGTTAGGGTTAGGGTTCGGGTTAGGGTTAGGGTTAAGTTTCGGGTTAGGGTTAGGGTTAGGGTTAGGGTTCGCTTTAGGTTTCGGGTTAGGGGTCGGGTTAGGGATAGGGTTAGGGTTCGGGTTAGGGTTAGGGGTAGGGTTAGGGGTTAGGGTTAGGGTTCGGGTTCGGGTTAGGGTTAGGGTTACGGTTAGGTTTAGGGTTCGGGTTCGGTTTAGGGTTAGGGTTAGGCTTCGGGTTAGTGTTAGGGTTAGCGTTATAGTTAGGGTTAGGGTTCGGGTTAGGTTTAGGGTTAGGGTTAGGGTTCGGGTAAGGGTTAGGGTTAGGGTTCTGTTTCGGGTTAGGTTTAGGGTTAGGGTTAGGGTTCGGGTTAGAGTTAGGGTAAGGTTTAGGGTTCAGTTTAGGGTTATGGTTAGGGTTAGGGTTAGGGTTAGGGTTAGGGTTCGGGTTAGGGTTAGGGTTCGGGTTAGGGTTAGGGTTAGAGTTAGGGTTAGGGTTCGGGTTAGGGTTAGGGTTAGGGTTCGGGTTAGGGATAGGGTTAGGGTTAGGGTTAGTGTTCAGGTTAGGGTTAGGGTTCGGGTTAGTGTTAGGGTTAGGGTTCGGGTTCGGGTTAGGGTTAGGGTTCGGGTTCGTGTTAGGGTAAGGGTTCGGGTTAGGGTTCGGGTTCGGGTTAGAGTTAGGGTTAGAGTTAGGGTTAGGGTTAGGGTTCGGGTTAGGGTTAGGGTTAGGGTTCGGGTTAGGGTTAGGGTTAGGGTTCGGGTTAGGGTTCGGGTTAGGGTTAGGGTTAGGGTTAGGGTTCGGGTTAGGTTTAGGTTTAGGGTTCAGGTTAGGGTTCGGGTTAGGGTTAGGTCAGGGTTAGGGTTCGGATTAGGGTTAGGTGTAGGGTTCGGGTTAGGTTTCGGGTTCGGTTTAGGGTTACGGTTAGGGTTAGGGTTAGGGTTCGGGTTAGGGTTAGGGTTAGGGTTAGGGTTAGGGTTAGGGTTCGGGTTAGGGTTAGGGTTAGGGTTCAGGTTAGGGTTTGGGTTAGGGTTAGGGTTAGGGTTCGGGTTAGGGTTAGGGTTAGGGTTAGGGTTCAGGTTAGGGTTAGGTTTAGGGTTAGGGTTAGGGTTAGGGTTAAGGTTCGGGGTAGGGTTAGGGTTAAGTTTCGGGTTAGGGTTAGGGTTAGCGTTAGGGTTAGGGTTCGCGTTAGCGTTCGGGTTAGGTGTCGGGTTAGGGTTACGGTTAGGGTTCGGGTTAGGGTTAGGTTTAGGGTTAGGGTTCGGATTAGGTTTAGGGTTCGGGTTAGGGTTAGGGTTTGAGTTCGGGTTCGGGTTAGGGTTAGGGTTCGGGTTAGGGTTCGGGTTAGGGTTAGGATTCGGGTAAGGGGTTAGGGTTCGGGTTCTGGGTAGGGTTAGTGTTAGGGTTCCGGTTAAGGTTAGGTTTAGGGTTCGGGTTAAGGTTAGGGTTAGGGTTCGCGTTCGGGTTAGGGTTAGTGTTAGGGTTAGGGTTTGGGTTAGGGTTAGGGTTCGGGTTAGGGTTAGGGTTCGGGTTCGGGTTAGGGTTAGAGTTTGGGTTAGGGTTCGGGTTAGGGTTAGGTTTCGGGTTAGGGTTAGGGTTCGGGTTAGGTTTAGGGTTAGTGTTAGGGTTAGGGTTCGGTTTAGGGTTAGGGTTCGGGTACGGGTTACGGTTAGGATTAGGGTTATGGTTCGGTTTCGGGTTAGGTTTAGGGTTAGCGTTAGGGTCAGGGTTCGGGTTAGAGTTAGGTTTAGGGTTAGGGTTCGGGTTAGGGTTCAGGTTAGGGTTCGTGTTAGGGTTAGGGTTCGGGTTAGGGTTCGGGTTAGGGTTCGGGTTAGGGTTAGGGTTCGGTTTCGGGTTAAGTTTAGGGTTAGGGTTCGGGTTAGGGTTCGGGTTAGGGTTCGGGATAGGGTTAGTGTTTGGGTTAGGGTTACGGTTCGGGTTAGCTTTAGGGTTCCAGTTAGGGTTAGGGTTAGGGTTAGGGTTCGGGTTCGGGTTAGGGTTAGGGTTCGGGTTAGTGTTAGGGTTCGGGTTAGGGTTAGGGTTCGGGTTAGGTTTAGGGTTAGGGTTCTGGTTCGGATTAGGGTTCGGGTTAGGGTTAGGGTTAGTGTTAGGTTTAGGGTTAGGGTTAGGGTTCGGGTTCGGTTTAGGGTTAGTGTTAGGTTTAGGGTTCGGTTTCGGGTTAGGGTTCGGGTTAGGGTTAGTGTTAGGGTTCAGGTTCGGGTTAGGGTTAGTGTTAGTGTTAGGGTTCGGGTTAGGTTTAGGGTTCGTGTTAGGGGTAGGGTTCGGGTTCGGGTTAGGGTTAGGGTCCGGGTTAGGGTTCGGGGTAGGTTTAGGGTTCGGGTTAGGGTTAGTTTTCAGGTTAGGGTTAGGGTTAGTTTTAGGAGGTAGGGTTAGGGTTAGGGTTCGGGTTAGGGGTAGGGTTAGGGTTAGTGTTAGGGTTAGGGTTAGGGTTAGGTTTCAGGTTCGGGTTAGGGTTAGGGTTAGGGTTAAGGTTAGGGTTAGGGTTCGGATTAGGGTTATGGGTAGGGTTCTTGTTAGGGTTCGGCTTCGGGTTAGGGTTAGGGTTAGGGTTAGGGTTCGGGTTAGGGTTAGGGTTATGGTTAGGGGTTAGGGTTAGGGTTAGGTTTCGGGTTAGGGTTAGGGTTACGGTTAAGGTTAGGGTTCGTGTTAGGGTTAGGGTTAGGGTTAGCGTTCGCGTTAGGGTTCGTGTTAGGGGTCGGGTTAGGGTTAGGTTAGGGTTCGGGTTAGGGTTAGTGTTAGGGTTAGGGTTCAGGTTAGGGTTAGGGTTCGGTTTAGTGTTAGGGTTAGGTTTCGGGTTCGGGTTAGGGTTAGGGTTCGGGTTCGGGTTAGGGTTAGGGTTCGGTTTAGGGTTCGGGTTCAGATTAGGGTTAGGGTTAGAGTTAGGGTTAGGGTTAGGGTTCGGGTTAGGGTTAGGGTTAGGGTTCGGGTTAGGGTTAGGGTTACGGTTCGGTTTAGGGTTCGGGTTAGGGTTAGGGTTAGGGTTAGCGTTCTGGTTAGTGTTAGGGTTCGGGTTAGGGTTAGGGTTAGGGTTAGGGTTCGGATTAGGGTTAGGTGTAGGGTTCGGGTTAGGGTTCGGGTTCGGGTTAGGGTTAGGTTTAGGGTTAGGGTTAGGGTTCGGGTTAGGGTCAGGGTTAGGTTTAGGGGTTAGGGTTAGGGTTACAGTTCGGGTTAGGTTTAGGGTTCGGGTTAGGGTTCGGGTTAGGGTTAGGGTTAGGGTTAGGGTTCGGGTTAGGGTTAAGTTTAGGGTTCAGGTTAGGGTTCGGGTTAGGGTTAGGTTAGGGTTAGGGTTCGGGTTAGGGTTAGGGTTCGGGTTAGGGTTCGGGTTAGGGTTAGGTTTAGGGTTAGGGTTAGGGTTAGGGTTAAGGTTTGGGTTAGGGTTATTCTTAAGGTTCGGGTTAGGGTTAGGGTTAGGTTTACGGTAAGGGTTCGTGTTAGGTTTCTGGTTAGGTGTCAGGTTAGGGTTAGGGTTAGGGTTCGTGTTAGGGTTAGGGTTCGGGTTAGGGTTAGTGTTAGGGTTCGGGTTCGGGTTAGGGTTTGGGTTCGGGTTCGAGTTAGGTTTCGGGTTAGGGTTAGTGTTAGGGTTAGGGTTCGGTTTCGGAGTTAGGGTTAGGGTTAGGGATCGGGTTAGGGTTCGGGTTAGGGTTAGGATTCGGGTAAGGTGTTAATGTTCGGGTTCAGGTTAGGGTTAGGGTAGGGTTGCTGTTAGGGTTAGGGTTAGGGTTCGGGTTAGGGTTAGGATTAGGGTTAGGGTTAGTGTTCAGGTTAGGGTTAGGGTTAGGGTTCGGGTTAGGGTTCGGGTTAGGCTTAGAGTTAGGGTTAGGGTTAGGTTTAGGAGGTAGGGTTAGGGTTAGGGTTCGGGTTAGGGGTAGGTTAGGGTTAGGGTTAGGGGTTAGGATTCGGGTTAGGGTTAGAGTTCGGGTTAGGGTTAGCGTTAGGTTTAGGGTTAGGGTTAGGATTCAGGTTCGGGTTAGGGTTAGGGTTAGGGTTAAGGTTAGGGTTAGGGTTCGGATTAGGGTTATGGGTAGGGTTCGGTTTAGGGTTCGGCTTCGGGTTAGGGTTAGGGTTAGGGTTAGGGTTAGGGTTCGGGTTAGGGTTAGGGTTAGGGTTAGGGGTTAGGGTTAGGGTTAGGGTTCGGGTTAGGGTTAGGGTTACGGTTAGGGTCAGGGTTCGGGTTAGGGTTAGGGTTAGGTTTCGTGTTAGGGTTAGGGTTAGCGTTATGGTTAGGGTTAGGGTTCGGTTTAGGGTTAGGGTTAGGGTTAGGTTTCGGGTTAGGGTTATGGTTAGGGTTCGGGTTAGGGTTCGGGTTAGGGTTAGGGTTAGGGTTAGGGTTCGGGTTAGGGTTAAGGTTAGGTTTAGGGTTCGGTTTAGGGTTAGGGTTAGGGTTAGTGTTAGGGTTCGGGTTCGGTTTAGGGTTAAGGTTCGGGTTAGGTTTAGGGTTAGGGTTAGGGTTCGCGTTAGGGTTCGTGTTAGGGGTCGGGTTAGGGTTAGGTTATTGTTCGGGTTAGGGTTAGGGTTAGGGTTAGGGTTCAGGTTAGGGTTAGGGTTCGGTTTAGTGTTAGGGTTAGGGTTCGGGTTCGGGTTAGGGTTAGGGTTCGGGTTCGGGTTAGGGTTAGGGTTCGGGTTAGAGTTCGGGTTCGGGTTAGGGTTAGGGTTAGAGTTAGGGTTAGGGTTAGGGTTCGGGTTAGGGTTAGAGTAAGGTTTCGTGTTAGGGTTAGGGTTACGGTTCGGATTAGGGTTCGGGTTAGGGTTAGGGTTAGGGTTAGCGTTCTGGTTAGTGTTAGGGTTCGGGTTAGGGTTCGGGTTAGGGTTAGGGTTAGGGTTCGGGTTAGGGTTAGGGTTAGGGTTCGTGTTAGGGTTAGGGTTCGGGTTAGGGTTAGGGTTAGGGTTCGGGTTCGGGTTAGGGTTAGGGTTAGGGTTCGGGTTAGGGTTAGTGTTAGGGTTCGTGTTAGGGTTAGGGTTCGGGTTAGGGTTAGGGTTAGGGTTCGGGTTCGGGTTAGGGTTAGGGTTCGGGTTCGAGTTAGGTTTCGGGTTAGGGTTAGGGTTAGGGTTAGGGTTCGGGTTCGGAGTTAGGGTTAGGGTTAGGGTTCGGGTTAGGGTTCGGGTTAGGGTTAGGATTCGGGTAAGGGGTTAGGGGTCGGGTTCAGGTTAGGGTTAGAGTTAGGGTTCCGGTTAGGGTTAAGGTTAGGGTTCGGGTTAAGTTTCGGGTTAGGGTTAGGGTTAGGGTTCAGTTTAGGGTTAGGGTTAGGGTTCGGGTTAGGGTTCGGGTTAGGCTTAGGGTTAGGGTTAGGGTTAGGTTTCGGGTTAGGGTTAGGGTTCGGGTTAGGGTTAGGGTTAGGTTTTGGGTTAGGGTTAGGGTTAGGGTTAGGTTTCGGTTTAGGGTTACGGTTAGGGTTAGGGTTCGGTTTAGGGTTAGGGTTAGTGTTCGGGTTAGGGTTAGGGTTAGGGTTATGGTTAGGGTTATGGTTCGGGTTAAGGTTAGGGTTAGGGTTAGGTTTCGGGTTAGGGTTCGTGTTAGGGTTCGGGTTAGGTTTCGGGTTACGTTAAGGGTTAGGGTTAGGGTTCGGGTTAGGGTGAGGGTTAGGGTTAGGGATCGGTTTAGGTTTAGGGTTAGGGTTAGGGTTAGGGTTAGGGTTCGGGTTAGGGTTAGGGTTAAGTTTCGGGTTAGGGTTAGGGTTAGGGTTAGGGTTAGGGTTCACTTTAGGTTTCGGGTTAGGGGTCGGGTTAGGGTTAGGGTTAGGGTTCGGGTTAGGGTTAGGGGTAGGGTTAGGGGTTAGGGTTAGGGTTCGGGTTCGGGTTAGGGTTAGGGTTACGGTTAGGTTTAAGGGTTCGGGTTCGGGTTAGTGTTAGGGTTAGGCTTCGGGTTCGGGTTAGGGTTAGGTTTAGGGTTAGAGTTAGGGTTAGGGTTAGGGTTCGGGTTAGGGTTAGAGTAAGGTTTCGGGTTAGGTTTAGGGTTACGGTTCGGGTTAGGGTTCGGGTTAGGGTTCGGGTTAGGTTTCGGGTTAGGGTTAACGTTCGGGTTAGGTTTAGGTTTAGGTTTTTGGTTAGGGTTAGGGTTAGGGTTAGGTTTCGGTTTAGGGTTACGGTTAGGGTTAGGGTTCGGTTTAGGGTTAGGGTTAGTGTTCGGGTTAGGGTTAGGGTTAGGGTTATGGTTAGGGTTATGGTTCGGGTTAGGGTTAGGGTTAGGGTTACGGTTAGGTTTAGGGTTCGGGTTCGGTTTAGGGTTAGGGTTAGGCTTCGGGTTAGTGTTAGGGTTAGCGTTATAGTTAGGGTTAGGGTTCGGGTTAGGTTTAGGGTTAGGGTTAGGGTTCGGGTAAGGGTTAGGGTTAGGGTTAGGTTTCGGGTTAGGTTTAGGGTTAGGGTTAGGGTTCGGGTTAGGGTTAGGGTAAGGTTTAGGGTTCAGTTTAGGGTTATGTTTAGGGTTAGGGTTAGGGTTAGGGTTAGGGTTCGGGTTAGGTTTAGGGTTCGGGTTAGGGTTAGGGTTAGGGTTAGGGTTAGGGTTCGGGTTAGGGTTAGGGTTAGGGTTCGGTTTAGGGATAGGGTTGGGTTAGGGTTAGGGTTAGGGTTCAGGTTAGGGTTAGGGTTCGGGTTAGTGTTAGGGTTAGGGTTCGGGTTCGGGTTAGGGTTAGGGTTCGGGTTCGTGTTAGGGTTAGGGTTCGGTTTAGGGTTCGGGTTCGGGTTAGAGTTAGGGTTAGAGTTAGGGTTAGGGTTAGGATTCGGGTTAGGGTTAGGGTTCGGGTTAGGGTTAGGGTTAGGGTTCGGGTTAGGGTTCGGGTTAGGGTTAGGGTTAGGGTTAGGGTTCGGGTTAGGTTTAGGTTTAGGGTTCAGGTTAGGGTTCGGGTTAGGGTTAGGTCAGGGTTAGGGTTCGGATTAGGGTTAGGTGTAGGGTTCGGGTTAGGTTTCGGGTTCGGGTTAGGGTTACGGTTAGGGTTAGGGTTAGGGTTCGGGTTAGGGTTAGTGTTAGGGTTAGGGTTCGGGTTAGGGTTAGGGTTAGGGTTCAGGTTAGGGTTTGGGTTAGGGTTAGTGTTAGGGTTCGGGTTAGGGTTAGGGTTCAGGTTAGGGTTAGGTTTAGTGTTAGGGTTAGGGTTAGGGTTAAGGTTCGGGGTAGGGTTAGGGTTAAGTTTCGGGTTAGGGTTAGGGTTAGGGTTAGGGTTCGCGTAAGCGTTCGGGGTAGGTGTCGGGTTAGGGTTACGGTTAGGGTTCGGGTTAGGGTTAGGTTTAGGGTTAGGGTTCGGATTAGGTTTAGGGTTCGGGTTAGGGTTAGGGTTTGGGTTCGGGTTCGGGTTAGGGTTAGGGTTCGGGTTAGGTTTCGGGTTAGGTTTAGGATTCGGGTAAGGGGTTAGTGTTCGGGTTCGGGGTAGGGTTAGGGTTAGGGTTCCGGTTAAGGATAGGTTTAGTGTTCGGGTTAAGGTTAGGGTTAAGGTTCGCGTTCGGGTTAGGGTTAGTGTTAGGGTTAGGGTTTGGGTTAGGGTTAGGGTTCGGGTTAGGGTTAGGGTTCGGGTTCGGGTTAGGGTTAGAGTTTTGGTTAGCGTTCGGGTTAGGGTTAGGGTTCGGGTTAGGGTTAGGGTTCGGGTTAGGTTTAGGCTTAGTGTTAGGGTTAGGGTTCTGTTTAGGGTTAGGGTTCGGGTTCGGGTTACGGTTAGGGTTAGGGTTAGGGTTCGGTTTCGGGTTAGGTTTAGGGTTAGCGTTAGGGTCAGGGTTCGGGTTAGAGTTAGGTTTAGGGTTAGGGTTCGGGTTAGGGTTCGGGTTAGGGTTCGTGTTAGGGTTAGGGTTCGGGTTAGGGTCCGGGTTAGGGTTAGGGTTAGGGTTAGGGTTAGGGTTCGGTTTCGGGTTAAGTTTAGGGTTAGGGTTCGGGTAGGGTTCGGGATAGGGTTAGTGTTTGGGTTAGGGTTACGGTTCGGGTTAGGGTTAGGGTTCCAGTTAGGGTTAGGTTTAGGGTTAGGGTTCGGGTCGGGTTAGGGTTAGGGTTCGGGTTAGTGTTAGGGTTCGGTTTAGGGTTAAGGTTCGGGTTAGGGTTAGGGTTAGGGTTCTGGTTCGGATTAGGGTTCGGGTTAGGGTTAGGGTTAGTGTTAGGTTTAGGGTTAGGGTTAGGGTTCGGGTTCGATTTAGGGTTAGTGTTAGGTTTAGGGTTCGGGTTCGGGTTAGGGTTCGGGTTAGGGTTAGTGTTAGGGTTCAGGTTCGGGTTAGGGTTAGTGTTAGTGTTAGGGTTCGGGTTAGGTTTAGGTTTCGTGTTACTGGTAGGGTTCGGTTTCGGGTTAGGGTTAGGGTTCGGGTTAGGGTTCGGGGTAGGGTTAGGGTTCGGGTTAGGGTTAGTTTTCAGGTTAGGGTTAGGGTTAGGTTTAGGAGGTAGGGTTAGGGTTAGGGTTCGGGTTAGGGGTAGGGTTAGGGTTAGGGTTAGGGTTAGGGTTAGGGTTCAGGTTCGGGTTAGGGTTAGGGTTAGGGTTAAGGTTAGGGTTAGGGTTCTGATTAGGGTTATGGGTAGGGTTCGGGTTAGGGTTCGGCTTCGGGTTAGGGTTAGGGTTAGGGTTAGGGTTCGGGTTAGGGTTAGGGTTAGGGTTAGGGGTTAGGGTTAGGGTTAGGTTTCGGGTTAGGGTTAGGGTTAGGGTTACGGTTAGGGTTAGGGTTCGGGTTAGGGTTAGGGTTAGGGTTAGTGTTCGCGTTAGGGTTCGTGTTAGGGGTCGGGTTAGGGTTAGGTTAGGGTTCGGGTTAGGGTTAGTGTTAGGGTTAGGGTTCAGGTTAGGGTTAGGGTTCGGTTTATTGTTAGGGTTAGGGTTCGGGTTCGGGTTAGGGTTAGGGTTCGGGTTCGGGTTCGGGTTAGGGTTCGGGTTAGGCTTCGGGTTCAGATTAGGGTTAGGGTTAGAGTTAGGTTTAGGGTTAGGTTTCGGGTTAGGGTTAGGGTTAGTGTTCGGGTTAGGGTTAGGGTTACGGTTCGGTTTAGGGTTCGGGATAGGGTTAGGGTTAGGGTTAGCGTTCTGGTTAGTGTTAGGGTTCGGGTTAGGGTTAGGGTTAGGGTTAGGGTTAGGGTTAGGGTTAAGGTTTGGATTAGGGTTATTTTTAAGGTTCGGGTTAGGGTTAGGGTTAGGTTTACGGTAAGGGTTCGTGTTAGGTTTCTGGTTAGGTGTCAGGTTAGGGTTAGGGTTAGGGTTCGTGTTAGGGTTAGGGTTCGGGTTAGGGTTAGGTTTAGGGTTCGGTTTCGGGTTAGGGTTTGGTTTCGGGTTCGAATTAGGTTTCGGGTTAGGGTTAGTGTTGGGGTTAGGGTTCGGTTTCGGATTTAGGGTTAGGGTTAGGTTTCGGGTTAGGGTTCGGGTTAGGGTTAGGATTCGGGTAAGGTGTTAATGTTCGGGTTCAGGTTAGGGTTAGGGTTAGGGTTCCTGTTAGGGTTAGGGTTAGGGTTCGGGTTAGGGTTTGGGTTAGGGTTAGTGTTAGTGTTCAGGTTAGGGTTAGGTTTAGGGTTCGGGTTAGGGTTCGGGTTAGGCTTAGGGTTAGGGTTAGGTTTCGGGTTAGGGTTAGGGATCGGGTTAGGGTTAGGGTTCGGGTTAGGGTTAGGGTTCGGGTTCGGGTTAGGGTTCGGGTTAGGGTTAGGGTTAGTGTTAGGGTTACGGTTCGGGTTAGGGTTAGGGTTCGGGTTCGGGTTACGTTTAGGGTTAGGGTTAAGGTTCGGTTTCGGTTTCGGGTTAGGGTTAGGGTTAGGGTTAGGGTTAGGGTCAGCGTTCGGGTTAGAGTTAGGTTTAGGTTTAGGGTTCGGGTTAGGGTTCGGGTTAGGGTTCGTGTTAGGGTTAGGGTTCGGGTTAGGGTTCGGGTTAGGGTTAGGGTTAGGTTTAGGGTTCGGTTTCGGGTTAAGTTTAGGGTTAGGGTTCGGGTTAGGGTTAGGGTTCGGGTTAGGGTTCGGGTTAGGGTTCGGGGTAGGGTTAGTGTTTGGGTTAGGGTTAGGGTTCGGGTTAGGGTAGGGTTCCAGTTAGGGTTAGGGTTAGGGTTAGGGTTCGGGTTCGGGTTAGGGTTAGGGTTCGGGTTAGTGTTAGGGTTCGGGTTAGGGTTAGGGTTCGGGTTAGGGTTAGGGTTAGGGTTCTGGTTCGGATTAGGGTTCGGGTTAGGGTTAGGGTTAGTGTTAGGTTTAGTGTTAGGTTTAGGGTTCAGGTTCGGTTTAGGGTTAGTGTTAGGTTTAGGGTTCGGGTTCGGGTTAGGGTTCGGGTTAGGGTTAGTGTTAGGGTTCAGGTTTGGGTTAGGGTTAGTGTTAGGGTTAGGGTTTGGGTTAGGTTTAGGGTTCGTGTTAGGGGTAGGGTTCGGGTTCGTGTTAGGGTAAGAGTTCGGGTTAGGGTTCGGGGTAGGGTTAGGGTTCGGGTTAGGGTTAGGGTTAGGGTTAGGGTTCGGGTTAGGGTTCGGGTTAGGGTTAGGGTTAGGGTTAGGGTTCGGGTTAAGTTTAGGGTTAGGGTTCGGGTTAGGGTTAGGGTTCGGGTTAGGGTTCGGGTTAGGGTTCGGGTTAGCGTTAGTGTTTGGGTTAGGGTTAGGGTTCAGGTTAGGGTTAGGGTTCCAGTTAGGGTTAGGGTTAGGGTTAGGGTTCGGGTTCGGGTTAGGGTTAGGGTTCGGGTTAGTGTTAGGGTTCGGGTTAGGGTTAGGGTTCGGGTTAGGGTTAGGGGTAGGGTTAGGGTTCTGGTTCGGATTAGGGTTCGGGTTAGGGTTAGGGTTAGTGTTAGGTTTAGGGTTAGGGTTAGGGTTCGGGTTCGGTTTAGGGTTAGTGTTAGGTTTAGGGTTCGGGTTCGGGTTAGGGTTCGGGTTAGGGTTAGTGTTAGGATTCAGGTTCGGGTTACGGTTAGTGTTAGGGTAAGGGTTCGGGTTAGGTTTAGGGTTCGTGTTAGGGGTAGGGTTCGGGTTCTTGTTAGGCTTAGGGTTCGGGTTATGGTTCGGGGTAGGGTTAGTTTTCGGGTTAGGGTTAGGGTTCGGGTTAGGTTTAGGGTTAGGTTTAGGAGGTAGGGTTAGGGTTAGGGTTCGGGTTTGGGGTAGGGTTAGGGTTAGGGTTAGGGGTTAGGATTCGGGTTAGGGTTAGGGTTCGGGTTAGGGTTAGGGTTACGGTTAGGGTTAGGGTTCGGGTTAGGGTTAGGGTTAGGGTTAGGTTTCGGGTTAGGGTTAGGGTTAGCGTTATGGTTAGTGTTAGGGTTCGGTTTAGGGTTAGGGTTAGGGTTAGGTTTCGGGTTAGGGTTATGGTTAGGGTTCGGGTTAGGGTTCGGGTTAGGGTTAGGGTTAGGGTTAGGGTTCGGTTTAGGGTTAGGGTTAGGTTTAGGGTTCGGTTTAGGGTTAGGGTTAGGGTTAGGGTTCGGGTTAGGGTTCGGGTTCGGGTTAGGGTTAAGTTTCGGGTTAGGGATAGGGTTAGGGTTAGGGTTCGCATTAGGGTTCGTGTTAGGGGTGTGGTTAGGGTTAGGTTAGGGTTCGGGTAAGGGTTAGGATTAGGGTTAGGGTTCAGGTTAGGGTTAGGGTTCGGTTTAGTGTTAGGGTTAGGGTTCGGTTTCGGGTTAGGGTTAGGGTTCGGGTTCGGGTTAGGGTTAGGGTTCGGGTTAGGGTTCGGGTTCGGGTTAGGGTTAGGGTTAGAGTTAGGGTTAGGCTTAGGGTTCGGGTTAGGGTTAGAGTAAGGGTTCGGGTTAGGGTTAGGGTTACGGTTCGGGTTAGGGTTCGGGTTAGGGTTAGGGTTAGGTTTCGGGTTAGGGTTAGGGTTCGGGTTAGGGTTAGGGTTAGGTTTTGGGTTAGGGTTAGGGTTAGGTTTCGGTTTAGGGTTACGGTTAGGGTTAGGGTTCGGTTTAGGGTTAGGGTTAGTGTTCGGGTTAGGGTTAGGGTTAGGGTTATGGTTAGGGTTATGGTTCGGGTTAGGGTTAGGGTTAGGGTTAGGGTTCGGGTTAGGGTTCGGGTTAGGGTTCGGGTTACAGAAAGGGTTAGGGTTAGGGTTCGGGTTAGGGTGAGGGTTAGGGTTAGGGTTCGGTTTAGGGTTAGGGTTAGGGTGAGGGTTAGGGTTAGGGTTAGGGTTAGGGTTCGGGTTAGGGTTAGGGTTAAGTTTCGGGTTAGGGTTAGGATTAGGGTTAGGGTTCGCTTTAGGTTTCGGGTTAGGGGTCGGGTTAGGGTTAGGGTTAGGGTTCGGGTTAGGGTTAGGGGTAGGGTTAGGGGTTAGGGTTAGGGTTCGGGTTCGGGTTAGGGTTAGGGTTACGGTTAGGTTTAGGGTTCGGGTTCTGTTTAGGGTTAGGGTTAGGCTTCGGGTTAGTGTTAGGGTTAGCGTTATAGTTAGGGTTAGGGTTCGGGTTAGGTTTAGGGTTAGGGTTAGGGTTCGGGTAAGGGTTAGGGTTAGGGTTAGGTTTCGGGTTAGGTTTAGTGTTAGGGTTAGGGTTAGGGTTAGGTTTCGTGTTAGGGTTAGGGTTAGCGTTATGGTTAGGGTTAGGGTTCGGTTTAGGGTTAGTGTTAGGTTTAGGGTTCGGGTTCGGGTTAGGGTTCGGGTTAGGGTTAGGGATCGGGTTAGGGTTAGGGTTAGATTTAGGAGGTAGGGTTAGGGTTAGGGTTCGGGTTAGGGGTAGGGTTCGGGTTCGGGTTAGGGTAAGAGTTCGGGTTAGGGTTCGGGGTAGGGTTAGGGTTCGGGTTAGGGTTAGGGATCGGGTTAGGGTTAGGGTTAGGTTTAGGAGGTAGGGTTAGGGTTAGGGTTCGGGTTAGGGGTAGGGTTAGGGTTAGGGTTAGGGGTTAGGATTCGGGTTAGCGTTAGGGTTCGGGTTAGGGTTAGGGTTAGGTTTAGGGTTAGGGTTAGGGTTCAGGTTCGGTTAGGGTTAGGGTTAGGGTTAAGGTTAGGGTTAGGGTTCGGATTAGGGTTATGTGTAGGGTTCGGGTTAGGGTTCGGCTTCGGGTTAGGGTTAGGGTTAGGGTTCGGGTTAGGGTTAGGGTTAGGGTTAGGGGTTAGGGTTAGGGTTAGGGTTAGGGTTCGGTTTCGGGTTAGGGTTAGGGTTAGGGTTAGGGTTAGGGTTAGGGTTAGGGTTCGGGTTAGGGTTAGGTTTAGGGTTCCGGTTAGGGTTCGGGTTAGGGTTAGTTTAGGGTTAGGGTTCGGGTTAGGGTTAGGTTTCAGGTTAGGGTTCAGGTTAGGTTTAGGTTTAGGGTTAGGGTTAGGATTAGGGTTAGGGTTAGGGTTCGGGATCGGGTTAGGGTTATTGTTCGGGTTAGGGTTCGGGTTAGGGGTAGGGTTAGGGTTAGGGTTCGGGTTCAGGGTTAGGGTTATGGTTAGGATTCGGGTTAGGGTTCGGGTTAGGGTTAGGATTCGGGTAAGGGGTAGGGTTAGGGTTAGGGTTCGGGTTCAGGGTTAGGGTTATGGTTAGGATTCGGGTTCGGGTTCGGGTTAGGGTTAGGGGCACGGTTCCGGTTAAGGTTAGGGTTAGGGTTCGGTTTAGGGTTAATGTTAGGGTTAGGTTTCGGGTTAGGGTTAGGGTTAGTGTTCGGGTTAGGGTTCCGGTTAGGGTTAGGCATAGGGTTAGGGTTAGGGTTAGGGTTCGGCTTAGGGTTAGGTTTCGGGTTAGGGTTAGGTTTAGGGTTAGGGTTAGGGTTCGGATTAGGGTTAGGGGTAGGGTTCGGGTTAGGTTTCGGGTTCGGGTTAGGGTTAGGGTTAGGATTAAGGTTAGGGTACGGTTTAGGGTTAGGGTTAGTGTTAGGGTTAGGGGTTAGGGTTAGGGTTACCGTTCGGGTTAGGGTTAGGTTTAGGGTTCTGGTTAGGGTTAGGGTTAGGGTTCGGGTTAGGGTTAGGGTTAGGGTTCGGGTTAGGGTTACGGTTAGGGTTAGGGTTCGGGTTAGGGTTAGGTTTAGGGTTCATGTTAGTGTTCGGGTTAGGGTTAGGTCAGGGTTAGGGTTCGGATTAGGGTTAGGTGTAGGGTTCGGGTTAGGTTTCGGGTTCGGGTTAGGGTTACGGTTAGGGTTAGGGTTAGGTTTCGGGTTAGGGTTAGGGTTAGGGTTAGGTTTCGGGTTAGGGTTAGGGTTAGGGTTCAGGTTAGGGTTCGGGTTAGGGTTAGGGTTAGGGTTAGGGTTCGGGTTAGGGTTAGGGTTAGGGTTAGGGTTAGGGTTCAGTTTAGGGTTAGGTTTAGGGTTAGGGTTAGGGTTAGGGTTAAGGTTCGGGGTAGGGTTAGGGTTAAGTTTCGTGATAGGGTTAGGTTTAGGGTTAGGGTTAGGGTTCGCGTTAGCGTTCGGGTTAGGTGTCGGGTTAGGGTTACGGTTAGGGTTCGGGTTAGGGTTAGGGTTAGGGTTAGGGTTCGGATTAGGTTTAGGGTTCTGGTTAGGGTTAGGGTTAGGGTTCGGGTTCAGGTTAGGTTTAGGTTTCGGGTTAGGGTTCGGGTTAGGGTTAGGATTCGGGTAAGGGGTTAGGGTTCGGGTTCAGGGTAGGGTTAGGGTTAGGGTTCCGGTTAAGGTTAGGTTTAGGGTTCGGGTTAGGGTTAGGGTTCGGGTTCGGGTTCGGGTTAGGGTTAGTGTTAGGGTTAGGGTTCGGGTTAGGGTTAGGGTTCAGGTTAGGGTTAGGGTTCGGGTTCGGGTTAGGGTTAGAGTTTGGGTTAGGGTTCGGGTTAGGGTTAGGGTTCGGGTTAGGGTTAGGGTTCGGGTTAGGTTTAGGGTTAGTGTTAGGGTTAGGGTTCGGGTTAGGGTTAGGGTTCGGGTTCGGGTTACGGTTAGGGTTAGGGTTAGGGTTCGGTTTCGGGTTAGGGTTAGGGTTAGGGTTAGGGTCAGGGTTCGGGTTAGAGTTAGGTTTAGGGTTAGGGTTCGGTTTAGGGTTCGGGTTAGGGTTCGTGTTAGGGTTAGGGTTCGGGTTAGGGTTCGGGTTAGGGTTAGGGTTCGTGTTAAGTTTAGGGTTAGGGTTCGGGTTAGGGTTAGGGTTCGGGTTAGGGTTCGGGTTAGGGTTCGGGTTAGCGTTAGTGTTTGGGTTAGGGTTAGGGTTCAGGTTAGGGTTAGGGTTCCAGTTAGGGTTAGAGTTAGGGTTAGGGTTCGGGTTCGGGTTAGGGTTAGGGTTCGGGTTAGTGTTAGGGTTCGGGTTAGGGTTAGGGTTCGGGTTAGGGTTAGGGGTAGGGTTAGGGTTCTGGTTCGGATTACGGTTCGGGTTAGGGTTAGGGTTAGTGTTAGGTTTAGGGTTAGGGTTAGGGTTCGGGTTCGGTTTAGGGTTAGTGTTAGGTTTAGGGTTCGGGTTCGGTTTAGGATTCGGGTTAGGGTTAGTGTTAGGATTCAGGTTCGGGTTAGGGTTAGTGTTAGGGTTAGGGTTCGGGTTAGGTTTAGGGTTCGTGTTAGGGGTAGGGTTCGGGTTCTGGTTAGGCTTAGGGTTCGGGTTATGGTTCGGGGTAGGGTTAGTGTTCGGGTTAGGGTTAGGGTTCGGGTTAGGTTTAGGGTTAGGTTTAGGAGGTAGGGTTAGGGTTAGGGTTCGGGTTTGGGGTAGGGTTAGGGTTAGGGTTAGGGGTTAGGATTCGGGTTAGTGTTAGGGTTCGGGTTAGGGTTAGGGTTACGGTTAGGGTTAGGATTCGGGTTAGGGTTAGGGTTAGGTTTCGGGTTAGGGTTAGGGTTAGCGTTATGGTTAGTGTTAGGGTTCGGTTTAGGGTTAGGGTTAGGGTTAGGTTTCGGGTTAGGGTTATGGTTAGGGTTCGGGTTAGGGTTCGGGTTAGGGTTAGGGTTAGGTTTAGGGTTCGGGTTAGGGTTAGGGTTAGGTTTAGGGTTCGGTTTAGGGTTAGGGTTAGGGTTAGTGTTCGGGTTAGGGTTCGGGTTCGGGTTAGGGTTAAGTTTCGGGTTAGGGATAGGGTTAGGGTTAGGGTTCGCATTAGGGTTCGTGTTAGGGGTCTGGTTAGGGTTAGGTTAGGGTTCGGGTAAGGGTTAGGATTAGGGGTTAGTGTTCAGGTTAGGGTTAGGGTTCGGGTTAGGGTTCGGGTTAGGGTTAGGGTTAGGGTTCGGGTTAGGGTTCGGGTTATGGTTAGGTTTAGGGGTCGGGTTAGGGTTAGGGTTAGGGTTCGGGTTAGGGTTCGGGTTAGGGTTCGGGTTAGGGTTAGGGGTTAGTGTTAGGTTTAGGGTTAGGGATAGGGTTAGGGTTCGGATTAGGGTTAGTTTAGGGTTTGGGTTAGGGTTAGGGTTAGGGTTCGGGTTAGGGTTCGGGTTAGGGTTAGGGTTCGGGTTAGGGGTTAGTGTTAGGGTTCGGGTTCGGGTTAGGGTTAGGGTTAGGGTTAGGGTTCGGGTTAGGTTTAGGGTTCGGGTTAGGGGTTAAGGTTAGTGTTCGGGTTTGGGTTAGGGTTAGGGTTAGGGTTAGGTTTAGGTTTCGGGTTAGGGTTCGGGTTAGTGTTAGGGTTAGTGTTGGGGTTAGGGTTAGGGTTAGGGTTAGGGTTAGGGTTAGAGTTAGGGTTCGGGTTAGGGTTAGGGTTCGGGTTAGGGTTAGGGTTAGTGTTCGGGTTAGGGTTAGGGTTAGGGTTAGGGTTAGGTTTTAGGGTTAGGGTTAGGGTTAGGTTTAGGGTTAGGGGTTAGGGTTAGGGTTAGTGTTATGGTTAGGGTTAGGGTTCGGGTTAGCGTTAGGTTTCCGATTAGGGTTAGGGTTAGGTTTAGGGTTAGGGTTAGGGTTCGGGTTAGGGTTAGGGTTCGGGATAGGGTTAGGGTTAGTGTTCGGGTTAGGGTTAGGGTTAGGGTTAGGGTTAGGGTTAGGTTTTAGGGTTAGGGTTAGGGTTAGGGTTAGGGGTTAATGTTAGGGTTAGGGTTAGGGTTAGGGTTAGGGTTAGGGTTCGGGTTAGCGTTAGGGTTCGGATTAGGGTTAGGGTTAGGTTTAGTGTTAGGGTTAGGGTTTGGGTTAGGGTTAGGGTTAGGGTTAGGGTTAGGGTTCGGGTTAGGGTTAGGGTTCGGGTTCGGGTTTGGTTTAGGGTTAGGGTTAGGGTTAGGGTTCGGGTTAGGGTTAGGGTTAGGGTTCGGGTTACGGTTAGGGTTAGGGTTTGGGTCAGGGTTAGGGTTAGGTTTAGGGTTCGGGTAGGGTTCGGGTTAGGGTTAGGTTTAGGATTTGGGGGAGGGTTAGGGTTAGGGTTCGGGTTAGGGTTATGTTTCGGGTTAGGGTTAGGTTTAGGGTTCGGGTTAGGGTTAGGGTTAGGGTTCAGGTTAGGGTTAGGGTTCCAGTTCGGGTTATGGTTAGGGTTCGGGTTCGGGTTAGGGTTCGGGTTTTGGTTAGGTTTCGGGTTAGGTTTAGGTTTAGGGTTAGGGTTCGGGTTAGGATTAGGGTTCGGGTTCGGGTTCGGTTTAGGGTTAGGGTACGGGTTAGGGTTAGGTTTCGGGTTAGGGTTAGGGTTAGGTATCGGGTTAGGGTTAGGGTTAGGGTTCGGGTTAGTGTTAGGGTTCGGGTTAGGGTTAGGGTTCGGGTTAGGGTTCGGGTTAGGGTTAGGTTTCGGGTAGGGTTAGAGTTCGGGTTAGGGTTAGGGTTCGGGTTAGGGTTAGGGTTCTAGTTCGGGTTAGGGTTAGGGTTAGGGTTCGGGTTCGGGTTAGGGTTAGGTTAGGGTTAGGGTTAGGGTTCGGATTAGGGTTAGGGGTACGGTTCGGGTTAGGGTTCGTGTTCGGGTTAGGGTTAGGGTTAGGGTTAGGGTTCGGTTTAGGGTTAGGGTTCGGGTTAGGTTTAGGGGTGAGGGTTAGGGTTAGGTTTCGGTTTCGGTTTAGGGTTAGGGTTAGGGTTAGTGGTTAGGGTTATGGTTCGCGTTAGGGTTAAGGTTAGGGTTAGGGTTAGGGTTCGGGTTAGGGATAGGTTTCGGGTTAGGGTTAGGGTTAGGGTTAGGTTTCGGGTTAGGGTTAGGGATAGGCCTAGGGATCAGGTTCGGGGTTAGGTTTAGGGTTAGGTTTCGGGTTAGGGTTAGGTTTAGGGTTAGGTTTCGGATTAGGTTTAGGTTAGGGTTCGGGTTAGGGTTAGGGTTTTGTTTAGGGTTAGGGTTCGGGTTAGGGTTAGGGTTCGGGTCATTGGTTAGGGTTAGGGTTCGGGTTTGGGTTAGGGTTAGCTTTAGGGTTAGGGTTCGGGTTACGGATAGGGTTCGGGTTAGGGTTAGGGCTAGGGTTCGGTTTAGGGTTCGGGTTAGGGTTCGGGTTAGGTTTAGGGTTAGGGTTCGGGTTAGGTTTAGGTTTCGGTTTAGGGTTAGGGTTAGGGTTATGTTTCGGGTTAGGGTTAGGGTTCGGGTTAGGTTTGGGTTCGGGTTAGGTTTTGGGTTAGGGTTAGGGTTCGGGTTCGGGTTAGGGTTAGGGTTCGGGTTAGGGTTAGGGTAAGGGTTTGGGTTAGGGTTAGGGTTCGGGTTAGGGTTAGGGTTAGGGTTCGGGTTAGGGTTAGGGTTAGGGTTAGGTTTAGGGTTCGTGTTACTGTTCGGTTTAGGGGTCGGGTTAGGTTTAGGGTTAGGGTTCTGGTTAGGGTTAGGGTTAGGGTTCGGGTTAGGGTTAGGGTTCGGGTTAGGGTTAGGGTTAGGGTCGGGTTCGGGTTAGGGTTAGGGTTGGGGTTCGGTTTAGGGTTCGGGTTAGGGTTCGGGTTAGGGTTAGGGATAGGCCTAGGGATCAGGTTCGGGGTTAGGTTTAGGGTTAGGGTTCGGGTTAGCGTTCGGGTTAGGGTTAGGATGCGGGTGTAGGGTTAGGGTTCGGGTTCGGGTTAGGGTTAGGGTTAGCGTTCCGTTTAGGGTTAGGTTTAGGGTTCGGGTTAGGGTTAGGTTTAGTGTTTGGGTTCGTGTTAGGGTTCGGGTTAGGGTTAGGGTTAGGGTCGGGTTAGGGTTAGGGTTAGGGTTCGGGTTAGGGTTCGGGTTAGGGTTAGGGTTATGTTTCGGGTTAGGGTTAGGGTTAGGGTTCGGGTTAGGTTTCGGGTTAGGGTTCGGGTTAGGGTTAGGGTTAGGGTTAGGGTTAGTGTTCGGGTTAGGGTTACGGTTCGGGTTAGGGTTAGGGTTAGGGTTAGGTTTCGGGTTGGGGTTCGGTTTAGGGTTCGGGTTAGAGTTAGCGTCCGGGTTAGTGTTAAGGTTAGGGTTAGGGTTAGGGTTAGGGTTATTGTAAGGTTTCGGGTTAGTGTTAGGGTTAGTGTTAGGGTTAGGGTTATGGTTCGGGTTAGGGTTAGGGTTAGGGTCGGCTTCGGGTTAGGGTTAGGGTTAGGGTTCGGCTTAGGGTTCGGGTTCGGGTTAGGGTTAGGGGTTAGTGTTCAGGTTAGTGTTAGGGTTCGGGTTAGGGTTCGGGTTAGGGTTAGGGTTAGGGTTCGGGTTAGGGTTCGGGTTATGGTTAGGGTTAGGGGTCGGGTTAGGGTTAGGGTTAGGGTTCGGGTAAGGGTTCGGGTTAGGGTTCGGGTTAGGGTTAGGGGTTAGTGTTAGGTTTAGGGTTAGGGATAGGGTTACGGTTCGGATTAGGGTTAGTTTAGGGTTTGGGTTAGGGTTAGGATTAGGGTTCGGGTTAGGGTTAGGGTTCGGGTTAGGGTTAGGGTTCGGGTTAGGGGTTAGTGTTAGGGTTCGGGTTCGGGTTAGGGTTAGGGTTAGGGTTAGGGTTCGTTTTAGGGTTAGGGTTAGTGTTAGGGTTAGGTTTGGGTTTAGGGTTAGGGTTAGGGTTAGGGTTAGAGGTAGGGTTAGGTTAGGTTTAGGGTTAGGTTTCGGATTAGCGTTAGGTTAGGGTTCGGGTTAGGTTTAGGGTTTGGGTTAAGGTTAGGGTTCGGGTTAGGTTTAGGGTTCGGGTTAGGGGTTAAGGTTAGTGTTCGGGTTTGGGTTAGGGTTAGGGTTAGGGTTAGGTTTAGGTTTCGGGTTAGGGTTCGGGTTAGTGTTAGGGTTAGTGTTGGGGTTAGGGTTAGGGTTAGGGTTAGGGTTAGGGTTAGGGTTAGAGTTAGGGTTCGGGTTAGGGTTAGGGTTCGGGTTAGGGTTAGGGTTAGTGTTCGGGTTAGGGTTAGGGTTAGGTTAGGGTTAGGGTTAGGTTTTAGGGTTAGGGTTAGGTTTAGGGTTAGGGGTTAGGGTTAGGGTTAGTTTTATGGTTAGGGTTAGGGTTCGGGTTAGCGTTAGGGTTCCGATTAGGGTTAGGGTTAGGTTTAGGGTTAGGGTTAGGGTTCGGGTTAGGGTTAGGGTTTGGGTTAGGGTTCGGGATAGGGTTAGGGTTAGTGTTCGGGTTAGGGTTAGGGTTAGGGTTAGGGTTAGGGTTAGGTTTTAGGGTTAGGGTTAGGGTTAGGGTTAGGGGTTAATGTTAGGGTTAGGGTTAGGGTTAGGGTTAGGGTTAGGGTTAGGGTTAGGGTTCGGGTTAGCGTTAGGGTTCGGATTAGGGTTAGGGTTAGGTTTAGTGTTATGGTTAGGGTTTGGGTTAGGGTTAGGGTTAGGGTTAGGGTTAGGGTTCGGGTTAGGGTTCGGGTTCGGGTTCGGGTTTGGTTTAGGGTTAGGGTTAGGGTTAGGGTTCGGGTTAGGGTTAGGGTTAGGGTTCGGGTTAGGGTTAGGGTTAGGGTTTGGGTCAGGGTTAGGGTTAGGTTTAGGGTTCGGGTAGGGTTCGGGTTAGGGTTAGGTTTAGGATTCGGGTGAGGGTTAGGGTTAGGGTTCGGGTTAGGGTTAGGGTTCGGGTTAGGGTTAGGATTCGGGTTAGGGTTAGGGTTAGGTTTCGGGTTAGGGTTAGGGTTAGGGTTAGGTTTAGGCTTCGTGTTAGGGTTCGGGTTAGGGGTCGGGTTAGGGTTAGGGTTAGGTTTCGGGTTAGGGTTAGGGTTAGGGTTAGGGTTCGGGTTAGGGTTAGGGTTAGGGTTCAGGTTAGGGTTAGGGTTCCAGTTCGGGTTATGGTTAGGGTTCGGGTTCGGGTTAGGGTTCGGGTTTTGGTTAGGATTCGGGTTAGGTTTAGGTTTAGGGTTAGGGTTCGGGTTAGGATTAGGGTTCGGGTTCGGGTTCGGTTTAGGGTTAGGGTACGGGTTAGGGTTAGGTTTCGGGTTAGGGTTAGGGTTAGGTTTCGGGTTAGGGTTCGGGTTAGGGTTCGGGTTAGTGTTAGGGTTCGGGTTAGGGTTAGGGTTCGGGTTAGGGTTCCGGTTAGGTTTAGGTTTCGGGTACGGTTAGAGTTCGGGTTAGGGTTAGGGTTCGGGTTAGTGTTAGGGTTCTAGTTCGGGTTAGGGTTAGGGTTAGGGTTCGGGTTCGGGTTAGGGTTAGGTTTAGGGTTAGGGTTAGGGTTCGGATTAGGGTTAGGGGTACGGTTCGGGTTAGGGTTCGTGTTCGGGTTAGGGTTAGGGTTAGGGTTAGGGTTAGGGTTCGGTTTAGGGTTAGGGTTCGGGTTAGGTTTAGGGGTGAGGGTTAGGGTTAGGTTTCGGTTTCGGTTTAGGGTTAGGGTTAGGGTTAGTGGTTAGGGTTAGGGTTCGCGTTAGGGTTAAGGTTAGGGTTAGGGTTAGGGTTCGGGTTAGGGATAGGTTTCGGGTTAGGGTTAGGGTTAGGGTTAGGGTTAGGTTTGGGTTCGGGTTAGGGTTAGGGTTAGTGTTAGGGTTAGGGTTGGGGTTAGGGTTAGGGTTAGTGTTAGGGGTTAGTGTTAGGGTTGTGGTTACGGTTAGGGTTAGGGTTAGGGTTAGGGTTCGGTTTAGGGTTCGGGTTAGGTTTAGGTGTTAGTGTAAGCGTTAGGGTTTGGGATAGGTTTAGGGTTCGGATTAGGGTTAGTTTAGGGTTCGGTTTAGGGTTAGGGTTAGGGTTCGGGTTAGGGTTAGGGTTCGGCTTAGGGTTAGGGTTCGGGTTAGGGGTTAGTGTTAGGGTTCGGGTTAGGGTTAGGTTTAGGGTTAGGTTTCGGATTAGGTTTAGGTTAGGGTTCGGGTTAGGGTTACGGTTTTGTTTAGGGTTAGGGTTCGGGTTAGGGTTAGGGTTCGGGTCATTGGTTAGGGTTAGGGTTCGGGTTTGGGTTAGGGTTAGCGTTAGGGTTAGGGTTCGGGTTACGAATAGGGTTCGGGTTAGGGTTAGGGCTAGGGTTTGGTTTAGGGTTCGGGTTAGGGTTCGGGTTAGGTTTAGGGTTAGGGTTAGGGTTAGGTTTAGGTTTCGGTTTAGGGTTAGGGTTAGGGTTATGTTTCGGGTTAGGGTTAGGGTTCGGGTTAGGTTTGGGTTCGGGT
>JAVLSZ010000034.1:2567500-2592500 GCA_032313775.1 Urocyon cinereoargenteus
TATGGGTTAAGGTTAGGGTTCGGGTTCGGGTTAGGGTTAGGGTTAGGGTTCGGGTTAGGGTTAGGGTTAGTGTTAGGGTTAGGGTTGGGGTTAGGGTTAGGGTTAGGGTTAGGGTTAGAGCTATGGTTCGGGTTAGGGTTAGGGTTCGGGTTAGGGTTAAGGTTAGTGTTCTGGTTAGGGTTAGGGTTAGGGTTATGGTTAGGGTTAGGTTTTAGGGTTAGGGTTAGGGTTACGTTTAGGGTTAGGGGTTAGGGTTAGGGTTAGGGTTATGGTTAGGGTTAGGGTTCGGGTTAGGGTTAGGGTTAGTGTTCTGGTTAGGGTTAGGGTTAGGGTTATGGTTAGGGTTAGGTTTTAGGGTTAGGGTTAGGGTTACGTTTAGGGTTAGGGGTTAGGGTTAGGGTTAGGGTTAGGGTTAGGGTTAGGGTTCGGGTTAGGGTTAGGGTTAGGGTTCGGGTTAGGGTTAGGGTTAGGGTTAGGGTTCGGGTTATGGTTAGGGTTCGGGTTCGGGTAGGGTTCGGGTTAGGGTTAGGTTTAGGATTCGGGTTAGGGTTAGGGTTAGGGTTCGGGTTAGGGATAGAGTTCGGGTTCGGGTTCGGGTTAGGGTTAGGGTTAGGGTTAGGTTTGGGTTCGGGTTAGGGTTAGGGTTAGTGTTAGGGTTAGGTTTGGGGTTAGGGTTAGGGTTAGGGTTAGGGGTTAGTGTTAGGGTTGGTGTTACGGTTAGGGTTAGGGTTAGGTTTCGGATTAGTTTTAGGTTAGGGTTCGGGTTAGGGTTAGGGTTTTGTTTAGGGTTAGGGTTCGGGTTAGGGTTAGGGTTCGGGTCATTGGTTAGGGTTAGGGTTCGGGTTTGGGTTAGGGTTAGGGTTAGGGTTAGGGTTCGGGTTACGGTTAGGGTTCGGGTTAGGGTTAGGTCTATGGTTCGGGTTAGGGTTAGGGTTCGGGTTAGGTTTGGGTTCGGGTTAGGTTTTGGGTTAGGGTTAGGGTTCGGGTTCTGGTTAGGGTTCGGGTTATGGTTAGGGTTAGGGGTCGGGTTAGGGTTAGGGTTAGGGTTCGGGTTAGGGTTCGGGTTAGGGTTCGGGTTAGAGTTAGGGGTTAGTGTTAGGGTTAGGGTTAGGGATAGGGTTAGGGTTCGGATTAGGGTTAGATTAGGGTTCGGGTTAGGGTTAGGGTTAGGGTTCGGGTTAGGGTGAGGGTTCGGGTTAGGGTTAGGGTTCGGGTTAGGGGGTAGTGTTAGGGTTCGGGTTCGGGTTAGGGTTAGGGTTAGGGTTAGGGTTCGTTTTAGGGTTAGGGTTAGTGTTAGGGTTAGGTTTGGGTTTAGAGTTAGGGTTAGGGTTAGGGTTAGAGGTAGGGTTAGGTTTAGGTTTAGGGTTAGGTTTCGGATTAGCGTTAGGTTAGGGTTCGAGTTAGGGTTAGGGTTTGGGTTAGGGTTAGGTTTCGGGTTAGGTTTAGCGTTCGGGTTAGGGGTTAAGGTTAGGGTTCGGGTTTGGGTTAGGGTTAGGGTTAGGGTTAGGGTTCGGGTTAGGGTTAGGGTTAGTGTTAGGGTTAGTGTTGGGTTTAGGGTTAGTGTTAGGGTTAGGGTTAGGTTTCGGGTTAGGGTTAGGGTTCGGGTTAGGGTTAGGGTTAGTGTTTGGGTTAGGGTTAGGGTTAGGGTTAGGGTTCGGGTTAGGGTTAGGGTTAGGGTTCGGGTTCGGGTTAGGGTTAGGGTTAGGGTTAGGGTTAGGTTTAGGGTTCGGGTTAGGGTTCGGGTTAGTGTTAGGGTTAGTGTTGGGGTTAGGGTTAGGGTTAGGGTTAGGGGTTAGTGTTAGGGTTAGGGTTAGGTTTAGGGTTAGGGTTAGGTTTCGGATTAGAGTTAGGTCAGGGTTCGGGTTAGGGTTAGGGTTTTGGTTAGGGTTAGGGTTCGGGTTAGGGTTAGGGTTCGGGTCAGGGTTTAGTGTTAGGTTTCGGGTTTGGTTTAGGGTTAGGGTTAGGGTTAGGGTTAGGGTTCGGGTTAGGGTTAGGGTTAGTGTTAGGGTTAGGGTTGGGGTCAGGTTTAGGGTTAGGGTTTGGGTTACGGTTTGGTTTAGGTTTCGGATTAGTGTTAGGTTAGGGTTAGGGTTAGGGTTCGGGTTAGGGTTCGCGTTAGGGTTCGGGTTCGGGTTAGGGTTAGGGGTTAGTGTTCAGGTTAGGGTTAGGGTTAGGGTTCGGGTTAGGGTTCGGGATAGGGTTAGGGTTAGGGTTCGGGTTAGGGTTAGGGTTAGGGTTAGGGTTCGGGTTACGGTTAGGGTCCGGGTTAGGTTTAGGGCTAGGGTTCGGGTTAGGGTTAGGGTTAGGGTTCGGGTTAGGGTTCGGGTTAGGTTTAGGGTTAGGGTTCGGGTTAGGTTTAGGTTTCGGGTTAGGGTTAGGGTTAGGTTTAGGGTTCGGGTTAGGGTTAGGTTTCGGGTTAGGGTTGGGTTCAGGTTAGGTTTCGGGTTAGGGTTAGGGTTCGGGTTATGGTTAGGGTTAAGGTTCGGGTTCGGGTTCGGGTTACGGTTAGGGTTATGGTTAGGGTTCGGTTTAGGGTTAGGGTTAGTGTTAGGTTTAGGTTTGGGTTTGGGTTAGGGTTAGGGTCAGGGTTAGAGGTAGGGTTAGGGTTAGGTTTAGGGTTAGGTTTAGGATTAGGGTTAGGTTAGGGTTCGGGTTAGGGTTAGGGTTTGGGTTAGGGTTACGGTTCGGGTTAGGGTTAGGGTTCGGGTTAGGGGTTAAGGTTAGGGTTCGGGTTTGGGTTATGGTTAGGGTTAGGGTTAGGGTTCGGGTTAGGGTTAGGGTTAGTGTTAGGGTTAGGGTTGGTGTTAGGGTTAGGGTTAGGGTTAGGGTTAGGGTTAGGGTTAGGGTTAGGGTTCGGGTTAGGTTTAGGGTTCGGGTTAGGGTTAGGGTTAGAGTTCGGGTTAGGGTTAGGGTTAGGGTTAGGGTTAGGGTTAGGTTTTAGGGTTAGGGTAAGGGTTAGGTTTAGGGTTATGGGTTAGGATTAGGGTTAGGATTATGGTTAGGGTTAGGGTTCAGGTTAGCGTTAGGGTTCGGATTAGGGTTAGGGTTAGGTTTAGGGTTAGGGTTAGCGTTCGGGTTAGGGTTAGGGTTAGGGTTAGGGTTAGGGTTCGGGTTAGGGATAGGGTTCGGTTTCGGGTTAGGGTTAGGCTTAGGGTTAGGGATCGGGTTCGGGTTAGGGTTAGGGTTCGGGTTAGGGTTAGGGTTAGGGTTTGGGTTAGGGTTAGGGTTCGGTTTAGGGTTCGGGTTAGGGTTCGGGTTAGCGTGAGGTTTAGGATTCGGGTTAGGTTTAGGGTTAGGGTTCGGGTTAGGGTTAGGGTTCGGGTTAGGGTTAGATTTAGGGTTCGGGTTAGGGTTAGGGTTAGGGTTCAGGTTAGGGTTAGTGTTCGGGTTCGGGTTATGGTTAGGGTTCGGGTTCGGGTTAGGGTTCGGGTTTTGGTTAGGGTTCGGGTTAGGGTTAGGTTTAGGGTTAGGGTTCGGGTTATGGTTAGGGTTTGGGTTCGGGTTCGGGTTAGGGTTAGGGTTCGTGTTAGGGTTAGGTTTCGGGTTAGGGTTAGGGTTAGGGTTCGGGTTAGGGTTAGTGTTAGGGTTCGGGTTAGGGTTAGGGCTCGGGTTAGGGTTAGGGTTCGGGTTAGGGTTCGGGTTAGGGTTAGGTTTCGTGTAGGGTTAGGGTTCTGGTTAGGGTTAGGGTTCGGTTTAGGGTTAGGGTTCGGGTTAGGGTTAGGTTTCGGGTTCGGGTTAGGGGTTAGGTTTAGGGTTAGGTTTCGGTTTCGGGTTAGGGTTAGGGTTAGGGTTAGGGGTTAGGGTTAGGGTTAGGGTTCGCGTTAGGGTTAGGGTTAGGGTTAGGGTTAGGGTTAGGGTTAGGGTTCGGGTTCGGGTTAGGGTTAGTGTTCGGGTTCGGGTTAGGGTTAGGGTTAGGGTTAGGGTTAGGTTTAGGGTTCGGGTTAGGGTTAGGTTTAGTGTTAGGGTTAGGGTTGGGGTTAGGGTTATGGTTAGTGTTAGGGGTTAGTGTTAGGGTTAGGGTTAGGGTTAGGGTTAGGTTTAGGGTTAGGTTTCGGATTAGAGTTATGTTAGGGTTCGGGTTAGGGTTAGGGTTTTGGTTAGGGTTAGGGTTCGGGTTAGGGTTAGGGTTCGGGTCAGGGGTTAGTTTTAGGGTTCGGGTTTGGTTTAGGGTTAGGGTTAGGGTTAGGGTTCGGGTTCGGGTTAGGGTTAGGGTTAGTGTTACGGTTAGGGTTGTGGTCAGGTTTAGGGTTAGGGTTTGGGTTAGGGTTAGGTTTAGGTTTCGGATTAGTGTTAGGTTATGGTTAGGGTTAGGGTTCGCGTTAGGGTTTGCGTTAGGGTTCGGGTTCGGGTTAGGGTTAGGGGTTAGTGTTCAGGTTAGGGTTAGGGTTAGGGTTCGGGTTAGGGTTCGGAATAGGGTTAGGGTTAGGTTTCGGGTTAGGGTTAGGGTTAGGGTTAGGGTTAGTGTTAGGGTTCGGGTTACGGTTAGGGTCCGGGTTAGGTTTAGGGCTAGGGTTCGGGTTAGGTTTAGGGTTAGGGTTCGGGTTAGGGTTCGGGTTAGGTTTAGGGTTAGGGTTCGGGTTAGGTTTAGGTTTCGGGTTAGGGTTAGGGTTAGGGTTGGGGTTCGGTTTAGGGTTAGGGTTCGGGTTAGGGTTGGGTTCCGGTTAGGTTTCGGGTTAGGTTTAGGGTTCGGGTTATGGTTAGGGTTAAGGTTCGGGTTCGGGTTCGGGTTACGGTTAGGGTTATGGTTAGGGTTCGGTTTAGGGTTAGGTTTAGTGTTAGGGTTAGGTTTGGGTTTAGGGTTAGGGTTAGGGTTAGGGTTAGAGGTAGGGTTAGGGTTAGGTTTAGGGTTAGGTTTCGGATTAGGGTTAGGTTAGGGTTCGGGTTAGGGTTAGGGTTTGGGTTAGGGTTAGGTTTCGGGTTAGGGTTAGGGTTCGGGTTAGGGGTTAAGGTTAGGGTTCGGGTTTGGGTTAGGGTTAGGGTTAGGGTTAGGGTTAGGGTTCGGGTTAGGGTTAGGATTAGTGTTAGGGTTAGTGTTGGGGTTAGGGTTAGGTTTAGGGTTAGGGTTAGGGTTAGGGTTCGGGTTAGGGTTAGGGTTCGGGTTAGGGTTAGGGTTAGATTTCGGGTTAGGGTTAGGGTTAGGGTTAGGGTTAGGGTTAGGTTTTAGGGTTAGTGTTAGGGTTAGGTTTAGGGTTAGGGGTTAGGGTTAGGGTTAGGGTTATGGTTAGGGTTAGGGTTCAGGTTAGCGTTAGGGTTCGGATTAGGGTTAGGGTTAGGTTTAGGGTTAGGGTTAGCGTTCGGGTTAGGGTTAGGGTTAGGGTTAGGGTTAGGGTTCGGGTTAGGGTTAGGGTCGGTTTCGGGTTAGGGTTAGGGTTAGGGTTCAGGGTCGGGTTAGGTTTAGGGTTCGGGTTAGGGTTAGGGTTAGGGTTTGGTTTAGGGTTAGGGTTAGGTTTAGGGTTCGGGTTAGGGTTCGGGTTTGGGTGAGGGTTAGGATTCGGGTTAGGGTTAGGGTTAGGGTTCGGATTAGGGTTAGGGTTCGGGTTAGGGTTAGATTTAGGGTTCGGGTTAGGGTTAGGGTTAGGGTTCAGGTTAGGGTTAGGGTTCGGGTTCGGGTTATGTTTAGGGTTCGGGTTCGGTTTAGGGTTCGGTTTTGTTTAGGGTTCGGGTTAGGGTTAGGTTTAGGGTTATGGTTCGGGTTATGGTTAGGGTTTGGGTTCGGGTTCGGGTTAGGGTTAGGGTTCGGGTTAGGGTTAGGTTTCGGGTTAGGGTTAGGGTTAGGGTTCGGGTTAGGGTTAGGGTTAGGGTTCGGGTTAGGGTTAGGGTTCGGGTTATGGTTAGAGTTCGGGTTAGGGTTCGGGTTAGGGTTAGGTTTCGGGTAGGGTTAGGGTTCGGGTTAGGGTTAGGGTTCGGGTAGGGTTAGGGTTCTAGTTCGGGTTAGGGTTAGGGTTCAGGATCGGGTTAGGTTTAGGTTTAGGGTTAGGGTTAGGGTTAGGGTTCGGATTAGGGTTAGGGGTACGGTTCGGGTTAGGGTTCGGGTTCGGGTTAGGGTTAGGTTTAGGGTTAGAGTTAGGGTTCGGGTTAGGGTTAGGGTTCGTGTTAGGGTTAGGGGTTAGGTTTAGGGTTAGGTTTCGGTTTCGGGTTAGGGTTAGGGTTAGGGTTAGGGGTTAGGGTTAGGGTTCGCGTTAGGGTTAGGGTTAGTGTTAGGGTTAGGGTTAGGGTTCGGGTTAGGGTTAGGGTTAGGGTTCGGGTTCGGGTTAGGGTTAGGGTTAGGGTTAGGGTTAGGTTTAGTGTTCGGGTTAGGGTTAGGGTTAGTGTTAGGGTTAGGGTTGGGGTTAGGGTTAGGGTTAGGGGTTAGTTTTAGGGTTAGGGTTAGGGTTAGTGTTAGGGTTAGGTTTCGGATTAGAGTTAGGTTAGGGTTCTGGTTAGGGTTAGGGCTTTGGTTAGGGTTAGGGTTCGGGTTAGGGTTAGGGTTCGGGTCAGGGATTAGTGTTAGGGTTCGGGTTTGGTTTAGAGTTAGGGTTAGGGTTAGGGTTAGGGTTCGGGTTAGGGTTAGGGTTAGTGTTAGGGTTAGGTTTGGGGTTAGGTTTAGGGTTAGGGTTTGGTTTAGGGTTAGGGTTAGGGTACGGATTAGTGTTAGGTTAGGTTTAGGGTTAGGGTTCGGGTTAGGTTTAGGTTTCGGGTTAGGGTTAGGGTTAGGGTTAGGGTTAGGGTTCGGGTTAGGGTTAGGGTTCGCGTTAGGTTTGGGTTCGAGTTAGGTTTCGATTTAGGGTTAGGGTTCGGGTTAGGGTTAGGGATAGGGTTCGGGTTCGAGTTCGGGTTAGGGTTAGGGTTAGGGTTAGGGTTCGGTTTAGGGTTAGGGTTAGTGTTAGGGTTAGGTTTGGGGTTAGGGTTAGGGTTAGGTTTAGGGTTAGAGGTAGGGTTAGTGATAGGGTTAGGGTTAGGTTTCGGATTAGGGTTAGGTTAGGGTGTGGGTTAGGGTTAGGGTTTGGGTTAGGGTTAGGGTCGGGTTAGGGTTAGGGTTCGGGTTAGGGATTAGGTTTACGGTTCGGGTTCGGGTTAGGGTTAGGGTTAGGGTTCGGGTTAGGGTTAGGGTTAGTGTTTGGGTTAGGGTTGGGGTTAGGGTTAGGTTTAGGGTTAGGGTTAGGGTTAGGGTTCGGGTTAGGGTTCGGGTTCGGGTTAGGGTTAGGGTTCGGGTTCGGGTTAGGGTTAGGGTTCGGGTTAGGGTTCGGGTTCGGGTTAGGGTTAGGTGGTAGTGTTCAGGTTAGGGTTAGGGTTAGGGTTCGGGTTAGGGTTCGGGTTAGGGTTAGGTTTAGGGTTCGGGTTAGGGTTAGGGTTAGGGTTAGGGTTAGGGTTCGGGTTACGGTTAGGTTTCGGGTTAGGGTTAGGGCTAGGGTTCGGGTTAGGTTTAGGGTTCGGATTAGGGTTAGGGTTAGGGTTAGGGTTAGGGTTGGGATTCGGGTTAGGGTTAATGTTAGGGTTCGGGTTAGGGTTCGGGTTAGGTTTAGGGTTAGGGTTCGGGTTAGGTTTAGGTTTCGGGTTAGGGTTAGGGTTAGGGTTAGGGTTCGGGTTAGGGTTAGGTTTCGGGTTAGGGTTGGGTTCCGGTTAGGTTTCGGGTTAGGTTTAGGGTTCGGGTTATGGTTAGGGTTAAGGTTCGGGTTCGGGTTCGGGTTACGGTTAGGGTTATGGTTAGGGTTCGGTTTAGGGTTAGGGTTAGTGTTAGGGTTAGGTTTGGGTTTAGGGTTAGGGTTAGGGTTAGGGTTAGAGGTAGGGTTAGGGTTAGGTTTAGGGTTAGGTTTCGGATTAGGGTTAGGTTAGGGTTCGGGTTAGGGTTAGGGTTTGGGTTAGGGTTAGGTTTCGGGTTAGGGTTAGGGTTCGGGTTAGGGGTTAAGGTTAGGGTTCGGGTTTGGGTTAGGGTTAGGGTTAGGGTTAGGGTTAGGGTTCGGGTTAGGGTTAGGATTAGTGTTAGGGTTAGGGTTGGGGTTAGGGTTAGGTTTAGGGTTAGGGTTAGGGTTAGGGTTCGGGTTAGGGTTAGGGTTCGGGTTAGGGTTAGGGTTAGATTTCGGGTTAGGGTTAGGGTTAGGGTTAGGGTTAGGGTTAGGTTTTAGGGTTAGTGTTAGGGTTAGGTTTAGGGTTAGGGGTTAGGTTTAGGGTTAGGGTTATGGTTAGGGTTAGTGTTCAGGTTAGCGTTAGGGTTCGGATTAGGGTTAGGGTTAGGTTTAGGGTTAGGGTTAGCGTTCGGGTTAGGGTTAGGGTTAGGGTTAGGGTTAGGGTTCGGGTTAGGGTTAGGGTCGGTTTCGGGTTAGGGTTAGGGTTAGGGTTAGGGTTCGGGGTCGGGTTAGGTTTAGGGTTCGGGTTAGGGTTAGGGTTAGGGTTTGGGTTAGGGTTAGGGTTAGGTTTAGGGTTCGGGTTAGGGTTCGGGTTTGGGTGAGGGTTAGGATTCGGGTTAGGGTTAGGGTTAGGGTTCGGATTAGGGTTAGGGTTCGGGTTAGGGTTAGATTTAGGGTTCGGGTTAGGGTTAGGGTTAGGGTTCAGGTTAGGGTTAGGGTTCGGGTTCGGGTTATGTTTAGGGTTCGGGTTCGGTTTAGGGTTCGGTTTTGTTTAGGGTTCGGGTTAGGGTTAGGTTTAGGGTTATGGTTCGGGTTATGGTTAGGGTTTGGGTTCGGGTTCGGGTTAGGGTTAGGGTTCGGGTTAGGGTTAGGTTTCGGGTTAGGGTTAGGGTTAGGGTTCGGGTTAGGGTTAGGGTTAGGGTTCGGGTTAGGGTTAGGGTTCGGGTTATGGTTAGAGTTCGGGTTAGGGTTCGGGTTAGGGTTAGGTTTCGGGTAGGGTTAGGGTTCGGGTTAGGGTTAGGGTTCGGGTAGGGTTAGGGTTCTAGTTCGGGTTAGGGTTAGGGTTAGGGTTCGGGATCGGGTTAGGTTTAGGTTTAGGGTTAGGGTTAGGGTTAGGGTTCGGATTAGGGTTAGGGGTACGGTTCGGGTTAGGGTTCGGGTTCGGGTTAGGGTTAGGTTTAGGGTTAGGGTTAGGGTTCGGGTTAGGGTTAGGGTTCGTGTTAGGGTTAGGGGTTAGTTTTAGGGTTAGGTTTCGGTTTCGGGTTAGGGTTAGGGTTAGGGTTAGGGGTTAGGGTTAGGGTTTGCGTTAGGGTTAGGGTTAGTGTTAGGGTTAGGGTTAGGGTTCGGGTTAGGGTTAGGGTTAGGGTTCGGGTTCGGGTTAGGGTTAGGGTTAGGGTTAGGGTTAGGTTTAGTGTTCGGGTTAGGGTTAGGGTTAGTGTTAGGGTTAGGGTTGGGGTTAGGGTTAGGGTTAGGGGTAAGTTTTAGGGTTAGGGTTAGGGTTAGTGTTAGGGTTAGGTTTCGGATTAGAGTTAGGTTAGGGTTCTGGTTAGGGTTAGGGCTTTGGTTAGGGTTAGGGTTCGGGTTAGGGTTAGGGTTCGGGTCAGGGATTAGTGTTAGGGTTCGGGTTTGGTTTAGAGTTAGGGTTAGGGTTAGGGTTAGGGTTCGGGTTAGGGTTAGGGTTAGTGTTAGGGTTAGGTTTGGGGTTAGGTTTAGGGTTAGGGTTTGGTTTAGGGTTAGGGTTAGGGTACGGATTAGTGTTAGGTTAGGTTTAGGGTTAGGGTTCGGGTTAGGTTTAGGTTTCGGGTTAGGGTTAGGGTTAGGGTTAGGGTTAGGGTTCGGGTTAGGGTTAGGGTTCGCGTTAGGTTTGGGTTCGAGTTAGGTTTCGAGTTAGGGTTAGGGTTCGGGTTAGGGTTAGGGATAGGGTTCGGGTTCGAGTTCGGGTTAGGGTTAGGGTTAGGGTTAGGGTTCGGTTTAGGGTTAGGGTTAGTGTTAGGGTTAGGTTTGGGGTTAGGGTTAGGGTTAGGTTTAGGGTTAGAGGTAGGGTTAGTGATAGGGTTAGGGTTAGGTTTCGGATTAGGGTTAGGTTAGGGTGTTGGTTAGGGTTAGGGTTTGGGTTAGGGTTAGGGTCGGGTTAGGGTTAGGGTTCGGGTTAGGGATTAGGGTTAGGGTTCGGGTTCGGGTTAGGGTTAGGGTTAGGGTTCGGGTTAGGGTTAGGGTTAGTGTTTGGGTTAGGGTTGGGGTTAGGGTTAGGTTTAGGGTTAGGGTTAGGGTTAGTTATCGGATTAGGGTTAGGTTAGGGTTAGGGTTAGGGTTCGGGTTAGGGTTCGGGTTAGTGTTCGGGTTAGGGTTAGGGTTCGGGTTAGGGTTAGGATTAGGGTTAGAGGTAGGGTTAGGGTTAGGGTTCGGGTTAGGGTTCGGGTTCGGGTTAGGGTTAGGGTTCGGGTTCGGGTTAGGGTTAGGGTTCGGGTTAGGGTTCGGGTTCGGGTTAGGGTTAGGTGGTAGTGTTCAGGTTAGGGTTAGGGTTAGGGTTCGGGTTAGGGTTCGGGTTAGGGTTAGGTTTAGGGTTCGGGTTAGGGTTAGGGTTAGGGTTAGGGTTAGGGTTCGGGTTACGGTTAGGTTTCGGGTTAGGGTTAGGGCTAGGGTTCGGGTTAGGTTTAGGGTTCGGATTAGGGTTAGGGTTAGGGTTAGGGTTAGGGTTGGGATTCGGGTTAGGGTTAGGGTTAGGGTTCGGGTTAGGGTTACGGTTAGGGTTAGGTTTAGGGTTAGGGTTAGGGTTAGGGTTAGGGTTAGGGTTCGGGTTAGGGTTAGGGTTAGGGTTAGGGTTAGGTTTAGGTTTAGGGTTAGGGTTCGGGTTCGGGGTCAGGTTAGGGTAAGGGTTCGGGTTAGAGTTTGGGTTAGGGTTAGGGTTCGGGTTAGGGTTAGGGTTCGGGTAAGGGTTAGGGTTAGTTTTGGGTTCGGGTTAGGGTTAGGGTTGGGGTTCGGGTTAGGGTTCGGGTTAGTTTTCGGGTTAGGGTTAGGGTTAGGGTTAGGTTTCGGGTTCGGTGTTAGGTTTAGGGTTAGGTTTCGGGTTAGGGTTCGGGTTAGGGTTAGGATTCGGGAAAGGGTTAGGGTTCGGGTTCGGGTTAGTGTTAGGGTTAGGGTTCCGGTTAGGGTTAGGTTTAGTGTTTGGGTTAGGGTTAGGGTTAGGGTTAGGGTTAGGGTTATGGTTCGGGTTAGGTTTAGGGTTAGGGTCAGGGTTCGGGTTAGCGTTCGGTTTAGGGTTCGGGTTAGAGTTAGTGTTCGGGTTAGGGTTAGGGTTAGGGTTAGGGTTCGGTTTAGGGTTAGGGTTAGGGTTAGGGTTAGGGTTAGGGTTCGTGTTAGGGTTAGGGTTAGTGTTAGGGTTCGGGTTCGGGTTCGGGTTAGGGTTAGGGTTCGGGTTAGGGTTCGACTTCGGGTTAGGGTTAGGGGTTAGTGTTCAGTTTAGGGTTAGGGTTAGGTTTCGGGTGAGGGTTCTGGTTAGGGTTAGGGTTAGGGTTCGGGTTAGGGTTCGGGTTATGGTTAGGGTTAGGGTTCGGGTTAGGATTAGGTTTAGGGTTCGGGTTAGGGTTCGGGTTAGGGTTACGGTTCGGGTTAGGGTTAGGGTTAGGGTTAGGGTTCGGGTCAGGGTTCGGTTTAGGGTTCGGGTTAGAGTTAGGGTTCGGGTTCGGGTTAGGGTTAGGGTTAGGGTTCGGGTTCGGGTTTGGGTTAGGGTTAGTGTTAGGGTTAGTGTTAGGGTTCGGGTTAGGGTTAGGGTTAGGGTTAGGGTTAGGGTTCGGTTTAGGGTTCGGGTTAGGGTTCGGGTTAGGGTTCGGGTTAGGGTTAGGGGTTAGTGTTAGGGTTAGGGTTAGGGTTAGGGTTCGGATTAGGGTTAGGTTAGGGTTCGGGTTAGGGTTAGGGCTCGGGTTAGGGTTAGGGTTCGGGTTAGGGTTAGGGTTCGGGTTAGGGGTTAGTGTTAGGGTTCGGGTTCGGGTTAGGGTTAGGGTTAGGGTTAGGTTTCGGTTTAGGGTTAGGGTTAGTGTTAGGGTTAGGTTTGGGTTTAGGGTTAGGGTTAGGGTTAGGGTTAGAGGTAGGGTTAGGGTTAGGGTTAGGGTTAGGTTTCGGATTAGGGTTAGGTTAGGGTTCGGGTTAGGGATAGGGTTTGGGTTAGGGTTAGGGTTCGGGTTAGGGTTAGGGTTCGGGTAAGGGGTTAGGGTTAGGGTTCGGGTTTGGGTTAGGGTTAGGGTTAGGGTTAGGGTTAGGGTTCAGGTTAGGGTTAAGGTTAGTGTTATGGTTAGGGTTGGGGTTAGGGTTATGTTTACGGTTAGGGTTAGGGTTAGGGTTAGGTATCGGATTAGGGTTAGGTTAGGGGTAGGGTTAGGGTTCGGGTTAGGGTGCGGGTTAGGGTTTGGTTTAGGGTTAGGGTTCGGGTTAGGGTTAGGTGTAGGGTTAGAGGTAGGGTTAGGTTTAGGGTTCGGGATAGGGTTAGAGTTAGGTTTAGGGTTCGGTTTAGGTTTAGGGTTAGGGTTCGGGTTAGGGTTCCGGTTCGGGTTAGGGTTAGGTGTTAGTCTTCTGGTTAGGGTTAGGGTTAGGGTTCGGGTTAGGGTTCGGGTTAGGGTTAGGGTTAGGGTTCGGGTTAGGGTTAGGGTTAAGTTTAGGGTTCGTGTTAGGGTTCGGGTTCGGGGTCCGGTTAGGGTTATGGTTCGGGTTAGGGTTAGGGTTAGGGTTAGGGTTCAGGTTAGGGTTAGGGTTCGGGTTAGGGTTAGGGTTAGGGTCGGGTTCGGGTTAGGGTTAGGGTTGGGGTTCGGGTAAGGTTTAGGGTTAGGGTTCGGGTTCGGGGTTAGGTTTATGGTTAGGGTTCGGGTTAGGGTTCGGGTAAAGGGTTAGGGTTTGGGTTCGGGTTAGGGTTAGGGTTAGGGTTCCGGTTAGGGTTAGGTTTAGGGTTCGGGTTAGGGTACGGGTTAGGGTTAGGGTTCGGGTTAGGGTTAGGGTTAGGGTTCGGGTTATTGTTAGGGTTAGGGTTAGGGTTCGGATTAGGGTTAGGGGTAGGGTTAGGGTTAGGGTTCGGGTTAGGGTTAGGGTTCGGGTTAGGGTTAGGGTTAGGGTTCGGGTTACGGTTAGGGTTAGGGTTAGGGTTCGGTTTCGGGTTAGTGTTAGGGTTAGTGTTAGGGTTAGGGTTCCGGTTCGGGTTAGGGTTAGGTATTAGTGTTCTGGTTAGGGTTAGGGTTAGGGTTCGGGTTAGGGTTCGGGTTAGGGTTAGGGTTAGGGTTCGGGTTAGGGTTAGAGTTAGGGTTAGGTTTAGGGTTCGTGTTAGGGTTCGGGTTCGGGGTCCGGTTAGGGTTAGGGTTCGGGTTAGGGTTAGGGTTAGGGTTAGGGTTCAGGTTAGGGTTAGGGTTCGGGTTAGGGTTAGGGTCGGTTTCGGGTTAGGGTTAGGGTTGGGGTTCGGGTAAGGTTTAGGGTTAGGGTTCGGGTTCGGCGTTAGGTTTATGGTTAGGGTTCGGGTTAGGGTTAGGGTTCGGTTAAAGGGTTAGGGTTCGGGTTCGGGTTAGGGTTAGGGTTAGGGTTCCGGTTAGGGTTAGGTTTAGGGTTCGGGTTAGGGTACGGGTTAGGGTTAGGGTTCGGGTTAGGGTTAGGGTTAGGGTTCGGGTTAGTGTTAGGGTTAGGGTTAGGGTTCGGATTAGGGTTAGGGGTAGGGTTAGGGTTAGGGTTCGGGTTCGGGTTAGGGTTAGGGTTAGGGTTAGGGTTAGGGTTAGGGTTCGGGTTAGGGTTAGGGTTAGGGTTAGGGTTAGGGGTTAGGGTTAGGGTTACCGTTCGAGTTAGGGTTAGGGTTAGGGTTAGGTTTCGGGTTAGGGTTAGGGTTAGGGTTCGGGTTAGGGTTAGGGTTAGGGTTAGGGTTAGCGTTCGGGTTAGGGTTAGGTTTAGGGTTCGGTTTAGCGTTAGGGTTCGGGTTAGGGTTCGGGTTAGGGTTCGGGTTCGGGTTAGGGTTAGGTTTCCGGTTAAGGTTAGGGTTAGGGTTCGGGTTAGGGTTAGGGTTAGGGTTTGGGTTCGGGTTAGGGTTAGTGTTAGGGTTAGGGTTCGGGTTAGGGTTAGTGTTCGGGTTAGGGTTAGGGTTTGGGTTCGGGTTATGGTTAGAGTTTGGGTTAGGTTTCGGGATAGGGTTAGGGTTCGGGTTAGGGTTAGGGTTCGGGTTAGTGTTAGGGTTAGTGTTAGGGTTAGGGTTCCAGTTAGGGGTAGGGTTCGGGTTCGGGTTACGGTTAGGGTTAGGGTTAGGGTTCGGTTTCGGGTTAGTGTTAGGGTTAGGGTTATGGTTAGGGTCAGGGTTCGGGTTACGGTTCGGGTTCGGGTTATGTTTAGGGTTAGGGTTAGGGTTCGGGTTAGGGTTAGGGTTAGCATTAGGGGTTAGGGTTAGGGTATGGTTCGGGATAGGGTTAGGGTTACGGTTAGGGTTAGTGTTCGGGTTAGGGTTAGGGTTGGGTTCGGGTTAGGGTTAGGCTTAGGGTTATGGTTAGGGTTAGGGTTAGGGTTCGGGTTAGGGTTAGGGTTAGGGTTCGGGTTAGGGTTCGGGTTAGGGTTCGGGTTAGGTTTCGGGTTAGGGTTAAGGTTAGGGTTCGGGTTAGGGTTAGGGTTAGGGTTCGGGTTAGGGTTCGGGTTAGGGTTCGGGTTAGGGTTAGGGTTAGTGTTAGGATTAGGGTTCGGGTTAGGGTTACGGTTCCGGTTAGGGTTAGGGTTAGGGTTAGGGTTAGGGTTCGGGTTAGGGTTCGGTTTAGGGTTCGGGTTAGAGTTAGGGTTCGTGTTAGGGTTAGGGTTAGGGTTAGGGTTAGGTTTCGGGTTAGGGTTAGGGTTAGGGTTCGGGTTCGGGTTAGGGTTAGGGTTAGGGTTCGGGTTAGGGTTCGAGTTCGGGTTAGGGTTAGGGGTTAGTGTTCAGGTTAGGGTTAGGGTTAGGGTTCGGGTTCGAGTTCGGGTTATGGTTAGGGGTAGGGTTCGGGTTAGGATTAGGTTTAGGGTTCGGGTTAGGGTTCGAGTTAGGGTTCGGGTTAGGGTTAGGTGTTAATGTTAGGGTTAGGGTTAGGGTTAGGGTTAGGGTTCAGATTAGGGTTAGGTTAGGGTTCGGGTTAGGGTTAGGGTTCGGGTTAGGGTTAGGGTTCGGGTTACGGTTAGTGTTCGGGTTAGGGGTTAGTGTTAGGGTTCGGGTTCGGGTTAGGGTTAAGGTTAGGGTTAGGGTTAGGGTTCGGTTTAGGGTTAGGGTTAGTGTTAGGGTTAGGTTTGGTGTTAGGGTTAGGGTTAGGGTTAGGGTTAGGGTTATGGTTAGGTTTCGGGTTCGGGTTAGTGTTAGGGTTCAGGTTAGGTTTAGGGTTAGGGTTAGGGTTCGGGTTAGTCTTAGTGTTCGGGTTAGGGTAAGGGTTAGGGTTAGGGTTCGGGTTAGGATTAGGGTTCGGGTTAAGGTTCGGGTTAGGGTTAGGGTTAGGGTTAGGGTTAGGGTTCGGGTTCGGGTTAGGGTTAGGTTTAGGGTTAGGGTTAGGGTTAGGATTCGGATTAGGGTTAGGGTTAGGGTTCGGGATAGGGTTCGTGTTCAGGTTAGGGTTAGGGTTAGGGTTCGGTTTAGGGTTAGGGTTAGGGTTCGGGTGAGCGTTAGGGTTAGTGTTAGGGTTCGGGTTAGGGTTCGGGTTAGGGTTAGGGTTAGGGTTCGCGTTAGAGTTAGGGTTAGGTTTCGGGTTAGGTTTCGAGTTAGGGTTAGGGTTAGTGTTCGGGTTAGGGTTAGGGTTCGGGTTAGGGTTAGGGTTAGGGTTCGGTTTAGGGTTCGGGTTAGGGTTCGGGTTAGGGTTAAGGTTCGGGTTAGGCTTATGGTTCGGGTTAGGGTTAGGGTTAGGGTTCGGCTAGGGTTAGGGTTCGGGTTAGGTATAGGGTTTAGTGTTCAGGTTTGGTTAGGGTTAGGTTTCGGTTTAGGGTTCGGGTTAGGGTTAGGGTTAGTGTTAGGGTTCGGTTTATGGTTAGGTTTAGGTTAGGGTTAGGGTTCGGTTTACGGTTAGGGTTCGGGTTAGGGTTAGGGTTAGGTTTCGGGTTAGGGTTAGGGTTAGGTTTTGGGTTAGGGTTAGGGTTCAGGTTAGGGTTATGGTTAGGGTTCTGGTTAGGGTTCGGGTTAGGTTTAGGGTTAAGTTTTGGGTTAGGTTTAGGTTTCGCGTTAGGGTTAGTGTTAGGGTTAGGGATCGGGTTAGGGTTAGGGTTCGGGTTAGGGTTGGGTTCGGTTTAGGTTTCGGGTTAGGGTTAGGGTTCGGGTTCGATTTAGGGTTAGGGTTCGGATTAGGGTTAGGGTTAGGTTTCGGGTTAGGGTTAGGGTTCGGGTTAGGTTTAGGGTTAGGTTTCGGTTTAGGGTTAGGGTTAAGGTTAGGGTTAGGGTTCGTGTTAGGGTTCGGGTTAGGGGTCGGTTTACGATTAGGGTTAGGGTTCGGGTTAGGGTTAGGGTTATGGTTAGGGTCGAGTAAGGGTTAGGGTTCAGGTTAGGGTTAGGGTTCGGGTTCGGGTTAGGGTTAGGGTTGGGGTTCGGGTTAGTGTTCGGGTTAGGGTTCGGGTTAGGTTTAGGGTTAGGGTTAGGGATCGGATTAGGGTTAGGGGTAGGGTTCGGGTTAGGGTTCGGGTTTGGGTAAGGGTTAGGGTTAGGTTTAGGGTTAGGGTTAGGATTAGGGTTCGGGTTAGGTTTCAGGTTAGGGTTAGGGTTCGGGTTCGGTTTAGGGTTAGGGTTCGGGTTAGGGTTAGGGTTAGGGTTCGGGTTAGGGTTAGGGTTCGGGTTAGGGTTAGGGTTAGGGTTTGGGTTAGGGTTAGGGTTAGGGTTAGTTTTAGGCTTCGTGTTAGGGTTCGGGTTAGGGGTCGGGTTAGGGTTAGGGTTAGGGTTCGGTTTAGGGTTAGGTTTAGGGTTAGGGTTCGGGTTAGGGTTAGGGTTAGGGTTACGGTTCGGGTTAGGGTTAGGGTTAGGGTTCGGGTTAGGGTTCGGTTTAGGGTTCTGGTTAGAGTTAGGGTTCGGTTTAGGGTTAGGGTTAAGGTTCGGGTTAGGGTTAGGGATCGGGTTAGGTTTAGGGTTAGGGTTAGGTTTAGGGTTTGTGTTAGGGTTCGGGTTAGGGGTCGGGTTAGGGTTAGAGTTAGGGTTCGTGTTAGGGTTAGGGTTCGGGTTAGGGTTACGGTTAGTTTTCGGGTTAGGGTTAGGGTTAGGGTTAGGTTTAGGGTTCGTGTTAGGGTTCGGGTTAGGGGTCGGGTTAGGGTTAGGGTTAGGGTTCGGGTTAGGGTTAGCGTTAGGGTTAGGGTTCGGGTTAGGGTTAGGGTTAGGGTTACTGTTCGGGTTAGGGTTAGGTTTAGGGTTCGGGTTAGGGTTCGGTTTAGGGTTCGCGTTAGAGTTAGGGTTCGGGTTAGGGTTAGGGTTAGGGTTAGGGTTCGGGTTAGGGTTAGGGTAGGGTTACGGTTCGGGTTAGGGTTAGGGTTAGGGTTCGGGATAAGGTTTGGTTTAGTGTTCGGTTTAGAGTTTGGGTTCGGGTTAGGGTTAGGGTTAGGGTTACGGTTCGGGTTAGGGTTAGGGTTAGGGTTCGGGTTAGGGTTCGGTTTAGGGTTCTGGTTAGAGTTAGGGTTCGGTTTAGGGTTAGGGTTAAGGTTCGGGTTAGGGTTAGGGATCGGGTTAGGTTTAGGGTTAGGGTTAGGTTTAGGGTTTGTGTTAGGGTTCGGGTTAGGGGTCGGGTTAGGGTTAGAGTTAGGGTTCGGGTTAGGGTTAGGGTTCGGGTTAGGGTTACGGTTAGTTTTCGGGTTAGGGTTAGGGTTAGGGTTAGGTTTAGGGTTCGTGTTAGGGTTCGGGTTAGGGGTCGGGTTAGGGTTAGGGTTAGGGTTCGGGTTAGGGTTAGCGTTAGGGTTAGGGTTCGGGTTAGGGTTAGGGTTAGGGTTACTGTTCGGGTTAGGGTTAGGTTTAGGGTTCGGGTTAGGGTTCGGTTTAGGGTTCGCGTTAGAGTTAGGGTTCGGGTTAGGGTTAGGGTTAGGGTTAGGGTTCGGGTTAGGGTTAGGGTAGGGTTACGGTTCGGGTTAGGGTTAGGGTTAGGGTTCGGGATAAGGTTTGGTTTAGTGTTCGGTTTAGAGTTTGGGTTCGGGTTAGGGTTAGGGTTAGGGTTCGGTTTAGCGTTCGGGTTAGGGTTCGGGTTAGGGTTAGGGGTTAGTGTTAGGGTTAGGGTTAGGGTTAGGGTTAGGGTTAGGGTTCAGATTAGGGTTAGGTTAGGGTTCGGGTTAGGGTTAGGGTTCGGGTTAGGGTTAGGGTTCAGGTTAGGGTTAGTGTTCGGGTTAGGGGTTAGTGTTAGGGTTCGGGTTCGGGTTAGGGATAGGGTAAGTGTTAGGGTTAGGGTTCGGTTTAGGGTTAAGGTTAGTGTTAGGGTTAGGGTTAGGGTTCGGATTAGGGTTAGGTTAGGGTTAGGGTTAGGGTTCGGGTTAGGGTTAGGGTTAGGTTTCGGGTTAGGGTTAGGGTTATGGTTAGGGTCGGGTTAGTGTTAGGGTTCGGGTTAGGGTTAGGGTTCGGGTTCGGGTTCGGGTTCGGGTTAGGGTTTGGGTTCGGGTTAGGGTTCGGGTTAGGCTTCGGGTTAGGGTTAGGTTTAGGGTTAGGGTCCGGGTTCGGGGTTAGGCTTACGGTTAGGGTTCGGGTTAGGGTTAGGGTTCGGGTTAGGTTTAGGGTTAGGGTTCGGGTTCGTGTTAGGGTTAGGTTTAGGTTTCGGGTTCGGTTTCGGGTTAGGTTTAGGGTTCGAGTTAGGGTTCGGTTTAGGGTTTGGGTTAGAGTTAGGGTTAGGGTTAGGGCTCGGGTTCGGGTTATTGATCGGGTTCGGGTTAGGGTTCGGGTTAGTGTTCGGGTTAGGGTTAGGGTTAGGGTTCGGGTTCGGGTTCGGGTTAGGGTTAGGGTTAGGTTTCGGGTAGGGTTAGGGTTCGGGTTAGGGTTAGGGTTCGGTTTAGGTTTAGAGTTCGGGTTCCGGTTAGGTTTAAGGTTAGGGTTCGGGTTCGGGTTAGGGTTAGGTTTAGGGTTAGGGTTAGGGTTCAGATTAGGTTTAGGGGTAGGGTTCGGGTTAGGGTTCGGGTTTGGGTTAGGGTTAGGGTTAGGTTTAGGGTTAGGGTTAGGATTAGGGTTCGGGTTAGGTTTCAGGTTAGGATTAGGGTTCGGGTTCGGGTTAGGGTTAGGGTTCGGGTTAGGGTTAGGGTTAGGGTTCGGGTTTGGGTTAGGGTTCGGGTTAGTGTTAGGGTTAGGGTTTGGTTTAGGGTTAGGGTTAGGGTTCGGGTTAGGGTTCGGGTTAGGGTTAGAGTTAAGGTTAGGGTTCGGGTTAGGGTTCGGGTTAGGGTTAGGGTTAGGGTTAGGTTTAGGGTTCGTGTTAGGGGTCGGGTTACGGTTAGGGTTAGTGTTCGGGTTAGGGTTAGGGTTAGGGTTAGGGTTCGGGTTAGGGTTAGGGTTAGGGTTACGGTTCGGGTTAGGGTTAGGTTTAGGGTTCGGGTTAGGGTTCGGTTTAGGGTTCGCGTTAGAGTTAGGGTTCGGGTTAGGGTTAGGGTTAGGGTTAGGGTTAGGGTTCGGGTTAGGGTTAGGGTAGGGTTACGGTTCGGGTTAGGGTTAGGGTTAGGTTTCGGGTTAAGGTTCGGTTTAGTGTTCGGGTTAGAGTTAGGGTTCGAGTTAGGGTTAGGGTTCGGGTTAGGGTTAGGGTTAGGGTTAGGGTTAGGGTTCGGGTTAGGGTTAGGGTTAGGTTTAGGGTTCGGGTTAGGGTTAGTGTTCGGGTTAGGGTTCGGGTTCGGGTTAGGGTTAGGTTTCGGGTTAGGGTTCGGGTTCGGGTTAGGGTTAGGGGTTAGTGTTCATGTTAGGGTTAGGGTTAGGGTTCGGGTTAGGGTTCGGGTTAGGGTTAAGGTTAGGGTTCGGGTTAGGGTTCGGGTTATGGTTAGGGTTAGGTTTCGGGTTAGGGTTAGGGTTAGGGTTCGGGTTAGGGTTCGGGTTAGGGTTCGGGTTAGGGTTAGGGGTTAGTGTTAGGGTTAGGGTTAGGGTTAGGGTTAGGGTTCGGATTAGGGTTAGGTTAGGGTTCGGGTTAGGGTTAGGGATCGGGTTAGGTTTAGGGTTCGGGTTAGGGTTAGTGTTCGGGTTAGGGGTTAGTGTTAGGGTTTGGGTTCGGGTTAGGGTTAGGGTAAGGGTTAGGGTTAGGTTTCGGTTTAGGGTTAAGGTTAGTGTTAGGGTTAGGGTTAGGGTTCGGATTAGGGTTAGGTTAGGGTTAGGGTTAGGGTTCGGGATAGAGTTAGGGTTAGGGTTAGGGTTAGGGTTAGGGTTCGGTTTAGGGTTAGTGTTCGGGTTAGGGTTAGGTTTAGGGTTCGGGTTAGGGTTAGTGTTCGCGTTAAGGTTCGGGTTAGGGTTAGGGTTAGGTTAAGGGTTAGGGTTAGGGTTCGGGTTCGGGTTAGGGTTAGGGTTCGGGTTAGGGTTAGGGTTAGGGTTAGGGTTAGGTTTAGGATTCGGATTAGGGTTAGGGTTAGGATTCGGGTTAGGGTTCGTGTTCGGGTTAGGGTTAGGGTTCGGTTTAGGTTTAGGGTTAGGGTTCGGGTGAGGGATAGGGTTAGGGTTAGGGTTCGGGTTAGGGTTCGGGTTAGGGTTAGGGTTAGGGTTCCGGTTAGGGTTAGGGTTAGGATTCGGGTTAGGGTTCGAGTTAGGGTTAGGGTTAAGTTTCGGGTTAGGTTTCGGGTTAGTGTTCGTGTTAGGGTTAGGGTTAGGGTTCGGTTTAGGGTTAGGTTTAGGGTTAGGGTTAGGGTTCGGTTTACGGTTAGGGTTCGGGTTAGGGTTAGGGTTAGGTTTCGGGTTAGGGTTAGGGTTAGTTTTCGGGTTAGGGTTAGGGTTCGGTTTAGGGTTAGTGTTAGGGTTCTGGTTAGGGTTCGGGTTAGGTTTAGGGTTAAGGTTTGGGTTAGGTTTAGGTTTCGCGTTAGGGTTAGTGTTAGGGTTAGGGATCGGGTTAGGGTTAGGGTTCGGGTTAGTGTTGGGTTCGGTTTAGGTTTCGGGTTAGGGTTAGGTTTAGGGTTATGGTTAGGGTCGGGTTAGGTTTAGGGTTCGGGTTAGGGTTAGGGTTCGGGTTCGATTTCGGGTTCGGGTTAGGGTTAGGTTTTGGGTTAGGGGTTAAGGTTAGGGTTCGGGTTTGGGTTAGGGTTAGGGTTAGGGTTAGGGTTAGGGTTCGGGTTAGGGTTAGGGTTAGTGTTAGGGTTAGGGTTGGTGTTAGGGTTAGGGTTAGGGTTAGGGTTAGGGTTAGGTTTAGGGTTCGAGTTAGGGTTAGGGTTCGGGTTAGGGTTAAGGTTAGTGTTCGGGTTAGGGTTAGGGTTAGGGTTAGGGTTAGGGTTAGGGTTAGGTTATAGGGTTAGGGTTAGGGTTAGGTTTAGGGTTATGGGTTAGGGTTAGGGTTAGGGTTATGGTTAGGGTTAGGGTTCGGGTTAGCGTTAGGGTTCGTATTAGGGTTAGGGTTAAGTTAAGGGTTAGGGTTAGCGTTCGGGTTAGGGTTAGGGTTAGGGTTAGGATTAGGGTTCGGGTTAGGGTTAGGGTTTGGTTTCAGGTTATGGTTAGGGCTAGGCTTAGGGTTAGGGTTAGGGTTCGGGTTAGGGTTAGGGTTAGGGTTCGGGTTAGTGTTAGGGTTAGGGTTTGGGTTAGGGTTAGGGTTAGGTTTAGGGTTCGGGTTACGGTTCGGGTTAGGGTTAGGGTTAGGTTTCGGGTTAGGGTTAGGGTTAGGGTTCGGGTTAGGGTTAGGGTTCGGGTTAGGGCTAGATTTAGGGTTCGGGTTAGGGTTAGGGTTAGGGTTCAGTTTAGGGTTAGGGTTCGGGTTCGGGTTATGGTTAGGGTTCGGGTTCGGGTTAGGGTTCGCGTTTAGTTTAGGGTTCGGTTTAGGGTTAGGTTTAGGGTTAGGGTTCGGGTTAGGGTTAGGGTTCAGGTTCGGGTTCGGGTTAGGTTTCGGGTTAGGGTTAGGTTTCGGGTTAGGGTTAGGGTTAGGCTTCGGGTTAGGTTTAGGTTTAGGGTTCGGGTTAGGGTTAGGGTTCGGGTTAGGGTTAGGGTTCGGGTTAGGGTTCAGGTTAGGGTTAGGTTTCGGGTAGGGTTACGGTTCGGGTTAGGGTTAGGGTTCGGGTTAGGGTTAGGGTTCTAGTTCGGGTTAGGGTTAGGTTTAGGGTTCGGGTTCGGGTTAGGGTTAGGTTTAGGGTTAGGGTTAGGGTTCGGATTAGGGTTAGGGGTACAGTTCGGGTTAGGGTTCGGGTTCGGGTTAGGGTTATGTTTAGGGTTAGGGTTAGGGTTCGGGTTAGGGTTAGGGTTCGGGTTAGGGTTAGGGGTTAGGGTTAGGGTTAGTTTTCAGTTTCGGGTTAGGGTTAGGGTTAAGGTTAGGGGTTAGGGTTAGGGTTCGCGTTAGCGTTAGGGTTAGTGTTAGGGTTAGGGTTAGGGTTCGGGTTAGATTTAGGGTTAGTGTTCGGGTTTGGGTTAGGGTTAGGGTTAGTGTTAGGGTTAGGGTTGGGTTTAGGGTTAGGGTTAGGAGTTAGTGTTAGGGTTAGGGTTAGGGTTAGGGTTAGGTTTCGGATTAGAGTTAGGTTAGGGTTCGGGTTAGGGTTAGGGTTTTGGTTAGGGTTAGGGTTCGGGTTAGGGTTAGGGTTCGGGTCAGGGGTTAGTGTTAGGGTTCGGGTTTGTTTAGGCTTAGGGTTAGGGTTAGGGTTAGGGTTCGGGTTAGGGTTAGGGTTAGTGTTAGGGTTAGGGTTGGGGTTAGGGTTAGGTTTAGGATTAGAGGTAGGGTTAGGGTTAGGGTTCGGGTTAGGGTTAGGGTTAGGGTTAGGGTTAGGGTTAGGGTTCGGGTTAGGTTTAGGGTTAGGGTTCGGGTTAGGGTTCGGGTTCGGGTTAGGGTTAGGTGTTAGTGTTCAGGTTAGGGTTAGGGTTAGGGTTCGGGTTAGGGTTCGGGTTAGGGTTAGGTTTAGGGTTCGGGTTAGGTTTAGGGTTATGGTTAGGGTTCGGGTTACGGTTAGGTTTCGGGTTAGGGTTAGGGCTAGGGTTCGGGTTAGGGTTAGGGTTAGGGTTCGGTTTAGTGTTAGAGTTCGGGTTAGGGTTAGGGTTAGGTTTTAGGGTTAGGGTTAGGGTTAGGTTTAGGGTTAGGGGTTAGGGTTAGGGTTAGGGTTATGGTTAGGGTTAGGGTTCGGGTTAGCGTTAGGGTTCTTATTAGGGTTAGGGTTAAGTTAAGGGTTAGGGTTAGCGTTCGGGGTATGGTTAGGGTTAGGTTTAGGGTTAGGGTTAGGGTTAGGGTTCGGGTTAGCGTTAGGGTTAGGGTTCGGGTTAGGGTTAGGGTTAGGGTTTTGGTTAGGGTTAGGGTTAGGGTTAGGGTTCGGGTTAGGGTTAGGGTTCGGGTTAGGGTTAGGGTTAGGGTTCGGGTTAGGGTTAGGGTTAGGGTTAGGTTTAGGGTTAGGGTTAGGGTTCGGGTTCGGGGTCAGGTTAGGTTTAGGGTTCGGGTTAGGGTTAGGGTTAGGGTTAGGTTTCGGGTTAGGGTTAGGGTTCGGGTAAGGGTTAGGGTTAGGTTCGGGTTCGGGTTAGGGTTAGGGTTGGGGTTCGGGTTAGGTTTCGGGTTAGGGTTCGGGTTAGGGTTAGGGTTAGGGTTAGGGTTCGGGTTCGGGGTTAGGTTTAGGGTTAGGGTTCGGGTTAGGGTTCGGGTTAGTGTTAGGATTCGGGTAAAGGTTTAGGGTTCGGGTTCGGGTTAGTGTTGGGGTTAGGGTTCCGGTTAGGGTTAGGTTTAGTGTTTGGGTTAGGGTTAGGGTTAGGGTTAGGGTTAGGGTTTGGGTTAGGGTTCACGTTAGGGTTCGGGTTTAGGGTTAGGGTTAGGGTTAGGGTTCGGGTTAGGGTTACGGTTCGGGTTAGGTTTAGGGTTAGGGTTAGGGTTCGGGTTAGGGTTCGGTTTAGGGTTCGGGTTAGAGTTAGTGTTAGGGTTAGGGTTAGGGTTAGGGTTAGGGTTCGGGTTAGGGTTAGGGTTAGGGTTAGGGTTAGGGTTAGTGTTAGGATTAGGGTTCGGGTTAGGGTTTCGGTTCGGGTTAGGGTTAGGATTAGGGTTAGGGTTCGGGTTAGGGTTCGGGTTAGGGTTCGGGTTCGGGTTCGGGTTAGGGTTAGGGTTCGGGTTAGTGTTCGAGTTCGGGTTAGGGTTAGGGGTTAGTGTTCAGGTTATTGTTTGGGTTCGGGTGAGGGTTCGGGTTAGGGTTAGGGTTAGGGTTCGGGTTAGGGTTCGGGTTATGGTAGGGTTAGGGTTCGGGTTAGGATTAGGTTTAGGGTTCGGGTTAGGGTTCGAGTTAGCGTTCGGTTTAGGGTTAGGGTTAGGGTTCGTGTTTGGGTTCGGGTTAGGGGTCGGGTTAGGTTTAGGGTTAGGGTTCGGGTTAGGGTTAGGTTTAGGGTTCGGTTAGGGTTAGGGTTCAGGTTAGGGTTAGGGTTAGGGTCGGGTTCGGGTTAGGGTTAGGTTTGGGGTTCCCGTTAGGGTTCGGGTTAGGGTTCGGGTTAGGGTTAGGGATAGGGTTAGGGTTCGGGTTAGGGTTAGGGATAGGGGTTAGTGTTCAGGTTAGGTTTAGGGTTAGGGTTCGGGTTAGGGTTCGGGTTAGGGTTAGGGTTAGGGTTCGGGTTAGGGTTAGGGTTAGGGTTTGGGTTAGGGTTCGGGTTAGGGTTCGGGTTAGGGTTAGGGGTTAGTGTTAGGGTTAGGGTTAGGGTTAGGGTTCGGATTAGGGTTAGGTTAGGGTTCGGGTTAGGGTTAGGGTTCGGGTTAGGGTTAGGGTTGGGTAAGGGTTAGGGTTCGGGTTAGGGGTTAGTGTTAGGGTTCGGGTTCGGGTTTGGGTTAGGTTTAGGGTTAGGTTTCGGTTTAGGGTTAGGGTTAGTGTTAGGGTTAGGTTTGGGGTTATGGTAAGGGTTAGGGTTAGGGTTAGGGTTAGAGTTAGGGTTAGGGTTAGGGTTAGGGTTAGGTTTCGGATTAGGGTTAGGTTAGGGTTCGGGTTAGGGATAGGGTTTGGGTTAGGGTTAGGGTTAGGGTTAGGGTTCGGGTTAGTGTTAAGGTAGTGTTAGGGTTAGGGTTGGGGTTAGGGTTCGGTTTACGGTTAGGGTTAGTGTTAGTGTTAGGTATCGGATAAGGGTTAGGTTAGGGTTAGGGTTAAGGTTCGGGTTAGGGTTCGGGTTATGGTTCGGG
>JAVLSZ010000034.1:2595000-2607500 GCA_032313775.1 Urocyon cinereoargenteus
GGTTTTGGTTAGGGTTAGGGTTAGGTTTAGGGTTCGGGTTACGGTTTGGGTTAGGGTTAGTGTTAGGATTCGGGTTAGGGTTAGGGTTGGGTTCGCGTTAGGTTTCGGGTTAGGGTTAGGGTTCGGGTTCGGGTTAGGGTTAGGGTTCGGGTTAGGGTTAGGGTTAGGGTTCGGGTTAGGGTTAGGGTTCGGGTTAGGGTTAGGGTTAGGGTTAGGGTTCGGGTTAGGGTTAGGGTTAGGTTTAGGTTTAGGGTTAGGGTTAGGTTTCGGGTTCGGGGTAAGGTTAGGTTTAGGGTTCGGGTTAGGGTTAGGGTTAGGGTTAGGTTTCGGGTTAGGGTTAGGGTTCGGGTAAGGGTTAGGGTTAGGTTCGGGTTCGGGTTAGGGTTAGGGTTGGGGTTCGGGTTAGGGTTCGGGTTAGGGTTCGGGTTAGGGTTAGGGTTAGGGTTAGGGTTCGGATTCGGGGTTAGGTTTAGGGTTAGGGTTCGGGTTAGGGTTCGGGTTAGTGTTAGGATTCGGGTAAAGGGTTAGGGTTCGGGTTCGGGTTAGGGTTGGGGTTAGGGTTCCGGTTAGGGTTAGGTTTAGTGTTTGGGTTAGGGTTAGGGTTAGGGTTAGGGTTAGGGTTAGGGTTTATGTTAGGGTTCACGTTAGGGTTCGGGTTTAGGGTTAGGGTTAGGGTTAGGGTTCGGGTTAGGGTTACGGTTCGGGTTAGGTTTAGGGTTAGGGTTAGGGTTCGGGTTAGGGTTCGGTTTAGGGTTCGGGTTAGAGTTAGTGTTCGGGTTAGGGTTAGGGTTAGGGTTAGGGTTAGTGTTCGGGTTAGGGTTAGGGTTAGGGTTAGGGTTAGGATTAGGGTTAGGGTTCGGGTTAGGGTTCGGGTTAGGGTTCGGGTTCGGGTTCGGGTTAGGGTTAGGGTTCGGGTTAGTGTTCGAGTTCGGGTTAGGGTTAGGGGTTAGTGTTCAGGTTAGGGTTTGGGTTCGGGTGAGGGTTCGGGTTAGGGTTAGGGTTAGGGTTCGGTTAGGGTTCGGGTTATGGTTAGGGTTAGGGTTCGGGTTAGGATTAGGTTTAGGGTTCGGGTTAGGGTTCGAGTTAGCGTTCGGTTTAGGGTTAGGGTTAGGGTTCGTGTTAGGGTTCGGTTTAGGGGTCGGGTTAGGTTTAGGGTTAGGGTTCGGGTTAGGGTTAGGTTTAGGGTTCGGTTAGGGTTAGGGTTCGGGTTAGGGTTAGGGTTAGGGTCGGGTTCGGGTTAGGGTTAGGTTTGGGGTTCCCGTTAGGGTTCGGGTTAGGGTTCGGGTTAGGGTTAGGGATAGGGTTAGGGTTCGGGTTAGGGTTAGGGATAGGGGTTAGTGTTCAGGTTAGGTTTAGGGTTAGGGTTCGGGTTAGGGTTCGGGTTAGGGTTAGGGTTAGGGTTCGGGTTAGGGTTAGGGTTAGGGTTTGGGTTAGGGTTCGGGTTAGGGTTCGGGTTAGGGTTAGGGGTTAGTGTTAGGGTTAGGGTTAGGGTTAGGGTTCGGATTAGGGTTAGGTTAGGGTTCGGGTTAGGGTTAGGGTTCGGGTTAGGGTTAGGGTTGGGTTAGGGTTAGGGTTCGGGTTAGGGGTTAGTGTTAGGGTTCGGGTTCGGGTTTGGGTTAGGTTTAGGGTTAGGTTTCGGTTTAGGTTTAGGGTTAGTGTTAGGGTTAGGTTTGGGGTTATGGTTAAGGTTAGGGTTAGGGTTAGGGTTAGAGTTAGGGTTAGGGTTAGGTTTAGGGTTAGGTTTCGGATTAGGGTTAGGTTAGGGTTCGGGTTAGGGATAGGGTTTGGGTTAGGGTTAGGGTTAGGGTTAGGGTTCGGGTTAGTGTTAAGGTAGTGTTAGGGTTAGGGTTGGGGTTAGGGTTCGGTTTACGGTTAGGGTTAGTGTTAGTGTTAGGTATCGGATTAGGGTTAGTTTAGGGTTAGGGTTAAGGTTCGGGTTAGGGTTCGGGTTATGGTTCGGGTTAGGGTTAGGGTTCGGGTTAGGGTTAGTTTTAGGGTTAGAGGTAGGGTTAGGGTTAGGGTTCGGGTTAGGGTTAGGGTTAGGGTTAGGGTTCGGGTTAGGGTTAGGGTTAGGGTTCGGGTTAGGGTTCCGGTTCGGGTTAGGGTTAGGTGTTAGTGTTCAGGTTAGGGTTAGGGTTAGGGTTCGGGTTAGGGTTCGGGTTAGGGTTAGGGTAGGGTTCGGGTTAGGGTTAGGGTTAGGGATAGTGTTAGGGATAGGGTTCGGGTTACGTTTAGGGTTCGGTTTAGGGTTAGGGCTAGGGTTCGGGTAAGGGTTAGGGTTAGGGTTCGGGTTAAAGTTAGAGTTCGGGTTAGGGTTAGGGTTAGGGTTCGTGTTAGGGTTCGTGTTAGGTTTAGGGTTAGGGTTCGGGTTAGGTTTAGGTTTCGGGTTAGGGTTAGGGTTAGGGTTAGGGTTAGGGTTCGGGTTAGGGTTAGGGTTCGGGTTAGGGTTCGGTTCGGGTTAGGTTTCGGGTTAGGGTTAGGGTTCGGGTTCGGGTTAGGGTTAGGGTTCGGGTTAGGGTTAGGTTTAGGGTTCGGGTTAGGGTTAGGGTTCTGGTTAGTGTTAGGGTTAGGGTTCGGGTTAGGGTTAGGGTTAGGGTTATGTTTAGGGTTCGTGTTAGGGTTCGGGTTCGGGGTCAGGTTAGGGTTAGGGTTCGGGTTAGGGTTAGGGTTAGGGTTAGGGTTCAGGTTAGGGTTAGGGTTCGGGTTAGGGTTAGGGTTAGGGTCGGGTTCGGGTTAGGGTTAGGGTTGGGGTTCGGGTAAGGGTTAGGGTTAGGGTTCGGGTTAGGGTTAGGGTTAGGGTTAGGGTTCGGGTTCGGGGTTAGGTTTAGGGTTAGGGTTCGGGTTAGGGTTCGGTGTAGGGTTAGGGTTCGGGTAAAGGGTTAGGGTTCGGGTTCGGGTTAGGGTTAGGGTTAGGGTTCCGGTTAGGGTTAGGTTTAGGGTTCGGGTTAGGGTTAGGGTTCGGGTAAAGGGTTAGGGTTAGGGTTCGGGTTAGGGTTCGGGTTAGGGTTAGGGTTAGGGTTCGGGTTAGGGTTCGGGTTAGGGTTCGGGTTAGGGTTAAGGTTAGGGTTCGGTTTAGGGTTAGGGTTAGGGTTCGGGTTAGGGTTCGGGTTACGGTTCGGGTTAGGGTTAGGGTTAGTGTTAGGATTAGGGTTCGGGTTAGGGTTCCGGTTCGGGTTAGGGTTATGGTTAGGGTTAGGGTTCGGGTTAGGGTTCGGTTTAGGGTTCGGGTTAGAGTTAGGCTTCGGGTTAGGGTTAGGGTTAGGGTTAGGGTTAGGGTTCGGGTTAGGGTTCGGGTTAGGGTTAGGTTTAGGGTTAGGGTTAGGGTTTGGTTTACGGTTAGGGTTCGGGTTAGGGTTATGGTTAGGGTTCTGGTTAGGGTTCGGGTTAGGTTTAGGGTTAAGGTTTGTGTTAGGTTTAGGTTTCGCATTAGGGTTAGTGTTAGGGTTAGGGATCCGGTTAGGGTTAGGGTTCGGGTTAGGGTTGGGTTCGTTTTAGGTTTCGGGTTAGGGTTAGGGTTCGGGTTCGAATTAGGGTTAGGGTTCGGATTAGGGTTAGGTTAGGGTTCGGGTTAGGGTTAGGGTTCGGGTTAGGTTTAGGGTTAGGGTTCGGTTTATGGTTAGGGTTAGGGTTAGGGTTAGGGTTCGTGTTATGGTTCGGGTTAGGGGTCGGGTTAGGGTTAGGGTTAGGGTTCGGGTTAGGGTTAGGGTTATGGTTAGGGTCGGGTTAGATTTACGGTTCGGGTTAGGGTTAGGGTTCGGTTTCGGGTTCGGGTTAGGGTTCGGGTTAGGGTTCGGGTTAGGGTTCGGGTTAGGGTTAGGTTTAGGGTTAGGGTCCGGGTTCGGGGTTAGGGTTAGCGTTAGGGTTCGGGTTAGGGTTAGGGTTCGGGTTAGGTTTAGGGATAGGGTTCCGGTTCGTGTTAGGGTTAGGTTTAGGGTTCGGGTTCGGTTTCGGGTTATGTTTAGGGTTCGAGTTAGGGTTCGGATTAGGGTTTGGGTTAGAGTTAGGGTTAGGGTTAGGGTTCGGGTTCGGGTTATTGATCGGGTTCGGGTTAGGGTTCGGGTTAGGGTTAGGGTTCGGGTTAGGGTTAGGGTTAGGGTCCGGGTTCGGGTTCGGGTTAGGGTTAGGTTTAGGTTTCGGGTAGGGTTAGGGTTAGGGTTAGGGTTAGGGTTAGGGTTTGGGTTAGGGTTAGGGTTAGGGTTAGGTTTAGGCTTCGTGTTAGGGTTCGGGTTAGGGGTCGGGTTAGGGTTAGGGTTAGGGTTCGGGTTAGGGTTAGGGTTAGGGTTAGGGTTAGGTTTAGGCTTCGTGTTAGGGTTCGGGTTAGGGGTCGGGTTAGGGTTAGGGTTAGGGTTCGGGTTAGGGTTAGGGTTAGGGTTAGGGTTCGGGTTAGGGTTAGGGTTAGGGTTACGGTTCGGGTTAGGGTTAGTGTTAGGGTTTGGGTTAGGGTTAGGGTTAGGGTTAGGTTTAGGCTTCGTGTTAGGGTTCGGGTTAGGGGTCGGGTTAGGGTTAGGGTTAGGGTTCGGGTTAGGGTTAGGGTTAGGGTTAGGGTTCGGGTTAGGGTTAGGGTTAGGGTTAGGGATCGGATTAGGGTTAGGTTTCGGGTTAGGGTTCGGGTTCGGGTTAGGGTTAGGGTTAGGGTTAGGGTTACGTTTAGGGTTCGGGTTAGGGTTAGGTTTAGGGTTAGGGTTAGGGTTAGGGATCGGGTTAGGGTTAGGTTTCGGGTTAGGGTTCGGGTTCGGGTTAGGGTTAGGGTTCGGGTTAGGGTTCGGGTTCGGGTTAGGGTTAGGGGTTAGTGTTCAGGTTAGGGTTAGGGTTAGGGTTCGGGTTAGGGTTCGGGTTAGGTTTAGGGTTAGGGTTCGGGTTAGGGTTCGGGTTATGGTTAGGGTTAGGGTTCGGGTTAGGGTTAGGGGTTAGTGTTAGGGTTAGGGTTAGGGTTAGGGTTAGGGTTCGGATTAGTGTTAGGTTAGGGTTCGGGTTAGGGTTAGGGTTCGGGTTAGGGTTAGGGTTCGGGTTAGGGTTAGTGTACGGGTTAGGGGTTAGTGTTAGGGTTCGAGTTCGGGTTAGGGTTAGGGTAAGGGTTAGGGTTAGGGTTCGGTTTAGGGTTAAGTTTAGTGTTAGTGTTAGGGTTAGGGTTCGGATTAGGGTTAGGTTAGTGTTAGGTTTAGGGTTCGGGTTAGGGTTAGGGTTAGGGTTAGGGTTAGGGTTAGGGTTCGGTTTAGGGTTAGTGTTCGGGTTAGGGTTAGGGTTAGGGTTCGGGTTAGGGTTAGGGTTCGGGTTAAGGTTCGGGTTAGGGTTAGGTTTAGGTTAAGGGTTAGGGTTAGGGTTCGGGTTCGGGTTAGGTTTAGGGTTCGGGTTAGGGTAAGGGTTAGGGTTAGGTTTAGGATTCGGATTAGGGTTAGTGTTAGGATTCGGATTAGGGTTCGTGTTTGGGTTAGGGTTAGGGTTAGGGTTCGGTTTAGGGTTAGGGTTAGGGTTCGGGTGAGGGTTAGGGTTAGGGTTAGGGTTCGGGTTAGGGTTAGGGTTAGGGTTAGGTTTAGGGTTAGGGTTCCGGTTAGGTTTAGGGTTAGAATTCGGGTTAGGGTTCGAGTTAGGGTTAGGGTTAGGGTTCGGGTTAGGTTTCGGGTTAGGGTTCGGGTTAGGGTTAGGGTTAGGGTTCGGTTTAGGGTTAGGTTTAGGGTTAGGTTTAGGGTTCGGTTTAGGGTTAGGGTTCGGTTTAGGGTTAGGGTTAGGTTTCGGGTTAGGGTTAGGTTTCGGGTTAGGTTTAGGGTTCGGGTTAGGGTTAGGGTTAGGGTTCTGGTTAGGGTTCGGGTTAGGTTTAGGGTTAAGGTTTGGGTTAGGTTTAGGTTTCGCGTTAGGGTTTGTGTTAGGTTTAGGGATCGGGTTAGGGTTAGGGTTCGGGTTAGGGTTGGGTTCGGTTTAGGTTTCGGGTTAGGGTTAGGGTTCGGGTTCGAGGTAGGGTTAGGGTTCGTGTTAGCGTTAGGGTTAGGGTTCGGGTTTGGGTTAGGGTTCGAGTTAGGTTTAGGGTTAGGTTTCGGGTTAGGGTTAGGGTTAGGGTTAGGGTTAGGGTTCGTGTTAGGGTTCGGGTTAGGGGTCGGGTTAGGTTTAGGTTTAGGGTTCGGGTTAGGGTTAGGGTTATGGTTAGGGTCGGGTTAGGTTTAGGGTTCGGGTTAGGGTTAGGGTTCGGGTTCGGGTTCGGGTTCGGGTTAGGGTTGGGGTTCGGTTTAGGGTTCGTGTTAGGGTTCGGGTTCGGGGTCAGGTTAGGGTTAGGGTTCGGGTTAGGGTTAGGGTTAGGGTCGGGTTCGGGTTAGGGTTAGGGTTGGGGTTCGGGTAAGGGTTAGGGTTAGGGTTCGGGTTAGGGTGAGGGTTAGGTTTAGGGTTCGGGTTCGGGGTTAGGTTTAGGGTTAGGGTTCGGGTTAGGGTTCGGTGTAGGGTTAGGGTTCGGGTAAAGGGTTAGGGTTCGGGTTCGGGTTAGGGTTAGGGTTAGGGTTCCAGTTAGGGTTAGGTTTAGAGTTAGGGTTAGGGTTAGGGTTCCGGTAAAGGGTTAATGTTAGGGTTCGGGTTAGGGTTCGGGTTAGGGTTAGGGTTAGGGTTCTGGTTAGGGTTCGGGTTAGGTTCGGGTTAGGGTTAAGGTTAGGGTTCGGGTTAGGGTTAGGGTTAGAGTTCGTGTTAGGGTTCGGGTTACGGATCGGGTTAGGGTTAGGGTTAGTGTTAGGATTAGGGTTCGGGTTAGGGTTACGGTTCGGTTTAGGGTTAGGGTTAGGGTTCGGGTTAGGGTTCGGTTTAGGGTTCAGGTTAGATTTAGGGTTCGGGTTAGTGTTAGGGTTAGGGTTAGGGTTAGGGTTCGGGTTAGGTTTAGGGTTAGGGTTCGGGTTAGGGTTAGGGTTAGGGTTCGGGTTCGGGTTAGGGTTAGTGTTAGGGTTCGGGTTAGGGTTCGAGTTCGGGTTAGGGTTAGGGGTTAGTGTTCAGGTTAGGGTTAGGGTTCGTGTTCGGGTTAGAGTTAGGGATATGGTTAGGGTTAGGGTTCAGCTTAGGATTAGGTTTAGGGTTCAGGTTAGGGTTCGAGTTAGGGTTCGGTTTAGGGTTAGGTGTTAATGTTAGGGTTAGGGTTAGGGTTAGGGTTCAGATTAGGGTTAGGTTAGCGTTCGGGTTAGGGTTAGGGTTCGGGTTAGTGTTTGGGTTCGGGTTAGGGTTAGTGTTCGGGTAAGGGGTTAGTGTTAGGGTTCGGGTTCGGGTTAGGGTTAAGGTTAGGGTTAGGGTTAGGGTTCGGTTTAGGGTTAGGGTTAGTTTTAGGGTTAGGTTTGGGGTTCGGGTTAGGGTTAGGGTTAGGTTTAGGTTTAGGGTTCGGGTTCGGGTTAGGGCTAGGGGTTAGGTTTCGGGTTCGGGTAAGAGTTAGGGTTAGGTTTCGGGTTAGGGTTAGGGGTTAGTGTTAGGGTTAGGGTTAGGGTTATGATTAGGGTTAGGGTTCGTTTTAGGGTTAGGTTAGGGTTAGGGTTAGGGTTCGGGTTAGGGTTAGGGTTAGGGTTAGGGTTACGGTTAGGGTTAGTGTTCGGGTTAGGGTTAGGGTTAGGGTTCGGGTTAGGGTTAGGGTTCGGGTTAAGGTTCGGGTTAGGGTTAGGGTTAGGGTTAGGGTTAGGGTTCGAGTTCGGGTTAGGGTTAGGGTTCGGGTTAGGGTTCGTGTTAGGGTTAGGGTTAGGGTTAGGTTTCGGTTTAGGGTTAGGGTTGGGGTTCGGGTGAGTGTTAGGGTTAGGGTTAGGGTTCGGGTTAGGGTTAGGGTTAGGGTTCCGGTTAGGGTTAGGGTTAGGATTCGGGTTAGGGTTCGAGTTAGGGTTAGGGTTAGGGTTCGGGTTAGGTTTCGGGTTAGGGTTCGGGTTCGGGTACGGGTTCGGGTTAGGCTTAGGGTTGGGGTTCGGGTTAGGGTTCGGGTTAGGTTTCGGGTTAGGGTTAGGTTTAGGGTTAGGGTCCGGGTTCGGGGTTAGGGTTAGGGTTAGGGTTTGGGTTAGGGTTAGGGTTCGGGTTCGTGTTAGGGTTAGGGTTAGGATTCGGGTTCGTGTTCGGGGTAGGTTTAGGGTTCGAGTTAGGGTTCGGGTTAGGGTTTGGGTTAGAGGTAGGGTTAGGGTTAGGGTTCGGGTTCGGGTTATTGTTCGAGTTCGGGTTAGGGTTCGTGTTAGGGTTAGGGTTCGGGTTAGGGTTAGGGTTAGGGTTCGGGTTCGGGTTCGGGTCCGGGTTAGGGTTAGGTTTCGGGTAGTGTTAGGGTTCGGGTTAGGGTTAGGGTTCGGGTTTGTGTTAGGGTTCGGGTTCTGGTTAGGGTTAGTTTTAGTGTTCGGGTTCGGGTTAGGGTTAGGTTTAGGGTTAGGGTTAGGGTTCGGATTAGGGTTAGGGGTAGGGTTCGGATTACGGTTAGGGTTAGGGTTAGGGTTAGGGTTAGGTTTAGGGATCGGGTTAGTGTTAGGGTTAGTGTTAGGGGTAGTGTGGGGGTTAGGGTTAGGGTTAGGGTTAGGGGTTAGTGTTAGGGTTAGGGTTAGGGTTAGGTTTCGGATTAGGGTTAGGTTAGGGTTCGGGTTAGGGTTAGGGTTTGGGTTAGGGTTAGGGTTCGGGTTAGGGTTAGGGTACGGGTTAGGGGTTAGGGTTAGGGTTCGGGTTTGGGTTAGGGTTAGGGTTAGGGTTAGGTTTAGGGTTAGGGTTAGGGTTCGGGTTAGGGTTAGTGTTAGGGTTAGGTTTGGGGTTAGGGTTAGGGTTAGGTTTAGGGTTAGGGTTAGGGTTTGGATTAGGGTTAGGTTAGGGTTAGGGTTAGGGTTCGGGTTAGGGTTCGCATTAGGGTTCGGGTTAGGGTTAGGGTTCGGGTTGGTTAGGTTTAGGGTTAGCGGTAGGGTTAGGGTTAGGGTTCGGATTCGGGTTAGGGTTAGGGGTTAGTGTTCAGGTTAGGGTTAGGTTTAGGGTTCGGGTTAGGGTTCGGGTTAGGTTTAGGGTTAGGGTTCGGGTTAGGATTAGGGTTAGGGTTAGGGTTCGGGTTACGGTTAGGTTTCGAGTTAGGGTTAGGTTTAGGGTTCGGGATAGGGTTAGGGTTAGGGTTCGGTTTAGGGTTAGAGTTCGGGTTAGGGTTAGGGTTAGGGTTCGGGTTTGGGTTCGGGTTAGGTTTGTGGTTAGGGTTCGGTTTAGGTTTAGGTTTCGGGTTAGTTTAGGGTTAGGGTTAGGTTTCGGCTTAGGGTTAGGGTTCGGTTTAGGGTTGGGTTCGGGTTAGGTTTTGGGTTAGGGTTCAGTTTCGGGTTAGGGTTAGGGTTCGGGTTAGGGTTAGGGTTAGGGTTCGGGTTAGGGTTAGGGTTCGGGTTAGGGTTAGGGTTAGGGTTCGGGTTAGGGTTAGGGTTAGGGTTCGGGTTAGGGTTTGGGATAGGTTTAGGGTTCGGGTTCGGGTTAAGGGTTAGGGTTAGGTTTCGGTTTAGGGTTCGGGTTATGGTTAGGATTCGGGTAAAGGGTTAGGGTTCGGGTTCGGGTTAGGGTTAGGGTTAGGGTTCCGGTTAGGGTTAGGTTTAGGGTTCGGGTTAGGGTTAGGGTTAGGGTTTGGGTTAGGTTTCGGGTTAGGGTTCGGGTTAGGGTTACGGTTAGGGTTCGGGTTAGGGTTAGGGTTAGGGTTCGGGTTAGGGTTAGGGTTAGGTTTCGGGTTAGGGTTAGGGATAGAGTTACGGTTCGGGTTAGGGTTAGGGTTAGGTTTCGGGTTAGGGTTTGGTTTAGGGTTCGGGTTAGAGTTAGGGTTCGAGTTAGGGTTAGGGTGAGGGTTAGGGTTCGGGTTAGGGTTAGGGTTAGGGTTCGGGTTAGGGTTAGGGTTCTGGTTAGGGTTCGTGTTAGGTTTTAGGTTAAGGTTTGGGTTAGGTTTAGGTTTCGCGTTAGGGTTAGTGTTAGGGTTAGGGATCGGGTTAGGGTTAGGGTTCGGGTTAGGGTTGGGTTCGGTTTAGGTTTCGGGTTAGGGTTAGGGTTCGGGTTCGAGTTAGGGTTAGGGTCGGGTTAGGGTTAGGGTTAGGGTTCGGGTTAGGGTTAGGGTTCGGGTTAGGGTTAGGGTGAGGGTTCGGGTTAGGGTTATGGTTAGGGTTAGGGTTCGTGTTAGTGTTCGGGTTAGGGTTCGTGTTAGGGTTAGGGTTAGGGTTCGGGTTAGGGTTAGGGTTATGGATAGGGTCGGGTTAGGGTTAGGGTTAGGGTTCGGGTTAGGGTTCGGGTTCGGATTCGGGTTAGGGTTAGGGTTAGGGTTGGGGTTCGGGTTAGGGTTCGGGTTAGGGTTCGGGTTAGGGTTCGGGTTCGGGTTCGGGTTCGGGTTAGGTTTAGGGTTAGGTTTCGGGTAAGGTTAGGTTTCGGGTTACGGTTAGCGTTCGGGTTAGGGTTCGGATTAGGGTTAGGGGTAGGGTTCCGGTTAGGGTTCGGGTTTGGGTTAGGGTTAGGGTTAGGTTTAGGGTTAGGGTTAGGGTTAGGGTTCGGGTTAGGTTTCGGGTTAGGGTTAGGGCTCTGGTTCGGGTTAGGGTTAGGGTTCGGGTTAGGGTTAGGGTTAGGGTTCGGGTTAGGGTTAGGGTTCGGGTTAGGGTGAGGGTTAGGGTTCGGTTTAGGGTTAGGGTTAGGGTTAGGTTTAGGTTTCGTGTTAGGGTTCGGGTTAGGGGTCGGCTTAGGGTTAGGGTTAGTGTTAGGTTTAGGGTTAGGGTTAGGTTTAGGGTTAGGGTTCGGATTAGGGTTAGGTTAGGTTTAGGGTTAGGGTTCGGGTTAGGGTTAGGGTTAGGGTTAGGGTTAGTTTCGTTTTAGGGTTAGTGTTCGGGTTAGGGTTAGGGGTTAGTGTTCAGGTTTGGTTAGGGTTAGGTTTCGGTTTAGGGTTCGGGTTAGGGTTAGGGTTAGGGTTCGGTTTAGGGTTAGGTTTAGGTTTAGGGTTAGGGTTCGGTTTACGGTTAGGGTCGGGTTAGGGTTAGGGTTAGGTTTCGGGTTAGGGTTAGGGTTAGGTTTCGGGTTAGGGTTAGGGTTCGGGTTAGGGTTATGGTTAGGGTTCTGGTTAGGGTTCGGGTTAGGTTTAGGGTTAAGTTTTGGGTTAGGTTTAGGTTTCGCGTTAGGGTTAGTGTTAGGGTTACGGATCGGGTTAGGGTTAGGTTTCGGGTTAGGGTTGGGTTCGGTTTAGGTTTCGGGTTAGGGTTAGGGTTCGGGTTCGAGTTAGGGTTAGGGTTCGGATTAGGTTTAGGCTTAGGGTTCGTGTTAGGGTTAGGGTTCGGGTTAGGTTTAGGGTTAGGGTTCGGTTTAGGGTTAGGGTTAGGGTTAGGGTTAGGGTTCGTGTTAGGGTTCGGGTTAGGGGTCGGGTTAGGGTTAGGGTTAGGGTTCGGGTTAGGGTTAGTGTTATGGTTAGGTTCGGGTTAGGGTTAGGTTTCGGGTTAGGGTTAGGGTTCGGGTTCGGGTTCGGGTTAGGGCTAGGGTTGGGGTTCGGGTTAGGGTTCGGGTTAGGGTTCGGGTTAGGGTTAGGTTTAGGGTTAGGTTCCGGGTTCGGGGTTAGGGTTAGGGTTAGGGTTCGGGTTAGGATTAGGGTTCGGGTTAGGTTTAGGTTTAGGGTTCGGGTTCGTGTTAGGGTTAGGTGTAGGGTTTGGGTTCGGTTTCGGGTTAGGTTTAGGGTTCGAGTTAGGGTTCGGTTTAGGGTTTGGGTTAGGGTTAGGGTTAGGGTTCGGGTTCGGGTTATTGATCGGGTTCGGGTTAGGGTTCGGGTTAGGGTTAGGGTTCGGGTTAGGGTTAAGGTTAGGGTTCGGGTTCGGGTTCGGGTTAGGGTTAGGGTTAGGTTTCGGGTAGGGTTAGGGTTCGGGTTAGGGTTAGGGTTCGGATTAGGTTTAGGGTTCTGGTTCCGGTTCGGGTTAGGGTTAGGGTTCGGGTTCGGGTTAGGGTTAGGTTTAGGTTTAGGGTTAGGGTTCGATTAGGGTTAGGGGTAGGGTTCGGGTTAGGGTTCGGGTTTGGGTTAGGGTTAGGGTTAGGTTTAGGGTTAGGGTTAGGATTAGGGTTCGGTTTAGGTTTCAGGTTAGGGTTAGGGTTCGGGTTCGGGTTAGGGTTAGGGTTCGGGTTAGGGTTCGGGTTAGGGTTCGGGTTAGGGTTAGGGTTCGGGTTAGGGTTAGGGTTAGGGTTTGGGTTAGGGTTAGGGTTAGGGTTAGGTTTAGGCTTCGTGTTAGGGTTCGGGTTAGGGGTCGGTTTAGGATTAGGGTTAGGGTTTGGGTTAGGGTTAGGGTTAGGTTTCGTGTTAGGGTTAGGGTTAGGGTTACGGTTCGGGTTAGGGTTAGGGTTAGGGTTCGGGTTAGGGTTAGGGTCGGGTTAGGGTTAGGGTTAGGGTTCGGGTTCGGGGTTAGGTTTAGGGCTGGGTTCGGGTTAGGGTTCGGTGTAGGGTTAGGGTTCGCGTAAAGTGTTAGGGTTCGGGTTCGGGTTAGGGTTAGGGTTAGGGTTCCGGTTAGGGTTAGGTTTAGGGTTCGGGTTAGGGTTAGGGTTCGGGTAAAGTGTTAGGGTTAGGGTTTGGG
>JAVLSZ010000034.1:2617500-2630000 GCA_032313775.1 Urocyon cinereoargenteus
TTAGGGTTCGGGTTAGGGTTAGGGTTAGGGTTCGGGTTAAGGTTATGGTTAGGGTTAGGGTTCGTGTTAGTGTTCGGGTTAGGGTTCGGGTTAGGGTTAGGGTTAGGGTTCGGGTTAGGGTTAGGGTTATGGTTAGGGTCGGGTTAGGGTTAGGGTTAGGGTTCGGGTTAGGGTTCGGGTTCGGATTCGGGTTAGGGTTAGGGTTAGGGTTGGGGTTCGGGTTAGGGTTCGGGTTAGGGTTCGGGTTAGGGTTAGGGTTCGGGTTCGGGTTCGGGTTAGGGTTAGGGTTAGGTTTCGGGTAGGGTTAGGGTTCGGGTTAGGGTTAGCGTTCGGGTTAGGGTTAGGGTTCGGGTTCTGGTTAGGGTTAGGGTTAGGGTTCGGGTTCGGGTTAGGGTTAGGTTTAGGGTTAGGGTTAGGGTTCGGATTAGGGTTAGGGGTAGGGTTCGGGTTAGGGTTCGGGTTTGGGTTAGGGTTAGGGTTAGGTTTAGGGTTAGGGTTAGGGTTAGGGTTCGGGTTAGGTTTCGGGTTAGGGTTAGGGCTCTGGTTCGGGTTAGGGTTAGGGTTCGGGTTAGGGTTAGGGTTAGGGTTCGGGTTAGGGTTAGGGTTCGGGTTAGGGTTAGGGTTAGGGTTCGGGTTAGGGTTAGGGTTAGGGTTAGATTTAGTTTTCGTGTTAGGGTTCGGGTTAGGGGTCGGGTTAGGGTTAGGGTTAGGGTTAGGGTTAGGGTTAGGGTTAGGTTTAGGGTTAGGGTTCGGATTAGGGTTAGGTTAGGGTTAGGGTTAGGGTTCGGGTTAGGGTTAGGGTTAGGGTTAGGTTTCGGTTTAGGGTTAGTGTTCGGGTTAGGGTTAGGGTTAGGGTTCGGGTTAGGGTTAGGGTTCGGGTAGGGTTAGGGTTAGGGATAGGGTTAGGATTCGGATTAGGGTTAGGGTTAGGGTTCGTGTTAGGGTTAGGTTTAGGGTTAGGTTTAGGGTTAGGGTTGGGATTAGGGTTAGGTTTGGGTTAGGGTTCGGGTTAGGGTTAGGGTTAGGGTTAGGGTTAGGGTTCGTGTTAGGGTTCGGGTTAGGTGTCGGTTTAGGGTTAGGGTTAGTGTTAGGGTTAGGGTTAGGGTTAGGTTTAGGGTTAGGGTTCGGTTTAGGGTTAGGTTAGGGTTAGGGTTAGGGTTCGGGTTAGGGTTAGGGTTAGGGTTAGGGTTAGGTTTCGGTTTAGGGTTAGTGTTCGGGTTAGGGTTAGGGTTAGGGTTAAGGTTCGGGTTAGGCTTAGGGTTCGGGTTAGGGTTAGGGTTAGGGTTCGGCTAGGGTTAGTGTTCGGGTTAGGTTTAGGGGTTAGTGTTCAGGTTTGGTTAGGGTTAGGTTTCGGTTTAGGGTTCGGGATAGGGTTAGGGTTAGGGTTCGGTTTATGGTTAGGTTTAGGGTTAGGGTTAGGGTTCGGTTTACGGTTAGGGTCGGGTTAGGGTTAGGGTTAGGTTTCGGGTTAGGGTAAGGGTTAGGTTTCGGGTTAGGGTTAGGGTTTGGGTTAGGGTTATGGTTCTGGTTCTGGTTAGGGTTCGGGTTAGGTTTAGGGTTAAGGTTTGGGTTAGGTTTAGGTTTCGCTTTAGGGTTAGTGTTAGGGTTAGGGATCGGGTTAGGGTTAGGGTTCGGGTTAGGGTTGGGTTCGGTTTAGGTTTCGGGTTAGGGTTAGGGTTCGGGTTCGAGTTAGGGTTAGGGTTCGGATTAGGGTTAGGGTTAGGGTTCGTGTTAGGGTTAGGGTTCGGGTTAGGTTTAGGGTTAGGGTTCGGTTTATGGTTAGGGTTAGGGTTAGGTTTAGGGTTCGTGTTAGGGTTCGGGTTAGGGGTCGGGTTAGGGTTAAGGTTAGGGTTCGGGTTAGGGTTAGGGTTATGGTTAGGGTCGGGTTAGGGTTAGGGTTCGGGTTAGGGTTAGGGTTCGGGTTCGGGTTCGGGTTAGGGTTAGGGTTGGGGTTCGGGTTAGGGTTCGGGTTAGGGTTCGGGTTAGGGTTAGGTTTAGGGTTAGGTTCCGGGTTCGGGGTTAGGGTTAGGGTTAGGGTTCGGGTTAGGGTTAGGGTTCGGGTTAGGTTTAGGTTTAGGGTTCGGGTTCGTGTTAGGGTTAGGTGTAGGTTTCGGGTTCGGTTTCGGGTTAGTTTTAGGGTTCGAGTTAGGGTTCGGTTTAGGGTTTGGGTTAGAGTTAGGGTTAGGGTTAGGGTTCGGGTTCGGGTTATTGATCGGGTTCGGGTTAGGGTTCGGGTTAGGGTTAGGGTTCGGTTTAGGGTTAAGGTTAGGGTTCGGGTTCGGGTTCGGGTTAGGGTTAGGGTTAGGTTTCGGGTAGGGTTAGGGTTCGGGTTAGGGTTAGGGTTCGGTTTAGGTTTAGGGTTCGGGTTCCGGTTCGGGTTAGGGTTAGGGTTCGGGTTCGGGTTAGGGTTAGGTTTAGGGTTAGGGTTAGGTTTCGGATTAGGGTTAGGGGTAGGGTTCGGGTTAGGGTTCGGGTTTGGGTTAGGGTTAGGGTTAGGTTTAGGGTTAGGGTTAGGATTAGGGTTCGGGTTAGGTTTCAGGTTAGGGTTAGGTTTCGGGTTCGGGTTAGGGTTAGGGTTCGGTTTAGGGTTCGGTTTAGGGTTCGGGTTAGGTTTAGGGTTCGGGTTAGGGTTAGGGTTAGGGTTTGGGTTAGGGTTAGGGTTAGGGTTAGGTTTAGGCTTCGTGTTAGGGTTCGGGTTAGGGGTCGGTTTAGGATTAGGTTTAGGGTTCGGGTTAGGGTTAGGGTTAGGGTTCGGGTTAGGGTTAGGGTTAGGTTTACGGTTCGGGTTAGGGTTAGGGTTTGGGTTTGGGTTAGGGTTCGGTTTAGGGTTCGGGTTAGAGTTCGGTTTAGGGTTAGGGTTAGGGTTTGGGTTAGGGTTAGTGTTCGTGTTAGGGTTCGGGTTAGGGGTCGGGTTAGGGTTAGGGTTAGGGTTCGGTTTAGGGTTAGGGTTCGGGTTAGGGTTAGGGTTAGGGTTCGGGTTAGGGTTAGGGTTAGGTTTAGGTTTAGGGTTCGTGTTAGGGTTCGGGTTAGGGGTCGGGTTAGGGTTAGGGTTAGGGATCGGGTTAGGTTTAGGGTTAGGGTTAGGGTTAGGGTTCGGGTTAGGTTTAGGGTTAGGGTTACGGTTCGGGTTAGGGTTAGGTTTAGGGTTCGGGTTAGGGTTCGGTTTAGGGTTCGCATTAGAGTTAGGGTTCGGGTTAGGGTTAGGGTTCGGGTTAGGGTTAGGGTTCGGGTTAGGGTTAGGGTTAGGGTTTGGGTTAGGGTTAGGGTTAGGGTTAGATTTAGGTTTCGTGTTAGGGTTCCGGTTAGGGGTCGGGTTAGGGTTAGGGTTAGGGTTAGGGTTAGGGTTAGGGTTAGGGTTAGGTTTAGGGTTAGGGTTCGGATTAGGGTTAGGTTAGGGTTAGGGGTAGGGTTCGGGTTAGGGTTAGGGTTAGGGTTAGGTTTCGGTTTAGGGTTAGTGTTCGGGTTAGGGTTAGGGTTAGGGTTCGGGTTAGGGTTAGGGTTCGGGTAGGGTTAGGGTTAGGGTTAGGGTTAGGATTCGGATTAGGGTTAGGGTTAGTGTTCGTGTTAGGGTTAGGGTTAGGGTTATGTTTAGGGTTAGGGTTGGGATTAGGGTTAGGTTAGGGTTAGGGTTCGGGTTAGGGTTAGGGTTAGGGTTAGGGTTCGTGTTAGGGTTCGGGTTAGGTGTCGGTTTAGGGTTAGGGTTAGTGTTAGGGTTAGGGTTAGGGTTAGGGTTAGGTTTAGGGTTAGGGTTCGGATTAGGGTTAGGGTTAGGGTTAGGGTTAGGGTTCGGGTTAGGGTTAGGGTTAGGGTTAGGGTTAGGTTTCGGTTTAGGGTTAGTGTTCGGGTTAGGGTTAGGGTTAGGGTTAAGGTTCGGGTTAGGCTTAGGGTTCGGGTTAGGGTTAGGGTTAGGGTTCGGCTAGGGTTAGGGTTCGGGTTAGGTTTAGGGGTTAGTGTTCAGGTTTGGTTAGGGTTAGGTTTCGGTTTAGGGTTCGGGTTAGGGTTAGGGTTAGGATTCGGTTTAGGGTTAGGTTTAGGGTTAGGGTTAGGGTTCGGTTTACGGTTAGGGTCGGGTTAGGGTTAGGGTTAGGTTTCGGGTTAGGGTTAGGGTTTGTTTCGGGTTAGGGTTAGGGTTCGGGTTAGGGTTATGGTTAGGGTTCTGGTTAGGGTTCGGGTTAGGTTTAGGGTTAAGGTTTGGGTTAGGTTTAGGTTTCGCTTTAGGGTTAGTGTTAGGGTTAGGGATCGGGTTAGGGTTAGGGTTCGGGTTAGGGTTGGGTTCGGTTTAGGTTTCGGGTTAGGGTTAGGGTTCGGGTTCGAGTTAGGGTTAGGGTTCGGATTAGGGTTAGGGTTAGGGTTCGTGTTAGGGTTAGGGTTCGGGTTAGGTTTAGGGTTAGGGTTCGATTTAGGGTTAGGGTTAGGGTTAGGTTTAGGTTTCGTGTTAGGGTTCGGGTTAGGGGTCGGGTGAGGGTTAGGGTTAGGGTTCGGGTTAGGGTTAGGGTTATGGTTAGGGTCGGGTTAGGGTTAGGGTTCGGGTTAGGGTTAGGGTTCGGGTTCGGGTTAGGGTTAGGGTTGGGGTTCGGGTTAGGGTTCGGGTTAGGGTTCGGGTTAGGGTTAGGTTTAGGGTTAGGTTCCGGGTTCGGGGTTAGGGTTAGGGTTAGGGTTCGGGTTAGGGTTAGGGTTCGGATTAGGTTTAGGTTTAGGGTTCGGGTTCGTGTTAGGGTTAGGTGTAGGGTTCGGGTTCGGTTTCGGGTTAGTTTTAGGGTTCGAGTTAGGGTTCGGTTTAGGGTTTGGGTTAGAGTTAGGGTTAGGGTTAGGGTTCGGGTTCGGGTTATTGATCGGGTTCGGGTTAGGGTTCGGGTTAGGGTTAGGGTTCGGGTTAGGGTTAAGGTTAGGGTTCGTGTTCGGGTTCGGGTAAGGGTTAGGGTTAGGTTTCGGGTAGGGTTAGGGTTCGGGTTAGGGTTAGGGTTCGGTTTAGGTTTAGGGTTCGGGTTCCGGTTCGGGTTAGGGTTAGGGTTCGGGTTCGGGTTAGGGTTAGGTTTAGGGTTAGGTTTAGGTTTCGGATTAGGGTTAGGGGTAGGGTTCGGGTTAGGGTTCGGGTTTGGGTTAGGGTTAGGGTTAGGTTTAGGGTTAGGGTTAGGATTAGGGTTCGGGTTAGGTTTCAGGTTAGGGTTAGGGTTCGGGTTCGGGTTAGGGTTAGGGTTCGGTTTAGGGTTCGGGTTAGGGTTCGGGTTAGGTTTAGGGTTCGGGTTAGGGTTAGGGTTAGGGTTTGGTTTAGGGTTAGGGTTAGGGTTAGGTTTAGGCTTCGTGTTAGGGTTCGGGTTAGGGGTCGGATTAGGATTAGGGTTAGGGTTCGGGTTAGGGTTAGGGTTAGGGTTCTGGTTAGGGTTAGGGTTAGGGTTACGGTTCGGGTTAGGGTTAGGGTTTGGGTTTGGGTTAGAGTTCGGTTTAGGGTTCGGGTTAGAGTTCGGTTTAGGGTTAGGTTTAGGGTTTGGGTTAGTGTTAGTGTTCGTGTTAGGGTTCGGGTTAGGGGTCGGGTTAGGGTTAGGGTTAGGGTTCGGTTTAGGGTTAGGGTTCGGGTTAGGGTTAGGGTTAGGGTTCGTGTTAGGGTTAGGGTTAGGTTTAGGTTTAGGGTTCGTGTTAGTGTTCGGGTTAGGGGTCGGGTTAGGGTTAGGTTTAGGGTTTGGGTTAGGTTTAGGGTTAGGGTTAGGGTTAGGGTTCGGGTTAGGTTTAGGGTTAGGGTTACGGTTCGGGTTAGGGTTAGGTTTAGGGTTCGGGTTAGGGTTCGGTTTAGGGTTCGCGTTAGAGTTAGGGTTCGGGTTAGGGTTAGGGTTAGGGTTAGGGTTCGGGTTAGGTTTAGGGTTAGGGTTACGGTTCGGGTTAGGGTTAGGGTTAGGTTTCGGGTAAGGTTCGGTTTAGTGTTCGGGTTAGAGTTAGGGTTCGAGTGAGGGTTAGGGTTCGGGTTAGGGTTAGGGTTAGGGTTAGGGTTAGGTTTAGGGTTCGGGTTAGGGTTAGGTTTAGGGTTAGGGTAAGGGTTAGGGTTCGGGTTAGGGTTAGGGTTCGGGTTAGGGTTCGGGTTCGGGTTAGGGTTAGGGTTAGGGTTCGGGTTAGGGTTCGGTTTCGGGTTAGGGTTAGGGGTTAGTGTTCAGGTTAGGGTTCGGGTTAGGGTTCGGGTTAGGGTTAGTGGTTAGTGTTAGGGTTAGGGTTAGGGTTAGCTTTAGGGTTCGGATTAGGGTTAGGTTAGGGTTCGTGTTAGGGTTAGGTTTCGGGTTAGGGTTAGGTTTCGGTTTAGGGTTAGTGTTCGGGTTAGGGTTATGGTTAGGGTCGGGTTAGGTTTAGGGTTCGGGTTAGGGTTAGGGTTCGGGTTCGGGTTCGGGTTCGGGTTAGGGTTGGGGTTCGGGTTAGGGTTCGTGTTAGGGTTCGGGTTCGGGGTCAGGTTAGGGTTAGGGTTCGGGTTAGGGTTAGGGTTAGGGTCGGGTTCGGGTTAGGGTTAGGGTTGGGGTTCGGGTAAGGGTTAGGGTTAGGGTTCGGGTTAGGGTGAGGGTTAGGTTTAGGGTTCGGGTTCGGGGTTAGGTTTAGGGTTAGGGTTCGGGTTAGGGTTCGGTGTAGGGTTAGGGTTCGGGTAAAGGGTTAGGGTTCGGGTTCGGGTTAGGGTTAGGGTTAGGGTTCCGGTTAGGGTTAGGTTTAGAGTTAGGGTTAGGGTTAGGGTTCCGGTAAAGGGTTAATGTTAGGGTTCGGGTTAGGGTTCGGGTTAGGGTTAGGGTTAGGGTTCTGGTTAGGGTTCGGGTTAGGTTCGGGTTAGGGTTAAGGTTAGGGTTCGGGTTAGGGTTAGGGTTAGAGTTCGTGTTAGGGTTCGGGTTACGGATCGGGTTAGGGTTAGGGTTAGTGTTAGGATTAGGGTTCGGGTTAGGGTTACGGTTCGGTTTAGGGTTAGGGTTAGGGTTCGGGTTAGGGTTCGGTTTAGGGTTCGGGTTAGATTTAGGGTTCGGGTTAGTGTTAGGGTTAGGGTTAGGGTTAGGGTTCGGGTTAGGTTTAGGGTTAGGGTTCGGTTTAGGGTTAGGGTTAGGGTTCGGGTTCGGGTTAGGGTTAGTGTTAGGGTTCGGGTTAGGGTTCAAGTTCGGGTTAGGGTTAGGGGTTAGTGTTCAGGTTAGGGTTAGGGTTCGTGTTCGGGTTAGAGTTAGGGATATGGTTAGGGTTAGGGTTCAGCTTAGGATTAGGTTTAGGGTTCAGGTTAGGGTTCGAGTTAGGGTTCGGTTTAGGGTTAGGTGTTAATGTTAGGGTTAGGGTTAGGGTTAGGGTTAGGGTTCAGATTAGGGTTAGGTTAGCGTTCGGGTTAGGGTTAGGGTTCGGGTTAGGGTTTGGGTTCGGGTTAGGGTTAGTGTTCGGGTAAGGGGTTAGTGTTAGGGTTCGGGTTCGGGTTAGGGTTAAGGTTAGGGTTAGGGTTAGGGTTCGGTTTAGGTTTAGGGTTAGTTTTAGGGTTAGGTTTGGGGTTAGGGTTAGGGTTAGGGTTAGGTTTAGGTTTAGGGTTCGGGTTCGGGTTAGGGCTAGGGGTTAGGTTTCGGGTTCGGGTAAGATTTAGGGTTAGGTTTCGGGTTAGGGTTAGGGGTTAGTGTTAGGGTTAGGGTTAGGGTTATGATTAGGGTTAGGGTTCGTTTTAGGGTTAGGTTAGGGTTAGGGTTAGGGTTCGGGTTAGGGTTAGGGTTAGGGTTAGGGTTACGGTTAGGGTTAGTGTTCGGGTTAGGGTTAGGGTTAGGGTTCGGGTTAGGGTTAGGGTTCGGGTTAAGGTTCGGGTTAGGGTTAGGGTTAGGGTTAGGGTTAGGGTTAGGGTTCGAGTTCGGGTTAGGGTTAGGGTTCGGGTTAGGGTTCGTGTTAGGGTTAGGGTTAGGGTTAGGGTTCGGTTTAGGGTTAGGGTTGGGGTTCGGGTGAGTGTTAGGGTTAGGGTTAGGGTTCGGGTTAGGGTTCGGGTTAGGGTTAGGGTTAGGGTTCCGGTTAGGGTTAGGGTTAGGATTCGGGTTAGGGTTCGAGTTAGGGTTAGGGTTAGGGTTCGGGTTAGGTTTCGGGTTAGGGTTCGGGTTCGGGTACGGGTTCGGGTTAGGGTTAGGGTTGGGGTTCGGGTTAGGGTTCGGGTTAGGTTTCGGGTTAGGGTTAGGTTTAGGGTTAGGGTCCGGGTTCGGGGTTAGGGTTAGGGTTAGGGTTTGGGTTAGGGTTAGGGTTCGGGTTCGTGTTAGGGTTAGGGTTAGGATTCGGGTTCGTGTTCGGGGTAGGTTTAGGGTTCGAGTTAGGGTTCGGGTTAGGGTTTGGGTTAGAGGTAGGGTTAGGGTTAGGGTTCGGGTTCGGGTTATTGTTCGAGTTCGGGTTAGGGTTCGTGTTAGGGTTAGGGTTCGGGTTAGGGTTAGGGTTAGGGTTCGGGTTCGAGTTCGGGTCCGGGTTAGGGTTAGGTTTCGGGTAGTGTTAGGGTTCGGGTTAGGGTTAGGGTTCGGGTTTGTGTTAGGGTTCGGGTTCTGGTTACGGTTAGTTTTAGTGTTCGGGTTCGGGTTAGGGTTAGGTTTAGGGTTAGGGTTAGGGTTCGGATTAGGGTTAGGGGTAGGGTTCGGATTAGGGTTAGGGTTAGGGTTAGGGTTAGGGTTAGGTTTAGGGATCGGGTTAGTGTTAGGGTTAGTGTTAGGGGTAGTGTGGGGGTTAGGGTTAGGGTTAGGGTTAGGGGTTAGTGTTAGGGTTAGGGTTAGGGTTAGGTTTCGGATTAGGGTTAGGTTAGGGTTCGGGTTAGGGTTAGGGTTTGGGTTAGGGTTAGGGTTCGGGTTAGGGTTAGGGTACGGGTTAGGGGTTAGGGTTAGGGTTCGGGTTTGGGTTAGGGTTAGGGTTAGGGTTAGGTTTAGGGTTAGGGTTAGGGTTCGGGTTAGGGTTAGTGTTAGGGTTAGGTTTGGGGTTAGGGTTAGGGTTAGGTTTAGGGTTAGGGTTAGGGTTTGGATTAGGGTTAGGTTAGGGTTAGGGTTAGGGTTCGGGTTAGGGTTCGCGTTAGGGTTCGGGTTAGGGTTAGGGTTCGGGTTGGTTAGGTTTAGGGTTAGCGGTAGGGTTAGGGTTAGGGTTCGGATTCGGGTTAGGGTTAGGGGTTAGTGTTCAGGTTAGGGTTAGGGTTAGGGTTCGGGTTAGGGTTCGGGTTAGGTTTAGGGTTAGGGTTCGGGTTAGGATTAGGGTAAGGGTTAGGGTTCGGGTTACGGTTAGGTTTCGAGTTAGGGTTAGGTTTAGGGTTCGGGATAGGGTTAGGGTTAGGGTTCGGGTTTGGGTTCGGGTTAGGTTTGTGGTTAGGGTTCGGTTTAGGTTTAGGTTTCGGGTTAGTTTAGGGTTAGGGTTAGGTTTCGGCTTAGGGTTAGGGTTCGGGTTAGGGTTGGTTTCGGGTTAGGTTTTGGGTTAGGGTTCAGTTTCGGGTTAGGGTTAGGGTTCGGGTTAGGGTTAGGTTTAGGGTTCGGGTTAGGGTTAGGGTTCGGGTTAGGGTTAGGGTTAGGGTTCGGGTTCGGGTTAGGGTTAGGGTTCGGGTTAGGGTTTGGGATAGGTTTAGGGTTCGGGTTCGGGTTAAGGGTTAGGGTTAGGTTTCGGGTTAGGGTTCGGGTTATGGTTAGGATTCGGGTAAAGGGTTAGGGTTCGGGTTCGGCTTAGGGTTAGGGCTAGGGTTCCGGTTAGGGTTAGGTTTAGGGTTCGGGTTAGGGTTAGGGTTAGGGTTTGGGTTAGGTTTCGGGTTAGGGTTCGGGTTAGGGTTACGGTTAGGGTTCGGGTTAGGGTTAGGGTTAGGGTTCGGGTTAGGGTTAGGGTTAGGTTTCGGGTTAGGGTTAGGGATAGGGTTACGGTTCGGGTTAGGGTTAGGGTTAGGTTTCGGGTTAGGGTTTGGTTTAGGGTTCGGGTTAGAGTTAGGGTTCGAGTTAGGGTTAGGGTGAGGGTTAGGGTTCGGGTTCGGGTTAGGGTTAGGGTTCGGGTTAGGGTTAGGGTTCTGGTTAGGGTTCGTGTTAGGTTTTAGGTTAAGGTTTGGGTTAGGTTTAGGTTTCGCGTTAGGGTTAGTGTTAGGTTTAGGGATCGGGTTAGGGTTAGGGTTCGGGTTAGGGTTGGGTTCGGTTTAGGTTTCGGGTTAGGGTTAGGGTTCGGGTTCGAGTTAGGGTTAGGGTCGGGTTAGGGTTAGGGTTAGGGTTCGGGTTAGGGTTAGGGTTCGGGTTAGGGTTAGGGTTAGGGTTCGGGTTAGGGTTATGGTTAGGGTTTGGTTCGTGTTAGTGTTCGGGTTAGGGTTCGTGTTAGGGTTAGGGTTAGGGTTAGGGTTAGGGTTATGGATAGGGTCGGGTTAGGGTTAGGGTTAGGGTTCGGGTTAGGGTTCGGGTTCGGATTCGGTTTAGGGTTAGGGTTAGGGTTGGGGTTCGGGTTAGGGTTCGGGTTAGGGTTCGGGTTAGGGTTAGGGTTCGGGTTCGGGTTCGGGTTAGGTTTAGGGTTAGGTTTCGGGTAAGGTTAGGTTTCGGGTTACGGTTAGCGTTCGGGTTAGGGTTCGGATTAGGGTTAGGGGTAGGGTTCCGGTTAGGGTTCGGGTTTGGGTTAGGGTTAGGGTTAGGTTTAGGGTTAGGGTTAGGGTTAGGGTTCGGGTTAGGTTTCGGGTTAGGGTTAGGGCTCTGGTTCGGGTTAGGGTTAGGGTTCGGGTTAGGGTTAGGGTTAGGGTTCGGGTTAGGGTTAGGGTTCGGGTTAGGGTGAGGGTTAGGGTTCGGTTTAGGGTTAGGGTTAGGGTTAGGTTTAGGTTTCGTGTTAGGGTTCGGGTTAGGGGTCGGCTTAGGGTTAGGGTTAGTGTTAGGTTTAGGGTTAGGGTTAGGTTTAGGGTTAGGGTTCGGATTAGGGTTAGGTTAGGGTTAGGGTTAGGGTTCGGGTTAGGGTTAGGGTTAGGGTTAGGGTTAGTTTCGGTTTAGGGTTAGTGTTCGGGTTAGGGTTAGGGGTTAGTGTTCAGGTTTGGTTAGGGTTAGGTTTCGGTTTAGGGTTCGGGTTAGGGTTAGGGTTAGGGTTCGGTTTAGGGTTAGGTTTAGGGTTAGGGTTAGGGTTCGGTTTACGGTTAGGGTCGGGTTAGGGTTAGGGTTAGGTTTCGGGTTATGGTTAGGGTTAGGTTTCGGGTTAGGGTTAGGGTTCGGGTTAGGGTTATGGTTAGGGTTCTGGTTAGGGTTCGGGTTAGGTTTAGGGTTAAGGTTTGGGTTAGGTTTAGGTTTCGCGTTAGGGTTAGTGTTAGGGTTACGGATCGGGTTAGGGTTAGGTTTCGGGTTAGGGTTGGGTTCGGTTTAGGTTTCGGGTTAGGGTTAGGGTTCGGGTTCGAGTTAGGGTTAGGGTTCGGATTAGGGTTAGGCTTAGGGTTCGTGTTAGGGTTAGGGTTCGGGTTAGGTTTAGGGTTAGGGTTCGGTTTAGGGTTAGGGTTAGGGTTAGGGTTAGGGTTCGTGTTAGGGTTCGGGTTAGGGGTCGGGTTAGGGTTAGGGTTAGGGTTCGGGTTAGGGTTAGGGTTAGGGTTTGGGTTAGGGTTAGGGTTAGGTTTAGGCTTCGTGTTAGGGTTCGGGTTAGGGGTCGGTTTAGGATTAGGGTTAGGGTTCGGGTTAGGGTTAGGGTTAGGTTTCGTGTTAGGGTTAGGGTTAGGGTTACGGTTCGGGTTAGGGTTAGGGTTAGGGTTCGGGTTAGGGTTAGGGTCGGGTTAGGGTTAGGGTTAGGGTTCGGGTTCGGGGTTAGGTTTAGGGCTGGGTTCGGGTTAGGGTTCGGTGTAGGGTTAGGGTTCGCGTAAAGGGTTAGGGTTCGGGTTCGGGTTAGGGTTAGGGTTAGGGTTCCGGTTAGGGTTAGGTTTAGGGTTCGGGTTAGGGTTAGGGTTCGGGTAAAGTGTTAGGGTTAGGGTTTGGGTTAGGGTTCGGGTTAGGGCTAGATTTAGGGTTCGGGTTCGGGTTAGGGTTAGGGTTCAGTTTAGGGTTAGGGTTCGGGTTCGGGTTATGGTTAGGGTTCGGGTTCAGGTTAGGGTTCGGGTTTAGTTTAGGGTTCGGTTTAGGGTTAGGTTTAGGGTTAGGGTTCGGGTTAGGGTTAGGGTTCAGGTTCGGGTTCGGGTTAGGGTTCGGGTTAGGGTTAGGTTTCGGGTTAGGTTTAGGGTTAGGGTTCGGGTTAGGTTTAGGGTTAGGGTTCGGGTTAGGGTTAGGGTTCGGGTTAGGGTTAGGGTTCGGGTTAGGGTTCAGGTTAGGGTTAGGTTTCGGGTAGGGTTACGGTTCGGGTTAGGGTTAGGGTTCGGGTTAGGTTTAGGGTTCTAGTTCGGGTTAGGGTTAGGTTTAGGGTTCGGGTTCGGGTTAGGGTTAGGTTTAGGGTTAGGGTTAGGGTTCGGATTAGGGTTAGGGGTACAGTTCGGGTTAGGGTTCGGGTTCGGGTTAGGGTTATGTTTAGGGTTAGGGTTAGGGTTCGGGTTAGGGTTAGGGTTCGGTTTAGGGTTAGGGGTTAGGGTTAGGGTTAGGTTTCAGTTTCGGGTTAGGGTT
>JAVLSZ010000034.1:2640000-2650000 GCA_032313775.1 Urocyon cinereoargenteus
TTAGGGTTAGGGTTAGGTTTCGGTTTAGGGTTAGTGTTCGGGTTAGGGTTAGGGTTAGGGTTCGGGTTAGGGTTAGGGTTCGGGTAGGGTTAGGGTTAGGGATAGGGTTAGGATTCGGATTAGGGTTAGGGTTAGGGTTCGTGTTAGGGTTAGGTTTAGGGTTAGGTTTAGGGTTAGGGTTGGGATTAGGGTTAGGTTTGGGTTAGGGTTCGGGTTAGGGTTAGGGTTAGGGTTAGGGTTAGGGTTCGTGTTAGGGTTCGGGTTAGGTGTCGGTTTAGGGTTAGGGTTAGTGTTAGGGTTAGGGTTAGGGTTAGGTTTAGGGTTAGGGTTCGGATTAGGGTTAGGTTAGGGTTAGGGTTAGGGTTCGGGTTAGGGTTAGGGTTAGGGTTAGGGTTAGGTTTCGGTTTAGGGTTAGTGTTCGGGTTAGGGTTAGGGTTAGGGTTAAGGTTCGGGTTAGGCTTAGGGTTCGGGTTAGGGTTAGGGTTAGGGTTCGGCTAGGGTTAGTGTTCGGGTTAGGTTTAGGGGTTAGTGTTCAGGTTTGGTTAGGGTTAGGTTTCGGTTTAGGGTTCGGGATAGGGTTAGGGTTAGGGTTCGGTTTAGGGTTAGGTTTAGGGTTAGGGTTAGGGTTCGGTTTACGGTTAGGGTCGGGTTAGGGTTAGGGTTAGGTTTCGGGTTAGGGTAAGGGTTAGGTTTCGGGTTAGGGTTAGGGTTCGGGTTAGGGTTATGGTTAGGGTTCTGGTTAGGGTTCGGGTTAGGTTTAGGGTTAAGGTTTGGGTTAGGTTTAGGTTTCGCTTTAGGGTTAGTGTTAGGGTTAGGGTTCGTGTTAGGGTTAGGGTTCGGGTTAGGTTTAGGGTTAGGGTTCGGTTTATGGTTAGGGTTAGGGTTAGGTTTAGGGTTCGTGTTAGGGTTCGGGTTAGGGGTCGGGTTAGGGTTAAGGTTAGGGTTCGGGTTAGGGTTAGGGTTATGGTTAGGGTCGGGTTAGGGTTAGGGTTCGGGTTAGGGTTAGGGTTCGGGTTCGGGTTCGGGTTAGGGTTAGGGTTGGGGTTCGGGTTAGGGTTCGGGTTAGGGTTCGTGTTAGGGTTAGGTTTAGGGTTAGGTTCCGGGTTCAGGGTTAGGGTTAGGGTTAGGGTTCGGGTTAGGGTTAGGGTTCGGGTTAGGTTTAGGTTTAGGTTTCGGGTTCGTGTTAGGGTTAGGTGTAGGTTTCGGGTTCGGTTTCGGGTTAGTTTTAGGGTTCGAGTTAGGGTTCGGTTTAGGGTTTGGGTTAGAGTTAGGGTTAGGGTTAGGGTTCGGGTTCGGGTTATTGATCGGGTTCGGGTTAGGGTTCGGGTTAGGGTTAGGGTTCGGGTTAGGGTTAAGGTTAGGGTTCGGGTTCGGGTTCGGGTTAGGGTTAGTGTTAGGTTTCGGGTAGGGTTAGGGTTCGGGTTAGGGTTAGGGTTCGGTTTAGGTTTAGGGTTCGGGTTCCGGTTCGGGTTAGGGTTAGGGTTCGGGTTCGGGTTAGGGTTAGGTTTAGGGTTAGGGTTAGGTTTCGATTTAGGGTTAGGGGTAGGGTTCGGGTTAGGGTTCGGGTTTGGGTTAGGGTTAGGGTTAGGTTTAGGGTTAGGGTTAGGATTAGGGTTCGGGTTAGGTTTCAGGTTAGGGTTAGGTTTCGGGTTCGGGTTAGGGTTAGGGTTCGGTTTAGGGTTCGGGTTAGGGTTCGGGTTAGGTTTAGGGTTCGGGTTAGGGTTAGGGTTAGGGTTTGGGTTAGGGTTAGGTTTAGGGTTAGGTTTAGGCTTCGTGTTAGGGTTCGGGTTAGGGGTCGGTTTAGGATTAGGGTTAGGGTTCGGGTTAGGGTTAGGGTTAGGGTTCGGGTTAGGGTTAGGGTTAGGTTTACGGTTCGGGTTAGGGTTAGGGTTTGGGTTTGGGTTAGGGTTCGGTTTAGGGTTCGGGTTAGAGTTCGGTTTAGGGTTAGGGTTAGGGTTTGGGTTAGGGTTAGTGTTCGTGTTAGGGTTCGGGTTAGGGGTCGGGTTAGGGTTAGGGTTAGGGTTCGGTTTAGGGTTAGGGTTCGGGTTAGGGTTAGGGTTAGGGTTCGGGTTAGGGTTAGGGTTAGGTTTAGGTTTAGGGTTCGTGTTAGGGTTCGGGTTAGGGGTCGGGTTAGGGTTAGGGTTAGGGATCGGGTTAGGTTTAGGGTTAGGGTTAGGGTTAGGGTTCGGGTTAGGTTTAGGGTTAGGGTTACGGTTCGGGTTAGGGTTAGGTTTAGGGTTCGGGTTAGGGTTCGGTTTAGGGTTCGCATTAGAGTTAGGGTTCGGGTTAGGGTTAGGGTTCGGGTTAGGGTTAGGGTTCGGGTTAGGGTTAGGGTTAGGGTTTGGGTTAGGGTTAGGGTTAGGGTTAGATTTAGGTTTCGTGTTAGGGTTCCGGTTAGGGGTCGGGTTAGGGTTAGGGTTAGGGTTAGGGTTAGGGTTAGGGTTAGGTTTAGGGTTAGGGTTCTGATTAGGGTTAGGTTAGGGTTAGGGGTAGGGTTCGGGTTAGGGTTAGGGTTAGGGTTAGGTTTCGGTTTAGGGTTAGTGTTCGGGTTAGGGTTAGGGTGAGGGTTCGGGTTAGGGTTAGGGTTCGGGTAGGGTTAGGGTTAGGGTTAGGGTTAGGATTCGTATTAGGGTTAGGGTTAGGGTTCGTGTTAGGGTTAGGGTTAGGGTTAGGTTTAGGGTTAGGGTTGGGATTAGGGTTAGGTTAGGGTTAGGGTTCGGGTTAGGGTTAGGGTTAGGGTTAGGGTTCGTGTTAGGGTTCGGGTTAGGTGTCGGTTTAGGGTTAGGGTTAGTGTTAGGGTTAGGGTTAGGGTTAGGTTTAGGGTTAGGGTTCGGATTAGGGTTAGGTTAGGGTTAGGGTTAGGGTTCGGGTTAGGGTTAGGGTTAGGGTTAGGTTTCGGTTTAGGGTTAGTGTTCGGGTTAGGGTTAGGGTTAAGGTTCGGGTTAGGCTTAGGGTTCGGGTTAGGGTTAGGGTTAGGGTTCGGCTAGGGTTAGGGTTCGGGTTAGGTTTAGGGGTTAGTGTTCAGGTTTGGTTAGGGTTAGGTTTCGGTTTAGGTTTCGGGTTAGGGTTAGGGTTAGGATTCGGTTTAGGGTTAGGTTTAGGGTTAGGGTTAGGGTTCGGTTTACGGTTAGGGTCGGGTTAGGGTTAGGGTTAGGGTTAGGGTTCGGTTTAGGGTTAGTGTTCGGGTTAGGGTTATGGTTAGGGTTCGGGTTAGGGTTAGGGTTCGGGTAAGGGTTAGGGTTAGGTTCGGGTTCGGGTTAGGTTTAGGGTTGGGGTTCGGGTTAGGGTTCGGGTTAGGGTTCGGGTTAGGGTTAGGGTTAGGGTTAGCGTTCGGGTTCGGGGTTAGGTTTAGGGTTAGGGTTCGGGTTATGGTTCGGGTTAGTGTTAGGATTCGGGTAAAGGGTTAGGGTTCGGGTTCGGGTTAGGGTTGGGGTTAGGGTTCCGGTTAGGGTTAGGTTTAGTGTTTGGGTTAGGGTTAGGGTTAGGGTTAGGGTTAGGGTTTGGGTTAGGGTTCGGGTTAGGGTTCGGGTTTAGGGTTAGGGTTAGGGTTAGGGTTCGGGTTAGGGTTACGGTTCGGGTTAGGTTTAGGGTTCGGGTTAGGGTTAGGGTTAGGGTTCGGTTTATGGTTCGGTTTAGGGTTAGGGTTAGGGTTCGGTTTACGGTTAGGGTCGGGTTAGGGTTAGGGTTAGGTTTCGGGTTAGGGTTAGGGTTAGGTTTCGGGTTAGGGTTAGTGTTCGGGTTAGGGTTAGGGTTAGGGTTAAGGTTCGGGTTAGGCTTAGGGTTCGGGTTAGGGTTAGGGTTAGGGTTCGGCTAGGGTTAGGGTTCGGGTTAGGTTTAGGGGTTAGTGTTCAGGTTTGGTTAGGGTTAGGTTTCGGTTTAGGGTTCGGGTTAGGGTTAGGGTTAGGATTCGGTTTAGGGTTAGGTTTAGGGTTAGGGTTAGGGTTCGGTTTACGGTTAGGGTCGGGTTAGGGTTAGGGTTAGGGTTAGGGTTCGGTTTAGGGTTAGTGTTCGGGTTAGGGTTATGGTTAGGGTTCGGGTTAGGGTTAGGGTTCGGGTAAGGGTTAGGGTTAGGTTCGGGTTCGGGTTAGGTTTAGGGTTGGGGTTCGGGTTAGGGTTCGGGTTAGGGTTCGGGTTAGGGTTAGGGTTAGGGTTAGCGTTCGGGTTCGGGGTTAGGTTTAGGGTTAGGGTTCGGGTTATGGTTCGGGTTAGTGTTAGGATTCGGGTAAAGGGTTAGGGTTCGGGTTCGGGTTAGGGTTGGGGTTAGGGTTCCGGTTAGGGTTAGGTTTAGTGTTTGGGTTAGGGTTAGGGTTAGGGTTTGGGTTAGGGTTCGGGTTAGGGTTCGGGTTTAGGGTTAGGGTTAGGGTTAGGGTTCGGGTTAGGGTTACGGTTCGGGTTAGGTTTAGGGTTCGGGTTAGGGTTAGGGTTAGGGTTCGGTTTATGGTTCGGTTTAGGGTTAGGGTTAGGGTTCGGTTTACGTTTAGGGTCGGGTTAGGGTTAGGGTTAGGTTTCGGGTTAGGGTTAGGGTTAGGTTTCGGGTTAGGGTTAGGGTTCGGGTTAGGGTTATGGTTAGGGTCTGGTTAGGGTTCGGGTTAGGTTTAGGGTTAAGGTTTGGGTTAGGTTTAGGTTTCGCGTTAGGGTTAGTGTTAGGGTTACGGATCGGGTTAGTGTTAGGGTTCGGGTTAGGGTTGGGTTCGGTTTAGGTTTCGGGTTAGGGTTAGGGTTCGGGTTCGAGTTAGGGTTAGGGTTCGGATTAGGGTTAGGGTTAGGGTTCGTGTTAGGGTTAGGGTTCGGGTTAGGTTTAGGGTTAGGGTTCGGTTTAGGGTTAGGGTTAGGGTTAGGGTTAGGGTTCGTGTTAGGGTTCGGGTTAGGGGTGGGTTAGGTTTAGGGTTAGGGTTCGGGTTAGGGTTAGGGTTATGGTTAGGGTCGGGTTAGGGTTAGGGTTCGGGTTAGGGTTAGGGTTCGGGTTCGGGTTAGTGTTAGGGTTGGGGTTCGAGTTAGGTTTCGGGTTAGGTTTCGGGTTAGGGTTAGGTTTAGGGTTAGGTTCCGGGTTCGGGGTTAGGTTTAGGGTTAGGGTTCGGGTTAGGGTTAGGGTTCGGGTTAGGTTTAGGTTTAGGGTTCGGGTTCGTGTTAGGGTTAGGTGTAGGGTTCGGGTTCGGTTTCGGGTTAGGTTTAGGGTTCGAGTTAGGGTTCGGTTTAGGGTTTGGGTTAGAGTTAGGGTTAGGGTTAGGGTTCGGGTTCGGGTTATTGATCGGGTTCGGGTTAGGGTTCGGGTTAGGGTTAGGGTTCGGGTTAGGGTTAAGGTTAGGGTTCGGGTTCGGGTTCGGGTTAGGGTTAGGGTTAGGTTTCGGGTAGGGTTAGGATTCGGGTTAGGGTTAGGGTTCGGATTAGGTTTAGGGTTCGGGTTCCGGTTCGGGTTAGGGTTAGGGTTCGGGTTCGGGTTCGGGTTAGGTTTAGGGTTAGGGTTAGGGTTCGGATTAGGGTTAGGTTTAGGGTTCGTGTTAGGTTTCGGGTTAGGGGTCGGGTTAGGGTTAGGGTTAGGGTTACGGTTAGGTTTAGGGTTAGGGTTAGGGTTCGTGTTAGGGTTAGGGTTAGGGTTACGGTTCGGGTTAGGGTTAGTTTTAGGGTTCGGGTAGGGTTCGGTTTAGGGTTCGCGTTAGAGTTAGGGTTCGGGTTAGGGTTAGGGTTAGGGTTAGGGTTAGGGTTAGGGTTCGGGTTAGGTTTAGGGTTAGGGTTACGGTTCGGGTTAGGGTTAGGGTTAGGGTTCGGGTAAGGTTTGGTTTAGTGTTCGGGTTAGAGTTAGGGTTCGAGTGAGGGTTAGGGTTCGGGTTAGGGTTAGGGTTAGGGTTAGGGTTAGGGTTAGGTTTAGGGTTCGTGTTAGGGTTAGGTTTAGGTTTAGGGTTAGTGTTAGGGTTCGGGTTAGGGTTAGGGTTCGGGTTAGGGTTCGGGTTCGGGTTAGGGTTAGGGGTTAGTGTTCAGGTTAGGGTTCGGGTTAGGGTTCGGGTTAGGGTTAGGGGTTAGTGTTAGGGTTAGGGTTAGGGTTAGCTTTAGGGTTCGGATTAGGGTTACGTTAGGGTTCGGGTTAGGGTTAGGGTTCGGGTTAGGGTTAGTGTTCGGTTTAGGGTTAGTGTTCGGGTTAGGGGTTAGTGTTAGTGTTCGGGTTCGGGTTAGGTTTAGGGTAAGGGTTAGGGTTAGGGTTCGGTTTAGGGTTAAGGTTAGTGTTAGGGTTAGGGTTAGTGTTCGGATTAGGGTTAGGTTAGGGTTAGGGTTAGGGTTAGGGTTCGGGTTCGGTTTAGGGTTAGGGTTAGGGTCGGTTTCGTGTTAGGGATAGGGTTGGTGTTCGGGTTAGGGTTAGGGTTCGGGTTTGTGTTAGGGTTCGGGTTCTGGTTAGTGTTAGTTTTAGTGTTCGGGTTCGGGTTAGGGTTAGGTTTAGGGTTAGGGTTAGGGTTCGGATTAGGGTTAGGGGTAGGGTCTGGATTAGGGTTAGGGTTAGGGTTAGGGTTAGGTTTAGGGTTCGGGTTAGGGTTAGGGTTCGGGTTAGGGTTCGGGTTCGGGTTAGGGTTAGGGGTTAGTGTTCAGGTTAGGGTTCGGGTTAGGGTTCGGGTTAGGGTTAGGGGTTAGTGTTAGGGTTAGGGTTAGGGTTAGCTTTAGGGTTCGGATTAGGGTTAGGTTAGGGTTCGGGTTAGGGTTAGGGTTCGGGTTAGGGTTAGTGTTCGGTTTAGGGTTAGTGTTCGGGTTAGGGGTTAGTGTTAGTGTTCGGGTTCGGGTTAGGTTTAGGGTAAGGGTTAGGGTTAGGGTTCGGTTTAGGGTTAAGGTTAGTGTTAGGGTTAGGGTTAGTGTTCGGATTAGGGTTAGGTTAGGGTTAGGGTTAGGGTTAGGGTTCGGGTTCGGTTTAGGGTTAGGGTTAGGGTCGGTTTCGTGTTAGGGATAGGGTTGGTGTTCGGGTTAGGGTTAGGGTTCGGGTTTGTGTTAGGGTTCGGGTTCTGGTTAGGGTTAGTTTTAGTGTTCGGGTTCGGGTTAGGGTTAGGTTTAGGGTTAGGGTTAGGGTTCGGATTAGGGTTAGGGGTAGGGTCTGGATTAGGGTTAGGGTTAGGGTTAGGGTTAGGTTTAGGGTTCGGGTTAGTGTTAGGGTTAGTGTTAGGGGTAGTGTTGGGGTTAGGGTTAGGGTTAGGGTTAGGGGTTAGTGTTAGGGTTAGGGTTAGGGTTAGGTTTCGGATTAGGGTTCGGGTTAGGGTTAGGATTCGGGTAAAGGGTTAGGGTTCGGGTTCGGGTTAGGGTTAGGGTTAGGGTTCCGGTTAGGGTTAGGTTTAGGGTTCGGGTTAGGGTTAGGGTTAGGGTTAGGGTTAGGTTTCGGGTTAGGGTTCGTGTTAGGGTTAGGGTTAGGGTTCGGGTTAGAGTTAGGGTTAGGGTTAGGTTAAGGTTCGTGTTAGGGTTCGGGTTATGGGTCGGTTTAGGGTTAGGGTTAGGGTTCGAGTTAGGGTTAGGGTTAGGGTTAGGGTTCGGGTTAGGGTTCGGGTTCGGTTTAGGGTTAGGGTTAGGGTCGGTTTCGGTTTAGGGATAGGGTTGGGGTTCGGGTTAGGGTTCGGGTTAGGGTTAGGGATAGGGTTAGGGTTCGGGTTCGGGTTAACGGTTAGGGTTAGGTTTCGGGTTAGGGTTCGGGTTAGGGTTAGGATTCGGGTAAAGGGTTAGGGTTCGGGTTCGGGTTAGGGTTAGGGTTAGGGTTCCGGTTAGGGTTAGGTTTAGGGTTCGGGTTAGGGTTAGGGTTAGGGTTAGGGTTAGGTTTCGGGTTAGGGTTCGGGTTAGGGTTAGGGTTAGGGTTCGGGTTAAGGTTAGGGTTAGGGTTCGGGTTAGGGTTAGGGTTAGGTTTCGTGTTAGGGTTAGGGATAGGGTTACGGTTCGGGTTAGGGTTAGGGTTAGGGTTCGGGTTAGGGTTTGGTTTAGGGTTCGGGTTAGAGTTAGGGTTCGAGTTAGGGTTAGGGTGAGGGTTAGGGTTCGGGTTAGGGTTAGGGTTAGGGATCGGGTGAGGGTTAGGGTTAGGTTTCGGGTTAGGGTTAGGGATAGGGTTACGGTTCGGTTTAGGGTTAGGGTTAGGGTTCGGGTTAGGGTTTGGTTTAGTGTTCGGGTTAGAGTTAGGGTTCGAGTTAGTGTTAGGGTTAGGGTTAGGGTTCGGGTTAGGGTTAGGGTTAGGGTTCGGGTTAGGGTTAGGGTTAGGGTTCGGGTTAGGGTTAGGGTTCTGGTTAGGGTTCGTGTTAGGTTTAGGGTTAAGGTTTGGGTTAGGTTTAGGTTTCGCGTTAGGGTTAGCGTTAGGGTTAGGGATCGGGTTAGGGTTAGGGTTCGGGTTAGGGTTGGGTTCGGTTTAGGTTTCGGGTTAGGGTTAGGGTTCGGGTTCGAGTTAGGGTTAGGGTCGGGTTAGGGTTAGGGTTAGGGTTCGGGTTAGGGTTAGGGTTCGGGTTAGGGTTAGGGTTAGGGTTCGGGTTAGGGTTATGGTTAGGGTTAGGGTTCGTGTTAGTGTTCGGGTTAGGGTTCGGGTTAGGGTTAGGGTTAGGGTTCGGGTTAGGGTTAGGGTTATGGTTAGGGTCGGGTTAGGGTTAGGGTTAGGGTTCGGGTTAGGGTTCGGGTTCGGATTCGGGTTAGGGTTAGGGTTAGGGTTGGGGTTCGGGTTAGGGTTCGGGTTAGGGTTCGGGTTAGGGTTAGGGTTCGGGTTCGGGTTCGGGTTAGGGTTAGGGTTAGGTTTCGGGTAGGGTTAGGGTTCGGGTTAGGGTTAGCGTTCGGGTTAGGGTTAGGGTTCGGGTTCTGGTTAGGGTTAGGGTTAGGGTTCGGGTTCGGGTTAGGGTTAGGTTTAGGGTTAGGGTTAGGGTTCGGATTAGGGTTAGGGGTAGGGTTCGGGTTAGGGTTCGGGTTTGGGTTAGGGTTAGGGTTAGGTTTAGGGTTAGGGTTAGGGTTAGGGTTCGGGTTAGGTTTCGGGTTAGGGTTAGGGCTCTGGTTCGGGTTAGGGTTAGGGTTCGGGTTAGGGTTAGGGTTAGGGTTCGGGTTAGGGTTAGGGTTCGGGTTAGGGTTAGGGTTAGGGTTCGGGTTAGGGTTAGGGTTAGGGTTAGATTTAGTTTTCGTGTTAGGGTTCGGGTTTGGGTCGGGTTAGGGTTAGGGTTAGGGTTAGGGTTAGGGTTAGGGTTAGGTTTAGGGTTAGGGTTCGGATTAGGGTTAGGTTATGGTTAGGGTTAGGGTTCGGGTTAGGGTTAGGGTTAGGGTTAGGTTTCGGTTTAGGGTTAGTGTTCGGGTTAGGGTTAGGGTTAGGGTTCGGGTTAGGGTTAGGGTTCGGGTAGGGTTAGGGTTAGGGATAGGGTTAGGATTCGGATTAGGGTTAGGGTTAGGGTTCGTGTTAGGGTTAGGTTTAGGGTTAGGTTTAGGGTTAGGGTTGGGATTAGGGTTAGGTTTGGGTTAGGGTTCGGGTTAGGGTTAGGGTTAGGGTTAGGGTTAGGGTTCGTGTTAGGGTTCGGGTTAGGTGTCGGTTTAGGGTTAGGGTTAGTGTTAGGGTTAGGGTTAGGGTTAGGTTTAGGGTTAGGGTTCGGATTAGGGTTAGGTTAGGGTTAGGGTTAGGGTTCGGGTTAGGGTTAGGGTTAGGGTTAGGGTTAGGTTTCGGTTTAGGGTTAGTGTTCGGGTTAGGGTTAGGGTTAGGGTTAAGGTTCGGGTTAGGCTTAGGGTTCGGGTTAGGGTTAGGGTTAGGGTTCGGCTAGGGTTAGTGTTCGGGTTAGGTTTAGGGGTTAGTGTTCAGGTTTGGTTAGGGTTAGGTTTCGGTTTAGGGTTCGGGATAGGGTTAGGGTTAGGGTTCGGTTTAGGGTTAGGTTTAGGGTTAGGGTTAGGGTTCGGTTTACGGTTAGGGTCGGGTTAGGGTTAGGGTTAGGTTTCGGGTTAGGGTAAGGGTTAGGTTTCGGGTTAGGGTTAGGGTTCGGGTTAGGGTTATGGTTAGGGTTCTGGTTAGGGTTCGGGTTAGGTTTAGGGTTAAGGT
>JAVLSZ010000034.1:2655000-2677500 GCA_032313775.1 Urocyon cinereoargenteus
GTTAGTGTTAGGGTTAGGGTTAGGTTTAGTGTTCGGGTTCGGTTTAGGGTTAGTGTTAGGGTTAGGATTCGGGTTCGGGTTAGGTTTCGGGTTCGGGTTAGGTTTAGGGTTCGGGTTCGGGTTAGGGTTAGTGTTAGGGTTAGGGTTCGCGTTAGGGTTAGGGTTCGGGTTAGGGGTAGGTTTCGGGTTCGGGTTAGGGTTAGGGTTCGGGTTAGGGTTCGGGTTAGGGTTAGGGTTCGTGTTAGGGTTAGGGTTCGGGTTAGGGTTAGGGTTAGGTTTAGGTGGTAGGGTTAGGGTTAGGGTTCGGGTTAGGGTTAGGGTTAGGGTTAGGGATTAGGGGTCGGGTTAGGGTAAGGGTTCGTGTTACGGTTAGGGTTAGTGTCAGGGTTAGGGTTAGGGTTCGGGTTCGGGTTAGGGTTAGGGTTAGGGTTAGGGTTAGGGTTAAGGTTAGGGTTTGGGTTCGGATTAGGGTAAGGGGTAGGTTTCGGGTTAGGGTTCGGTTTCGGGTTAGGGTTAGGTTTAGGGTTCGGGTTAGGGTTAGGTTTAGGGTTATGGTTAGTTTTAGGGTTCGGGTTCGGTTTAGGGTTAGTGTTAGGGTTAGTGTTCGGGTTCGGGTTAGGGTTCGGTTTCGGGTTAGGGTTAGTGTTAGGTTTAGGGTTCGGGTTAGGGTTAGGGTTCGGGTTAGGGGTAGGTTTCGGGTTCGGGTTAGGGTTAGGGTTCGGGTTAGGGTTAGGGTTAGGGTTCGAGTTAGGGTTAGGATTCGGGTTAGGGTAGGGTTAGGTTTAGGAGGTAGGTTTAGGGTTAGGGTTCGGGTCAGGGTTAGTGTTAGTTTTAGGGTTAGGCGTTAGGGTTCGCGTTAGGTTTAGGGTTCGGGTTATGTTTAGGGTTAGGGTTAGGGTTAGGGTTAGGGTTCGGGTTCGGGTTAGGGTTAGGGTTAGGGTTAAGATTAGTGTTAGGTTTCGGATTATGGTTAGGGTTAGTGTTCGGTTTAGGGTTCCGGTTAGGGTTAGGGTTAGGATTCGGGTTTGGGTTAGGGTTAGGTTTAGGGTTAGGGTTCAGGTTAGTGTTAGGGTTAGGGTTTGGGTTAGGGTTCGGGTTAGGGTTAGGGTTAGGGTTAGGGTTAGATTTCGGGTTAGGGTTAGGGTTCGGGTTATGGTTAGGGTTAGGGTTAGGGTTCGGGTTAGGGTAGGGTTAGGGTTCGGGTTAATGTTAGGGTTCGGGTTAGTGTTAGGTTTAGGTTTTGGGTTAGGGTTCGGGTTTGGTTTTTGGTTCGGGTTAGGGTAAGGTTTAGGGTTAGGGTTCGTGTTAGGGTTAGGGTTCGGGTTCGGGTTAGGTTTAGGGTTCGGTTTCGGGTTAGGGTTAGTGTTAGGGTTAGGGTTCGCGTTAGGGTTAGGGTTCGGGTTAGGGGTAGGGTTCGGGTTCGGGTTAGGGTTAGGGTTCGGGTAGGGTTCGGGTTAGGGTTAGGGTTAGGTTTAGGGTTAGGGGTTAGGGTTAGGGTTAGGGTTAGGGTTAGGGTTAGGGTTAGGGTTAGGGTTAGGGTTCGGCTTCGGGTTAGGGTTAGGGTTAGGGTTAATGTTAATATTACTGTTCGGATTAGGGTAAGGGGTAGGGTTCGGGTTAGGGTTCGGGTTCGGGTTAGAGTTAGGGTTAGGGTTAGGGTTCGGGTTAGGGTTAGGGTTAGGGTTAGGTTTAGGGGTTAGGGTTCGGGTTAGGGGTTAGGGTTGGGGTTAGGGTTCGGGTTAGGGTTAGGGTTCGGGTTAGGGTTAGGTTTAGGGTTAGGGGTTAGGGTTAGGGTTAGGGTTCGGGTTAGGGTTAGGGTTACGGTTAGGGTTAGGGTTAGGGTTCGTGTTAGGGTTAGGGTTAGGGTTCGGGTTAGGGTTCGGGTTCCGTTTAGGGTTCGGGTTAGGGTTAGGGTTATGGTTAGTGTTAGGGTTCGGGTTCGGGTTAGGGTTAGGGTTCGGGTTAGGGTTCGGGTTAGGGTTCAGGTTAGGGTTAGGGTTAGGGTTAGGGTTTGGTTTAGGGTTAGGGTTAGGGTTAGGGTTAGTGTTAGGTTTCGGTTTATTGTTAGGGTTAAGGTTCGGGTTAGGGTTAGGGTTAGGGTTAGGGTTAGGGTTAGGGTTCGCGTTAGGGTTCGGGTTAGGGGTCGAGTTAGGTTTAGGTTTAGGTTTCGGGTTCGGGTTAGGTTTAGGGTTCCGGTTCAGGTTAGTTTTAGGGTTCGGTTTAGTGTTAGGTTTAGGGTTCGGGTTCGGGTTAGGGTTAGGGTTCGGGTTCAGGTTAGGGTTAGGATTCGGGTTAGGGTTCGGGTTAGGGGTAGGGTTAGGGTTAGGGTTCGATTTCGGGGTTAGGGTTATGGTTAGGGTTCGTGTTAGGGTTCGGGTTAGGGTTAGGATTCGGGTAAGGGGTTAGGGTTCGGGTTCGGGTTAGGGTTAGGGTCAGGGTTCCGGTTAAGTTTAGGTTTAGGGTTCGGTTTAGGGTTAGGGTTAGGGTTAGGGTTCGGGTTAGGGTTAGGGTTAGTGTTCGGGTTAGGGTTCGGGTTAGGGTTAGGGTTAGGGTTAGGTTTAGGGTTCGGCTTAGGGTTAGGGTTCGGGTTAGGGTTAGGGTTAGGGTTCGGATTAGGGTTAGGGGTTAGTTTCGGGTTAGGGTTCCGGTACGGGTTAGGGTTAGGGTTAGGTTATGGTTAGGGTTCGGGTTAGGTTTAGGGTTAGGGTTAGGGTTAGGGGTTAGGGTTAGGGTTACCGTTCGGGTTAGGGTTAAGGTTAGGGTTAGGTTTAGGGTTCGGGTAAGGGTTAGGGTTAAGGTTCGTGTTAGGGTTAGGGTTAGGGTTAGGGTTCGGGTTAGGGTTAGGGTTAGGGTTAGGGTTAGGGTTCGGGTTAGGGTTAGGTTTAGGGTTCAGGTTAGGGTTCGGGTTAGGGTTAGGTTAGGGTTAGGGTTCGGATGAGGGTTAGGGGTAGGGTTAAGGTTAGGGTTCGGGTTCGGGTTAGGGTTAGGGTTAGGGTTAGGGTTAGGGTTCGGGTTAGGGTTAGGGTTTGGGTTAGGGGTTAGGGTTAGGGTTAGGGTTCGGGTTAGGGTTAGGTTTACGGTTAGGGTTAGGGTTCGGGTTAGGGTTAGGGTTAGGGTTCGGGTTAGGGTTAGGGTTAGGGTTATGGTTAGGGTTAGGGTTAGGGTTCGGGTTCGGTTTAGGGTTAGTGTTAGGTTTAGGGTTCGTGTTCGTGTTAGGGTTCGGGTTCGGGTTAGGGTTAGGGTTCGGTTTCGGGTTAGGGTTAGTGTTAGGCTTAGGGTTCGGTTTAGGGTTAGGGTTCGGGTTAGGGGTAGGGTTCGGGTTCGGGTTAGGGTTCGGGTTCGTGTTAGGGTTCGGGTTAGGGTTAGGGTTCGGGTTAGGGTTAGGGTTCGGGTTAGGGTTAGGGTTAGTTTTAGGAGGTAGGTTTAGGGTTAGGATTCGGGTCAGGGTTAGGGTTAGGTTTAGGGTTAGGCGTTAGGGTTCACGTTAGGTTTAGGGTTCGGGTTATATTTAGGGTTAGTGTTAGGGTTAGGGTTAGGGTTCGGGTTCGGTTTAGGGTTAGGGTTAAGATTAGTGTTAGGTTTCGGATTAGGGTTAGGGTTAGTGTTCGGTTTAGGGTTCGGGTTCGGGTTAGGGTTAGGTTTAGGGTTAGGTTTAGGGTTCGGGTTCGGGTTAGGGTTAGGGATAGGGTTAGGGTTAGGGTTAGGGTTCGGGTTAGGTTTAGGGTTAGGGTTAGGTTTAGGGGTTAGGGTTAGGGTTACCGTTCGGGTTAGGGTTAGAGTTAGGGTTAGAGGTTAGGGTTAGGGTTAGGGTTCGGGTTAGGGTTAGGGTTCCGGTTAGGGTTCAGGTTAGGGTTAGGGTTCGGGTTAGGGTAAGGTTTATGGTTAGGGTTAGGGTTAGGGTTAGGGTTAAGGTTCGTGTTAGGTTTAGGGTTAAGGGTCGGGTTAGGGTTAGGGTTAGGGTTAGGTTAGGGTTCGCGTTAGGGTTGGTGTTAGGGGTCGGGTTAGGGTTAGGGTTAGGGTTCGGGTTAGGGTTAGGGTTAGGGTTAGGGTTCGGATTAGGGTTAGGGTTCGGGTTCGGGTTAGGGTTCGGGTTAGTGTTCGGGTTAGGGTTAGGGTTAGCGTTAGGGTTCGGGTTCGGGGTTAGGGTTAGGGTTCGGGTTAGGGTTCGGGTTAGGGTTAGGGTTAGGGTTCGGGTTAGGGTTCGGGTTCCGTTTAGGGTTCGGGTTAGGTTTAGGGTTATGGTTAGTGTTAGGGTTCGGTTTCGGGTTAGGGTTAGGGTTCGGGTTAGGGTTCGGGTTAGGGTTAGTTTTAGGGTTAGGGTAAGGGTTTGGTTTAGGGTTAGGGTTAGGGTTAGGGTTAGGGTTAGATTTCGGGTTATTGTTAGGGTTAAGGTTCGGGTTCGGGTTAGGGTTAGGGTTAGGGTTAGGGTTAGGGTTCGCGTTAGGGTTCGAGTTAGGGGTCGGGTTAGGTTTAGGTTTAGGTTTCGGGTTCGGGTTAGGTTTAGGGTTACGGTTCAGGTTAGTTTTAGGGTTCGGTTTAGTGTTAGGTTTAGGGTTCGGGTTCGGGTTAGGGTTAGGGTTCGGGTTCGGGTTAGGGTTAGGATTCGGGTTAGGGTTCGGGTTAGGTGTAGGGTTAGGGTTAGGGTTCGGGTTCGGGGTAAGGGTTATGGTTAGGGTTCGTGTTAGGGTTCGGGTTAGGGTTAGGATTCGGGTAAGGGGTTAGGGTTCGGGTTCGGGTTAGGGTTAGGGTCAGGGTTCCGGTTAAGTTTAGGTTTAGGGTTCGGTTTAGGGTTAGGGTTAGGGTTAGGGTTCGGGTTAGGGTTAGGGTTAGTGTTCGGGTTATGGTTCGGGTTAGGGTTAGGGTTAGGGTTAGGTTTAGGGTTCGGCTTAGGGTTAGGGTTCGGGTTAGGGTTAGGGTTAGGGTTCGGATTAGGGTTAGGGGTTAGTTTCGGGTTAGGGTTCCGGTACGGGTTAGGGTTAGGGTTAGGTTATGGTTAGGGTTCAGGTTAGGTTTAGGGTTAGGGTTAGGGTTAGGGGTTAGGGTTAGGGTTACCGTTCGGGTTAGGGTTAAGGTTAGGGTTAGGTTTAGGTTTCGGGTAAGGGTTAGTGTTAGGGTTCGTGTTAGGGTTAGGGTTAGGGTTAGGGTTCGGGTTAGGGTTAGGGTTATGGTTAGGGTTAGGTTTCGGGTTAGGGTTAGGTTTAGGGTTCAGGTTAGGGTTCGGGTTAGGGTTAGGTTAGGGTTAGGGTTCGGATGAGGGTTAGGGGTAGGGTTAAGGTTAGGGTTCGGGTTCGGGTTAGGGTTAGGGTTAGGGTTAGGGTTCGGGTTAGGGTTAGGGTTAGGGTTAGGGGTTAGGGTTAGGGTTAGGGTTCGGGTTAGGGTTAGGTTTACGGTTAGGGTTAGGGTTAGGGGTTAGGGTTAGGGTTAGGGTTCGGGTTAGGGTTAGGTTTACGTTTAGGGTTAGGGTTAGGGTTAGGGTTAGGGTTAGGGTTCGGGTTCGGTTTAGGGTTAGTGTTAGGTTTAGGGTTCGTGTTCGGGTTAGGGTTCGGGTTCGGGTTAGGGTTCGGGTTAGGGTCCGGGTTAGGGTTAGGGTTAGGGTTCGGTTTAGGGTTAGAGTTCGGTTTAGGGTTCGGGTTAGGGTTAGGGTTCCGGTTAGGGTTAGGATAGGGTTCGGGTTAGGGTTCAGATTAGGGTTCCGGTTAGTGTTAGGGTTCGTGTTAGAGATAGGGTTCGGGTTAGGGTTAGGGTTAGGGTTAGGGTTCGAGTTCGGGTTAGGGTTCGGGTTAGGGTTAGGGTTAGTGTTAGGGTTAGGGTTAGGTTTAGTGTTCGGGTTCGGTTTAGGGTTAGTGTTAGGGTTAGGATTCGGGTTCGGGTTAGGTTTCGGGTTCGGGTTAGGTTTAGGGTTCGGGTTCGGGTTAGGGTTAGTGTTAGGGTTAGGGTTCGCGTTAGGGTTAGGGTTCGGGTTAGGGGTAGGTTTCGGGTTCGGGTTAGGGTTAGGGTTCGGGTTAGGGTTCGGGTTAGGGTTAGGGTTCGTGTTAGGGTTAGGGTTCGGGTTAGGGTTAGGGTTAGGTTTAGGTGGTAGGGTTAGGGTTAGGGTTCGGGTTAGGGTTAGGGTTAGGGTTAGGGATTAGGGGTCGGGTTAGGGTAAGTGTTCGGGTTACGGTTAGGGTTAGTGTCAGGGTTAGGGTTAGGGTTCGGGTTCGGGTTAGGGTTAGGGTTAGGGTTAGGGTTAGGGTTAAGGTTAGGGTTTGGGTTCGGATTAGGGTAAGGGGTAGGTTTCGGGTTAGGGTTCGGTTTCGGGTTAGGGTTAGGTTTTGGGTTCGGGTTAGGGTTAGGTTTAGGGTTATGGTTAGTTTTAGGGTTCGGGTTCGGTTTAGGGTTAGTGTTAGGGTTAGTGTTCGGGTTCGGGTTAGGGTTCGGTTTCGGGTTAGGGTTAGTGTTAGGCTTAGGGTTCGGGTTAGGGTTAGGGTTCGGGTTAGGGGTAGGTTTCGGGTTCGGGTTAGGGTTAGGGTTCGGGTTAGGGTTAGGGTTAGGGTTCGAGTTAGGGTTAGGATTCGGGTTAGGGTAGGGTTAGGTTTAGGAGGTAGGTTTAGGGTTAGGGTTCGGGTCAGGGTTAGTGTTAGTTTTAGGGTTAGGCGTTAGGGTTCGCGTTAGGTTTAGGGTTCGGGTTATGTTTAGGGTTAGGGTTAGGGTTAGGGTTAGGGTTCGGGTTCGGGTTAGGGTTAGGGTTAGGGTTAAGATTAGTGTTAGGTTTCGGATTATGGTTAGGGTTAGTGTTCGGTTTAGGGTTCCGGTTAGGGTTAGGGTTAGGATTCGGGTTTGGGTTAGGGTTAGGTTTAGGGTTAGGGTTCAGGTTAGTGTTAGGGTTAGGGTTTGGGTTAGGGTTCGGGTTAGGGTTAGGGTTAGGGTTAGGGTTAGATTTCGGGTTAGGGTTAGGGTTCGGGTTAGGGTTAGGGTTAGGGTTAGGGTTCGGGTTAGGGTAGGGTTAGGGTTCGGGTTAATGTTAGGGTTCGGGTTAGTGTTAGGTTTAGGTTTTGGGTTAGGGTTCGGGTTTGGTTTTTGGTTCGGGTTAGGGTAAGGTTTAGGGTTAGGGTTCGTGTTAGGGTTAGGGTTCGGGTTCGGGTTAGGTTTAGGGTTCGGTTTCGGGTTAGGGTTAGTGTTAGGGTTAGGGTTCGCGTTAGGGTTAGGGTTCGGGTTAGGGGTAGGGTTCGGGTTCGGGTTAGGGTTAGGGTTCGGGTAGGGTTCGGGTTAGGGTTAGGGTTAGGTTTAGGGTTAGGGGTTAGGGTTAGGGTTAGGGTTAGGGTTAGGGTTAGGGTTAGGGTTAGGGTTCGGGTTCGGGTTAGGGTTAGGGTTAGGGTTAATGTTAATATTACTGTTCGGATTAGGGTAAGGGGTAGGGTTCGGGTTAGGGTTCGGGTTCGGGTTAGAGTTAGGGTTAGGGTTAGGGTTCTGGTTAGGGTTAGGGTTAGGGTTAGGTTTAGGGGTTAGGGTTCGGGTTAGGGGTTAGGGTTAGGGTTAGGGTTCGGGTTAGGGTTAGGGTTCGGGTTAGGGTTAGGTTTAGGGTTAGGGGTTAGGGTTAGGGTTAGGGTTCGGGTTAGGGTTAGGGTTACGGTTAGGGTTAGGGTTAGGGTTAGGGTTCGTGTTAGGGTTAGGGTTAGGGTTCGGGTTAGGGTTCGGGTTCCGTTTAGGGTTCGGGTTAGGGTTAGGGTTATGGTTAGTGTTAGGGTTCGGGTTCGGGTTAGGGTTAGGGTTCGGGTTAGGGTTCGGGTTAGGGTTCAGGTTAGGGTTAGGGTTAGGTTTAGGGTTTGGTTTAGGGTTAGGGTTAGGGTTAGGGTTAGGGTTAGGTTTCGGGTTATTGTTAGGGTTAAGGTTCGGGTTAGGGTTAGGGTTAGGGTTAGGGTTAGGGTTAGGGTTCGCGTTAGGGTTCGGGTTAGGGGTCGAGTTAGGTTTAGGTTTAGGTTTCGGGTTCGGGTTAGGTTTAGGGTTCCGGTTCAGGTTAGTTTTAGGGTTCGGTTTAGTGTTAGGTTTAGGGTTCGGGTTCGGGTTAGGATTAGGGTTCGGGTTCGGGTTAGGGTTAGGATTCGGGTTAGGGTTCGGGTTAGGGGTAGGGTTAGGGTTAGGGTTCGATTTCGGGGTTAGGGTTATGGTTAGGGTTCGTGTTAGGGTTCGGGTTAGGGTTAGGATTCGGGTAAGGGGTTAGGGTTCGGGTTCGGGTTAGGGTTAGGGTCAGGGTTCCGGTTAAGTTTAGGTTTAGGGTTCGGTTTAGGGTTAGGGTTAGGGTTAGGGTTCGGGTTAGGGTTAGGGTTAGTGTTCGGGTTAGGGTTCGGGATAGGGTTAGGGTTAGGGTTAGGTTTAGGGTTCGGCTTAGGGTTAGGGTTCGGGTTAGGGTTAGGGTTAGGGTTCGGATTAGGGTTAGGGGTTAGTTTCGGGTTAGGGTTCCAGTACGGGTTAGGGTTAGGGTTAGGTTATGGTTAGGGTTCGGGTTAGGTTTAGGGTTAGGGTTAGGGTTAGGGGTTAGGGTTAGGGTTACCGTTCGGGTTAGGGTTAAGTTTAGGGTTAGGTTTAGGGTTCGGGTAAGGGTTAGGGTTAAGGTTCGTGTTAGGGTTAGGGTTAGGGTTAGGGTTCGGGTTAGGGTTAGGGTTAGGGTTATGGTTAGGGTTCGGGTTAGGGTTAGGTTTAGGGTTCAGGTTAGGGTTCGGGTTAGGGTTAGGTTAGGGTTAGGGTTCGGATGAGGGTTAGGGGTAGGGTTAAGGTTAGGGTTCGGGTTCGGGTTAGGGTTAGGGTTAGGGTTAGGGTTAGGGTTCGGGTTAGGGTTAGGGTTTGGGTTAGGGGTTAGGGTTAGGGTTAGGGTTCGGGTTAGGGTTAGGTTTACGGTTAGGGTTAGGGTTCGGGTTAGGGTTAGGGTTAGGGTTCGGGTTAGGGTTAGGGTTAGGGTTATGGTTAGGGTTAGGGTTAGGGTTCGGGTTCGGTTTAGGGTTAGTGTTAGGTTTAGGGTTCGTGTTCGTGTTAGGGTTCGGGTTCGGGTTAGGGTTAGGGTTCGGTTTCGGGTTAGGGTTAGTGTTAGGCTTAGGGTTCGGTTTAGGTTTAGGGTTCGGGTTAGGGGTAGGGTTCGGGTTCGGGTTAGGGTTCGGGTTCGTGTTAGGGTTCGGGTTAGGGTTAGGGTTCGGGTTAGGGTTAGGGTTCGGTTTAGGGTTAGGGTTAGTTTTAGGAGGTAGGTTTAGGGTTAGGATTCGGGTCAGGGTTAGGGTTAGGTTTAGGGTTAGGCGTTAGGGTTCACGTTAGGTTTAGGGTTCGGGTTATATTTAGGGTTAGTGTTAGGGTTAGGGTTAGGGTTCGGGTTTGGTTTAGGGTTAGGGTTAAGATTAGTGTTAGGTTTCGGATTAGGGTTAGGGTTAGTGTTCGTTTTAGGGTTCGGGTTCGGGTTAGGGTTAGGTTTAGGGTTAGGTTTAGGGTTCGGGTTCGGGTTAGGGTTAGGGATAGGGTTAGGGTTAGGGTTAGGGTTCGGGTTAGGTTTAGGGTTAGGGTTAGGGTTAGGGGTTAGGGTTAGGGTTACCGTTCGGGTTAGGGTTAGAGTTAGGGTTAGGGTTAGGGTTAGGGTTCGGGTTAGGGTTAGGGTTCCGGTTAGGGTTCAGGTTAGGGTTAGGGTTCGGGTTAGGGTAAGGTTTATGGTTAGGGTTAGGGTTAGGGTTAGGGTTAGGGTTAAGGTTCGGGTTAGGTTTAGGGTTAAGGGTCGGGTTAGGGTTAGGGTTAGGGTTAGGTTTAGGGTTCGCGTTAGGGTTGGTGTTAGGGGTCGGGTTAGGGTTAGGGTTAGGGTTCGGGTTAGGGTTAGGGTTAGGGTTAGGGTTCGGATTAGGGTTAGGGTTCGGGTTCGGGTTAGGGTTCGGGTTAGTGTTCGGGTTAGGGTTAGGGTTAGCGTTAGGGTTCGGGTTCGGGGTTAGGGTTAGGGTTCGGGTTAGGGTTCGGGTTAGGGTTAGGGTTAGGGTTCGGGTTAGGGTTCGGGTTCCGTTTAGGGTTCGGGTTAGGGTTAGGGTTATGGTTAGTGTTAGGGTTCGGTTTCGGGTTAGGGTTAGGGTTCGGGTTAGGGTTCGGGTTAGGGTTAGGGTTAGGGTTAGGGTTAGGGTTTGGTTTAGGGTTAGGGTTAGGGTTAGGGTTAGGGTTAGGTTTCGGGTTATTGTTAGGGTTAAGGTTCGGGTTAGGGTTAGGGTTAGGGTTAGGGTTAGGGTTCGCGTTAGGGTTCGAGTTAGGGGTCGGGTTAGGTTTAGGTTTAGGTTTCGGGTTCGGGTTAGGTTTAGGGTTACGGTTCAGGTTAGTTTTAGTGTTCGGTTTAGTGTTAGGTTTAGGGTTCGGGTTCGGGTTAGGGTTAGGGTTCGGGTTCGGGTTAGGGTTAGGATTCGGGTTAGGGTTCGGGTTAGGGGTAGGGTTAGGGTTAGGGTTCGGGTTCGGGGTAAGGGTTATGGTTAGGGTTCGTGTTAGGGTTCGGGTTAGGGTTAGGATTCAGGTAAGGGGTTAGGGTTCGGGTTCGGGTTAGGGTTAGGGTCAGGGTTCCGGTTAAGTTTAGGTTTAGGGTTCGGTTTAGGGTTAGGGTTAGGGTTAGGGTTCGGGTTAGGGTTAGGGTTAGTGTTCGGGTTAGGGTTCGGGTTAGGGTTAGGGTTAGGGTTAGGTTTAGGGTTCGGCTTAGGGTTAGGGTTCGGGTTAGGGTTAGGGTTAGGGTTCGGATTAGGGTTAGGGGTTAGTTTCGGGTTAGGGTTCCGGTACGGGTTAGGGTTAGGGTTAGGTTATGGTTAGGGTTCAGGTTAGGTTTAGGGTTAGGGTTAGGGTTAGGGGTTAGGGTTAGGGTTACCGTTCGGGTTAGGGTTAAGGTTAGGGTTAGGTTTAGGTTTCGGGTAAGGGTTAGGGTTAGGGTTCGTGTTAGGGTTAGGGTTAGGGTTCGGGTTAGGGTTAGGGTTATGGTTAGGGTTAGGTTTCGGGTTAGGGTTAGGTTTAGGGTTCAGGTTAGGGTTCGGGTTAGGGTTAGGTTAGGGTTAGGGTTCGGATGAGGGTTAGGGGTAGGGTTAAGGTTAGGGTTCGGGTTCGGGTTAGGGTTAGGGTTAGGGTTAGGGTTCGGGTTAGGGTTAGGGTTAGGGTTAGGGGTTAGGGTTAGGGTTAGGGTTCGGGTTAGGGTTAGGTTTACGGTTAGGGTTAGGGTTAGGGGTTAGGGTTAGGGTTAGGGTTCGGGTTAGGGTTAGGTTTACGTTTAGGGTTAGGGTTAGGGTTAGGGTTAGGGTTCGGGTTCGGTTTAGGGTTAGTGTTAGGTTTAGGGTTCGTGTTCGGGTTAGGGTTCGGGTTCGGGTTAGGGTTAGGGTTCGGTTTCGGGTTAGGGTTAGTGTTAGGCTTAGGGTTCGGTTTAGGGTTAGGGTTCGGGTTAGGGGTAGGGTTCGGGTTCGGGTTAGGGTTCGGGTTCGTGTTAGGGTTCGGGTTAGGGTTAGGGTTCGGGTTAGGGTTAGGGTTCGGGTTAGGGTTAGGGTTAGTTTTAGGAGGTAGGTTTAGGGTTAGGATTCGGGTCAGGGTTAGGGTTAGGTTTAGGGTTAGGCGTTAGGGTTCACGTTAGGTTTAGGGTTCGGGTTATATTTAGGGTTAGTGTTAGGGTTAGGGTTAGGGTTCGGGTTCGGTTTAGGGTTAGGGTTAAGATTAGTGTTAGGTTTCGGATTAGGGTTAGGATAAGTGTTCGGTTTAGGGTTCGGGTTCGGGTTAGGGTTAGGTTTAGGGTTAGGTTTAGGGTTCGGGTTCGGGTTAGGGTTAGGGATAGGGTTAGGGTTAGGGTTCGGGTTAGGTTTAGGGTTAGGGTTAGGGTTAGGGGTTAGGGTTAGGGTTACCGTTCGGGTTAGGGTTAGAGTTAGGGTTAGGGTTAGGGTTAGGGTTCGGGTTAGGGTTAGGGTTCCGGTTTGGGTTCAGGTTAGGGTTAGGGTTCGGGTTAGGGTAAGGTTTATGGTTAGGGTTAGGGTTAGGGTTAAGGTTCGGGATAGGTTTAGGGTTAAGGGTCGGGTTAGGGTTAGGGTTAGGGTTAGGTTTAGGGTTCGCGTTAGGGTTGGTGTTAGGGGTCGGGTTAGGGTTAGGGTTAGGGTTCGGGTTAGGGTTAGGGTTAGGGTTAGGGTTAGAGTTCGGGTTAGGGTTAGGGTTCGGGTTAGGGTTAGGGTTAGGGTTCGGGTTAGGGTAGGGTTAGGGTTCGGGTTTGTTAGGGTTCGGGTTAGTGTTAGGTTTAGGTTTCGGGTTAGGGTTCGGGTTTGGGTTAGGGTTCGGGTTAGGGTAAGGTTTAGGGTTAGGGTTCGGGTTAGGGTTAGGGTTCGGGTTAGGTTTAGGGTTCGGTTTCGGGTTAGGGTTAGTGTTAGAGTTAGGGTTCGCGTTAGGGTTAGGGTTCGGGTTAGGGGTAGGGTTCGGGTTCGGGTTAGGGTTAGGGTTCGGGTTAGGGTTCGGGTTAGGGTTAGGTTTCGGGTTAGGTTAGGGTTAGGGTTCGGGTTAGGGTTAGGGTTCGGGTTAGGGTTCGGGTTAGGGGTAGGGTTCGGGTTCGGGTTAGGATTAGGGTTCGGGTTAGGGTTCGGGTTAGGGTTAGGGTTCGGGTTAGGTTAGGGTTCGGGTTAGGGTTAGGGTTAGGTTTAGGAGGTAGTGTTACGGTTAGGGTTCGGGTTAGGGTTAGGGTTAGGGTTGGGTTAGGGGTTAGGGTTCGGATTAGGGTTAGGGTTCGGGATAGGGTTAGGGTTAGGGTTAGGGTTAGGGTTAGGGTTAGGGTTAGGGTTCGGGTTCGGGTTATTGTTAGGGTTAGGTTAAGGTTAGGGTTAGGGTTCGATTTAGGGTAAGGTGTAGGGTTCGGTTTAGGGTTCGGGTTCAGGTTAGAGTTAGGGTTAGGGTTAGGGTTCGGTTTAGGGTTAGGGTTAGTGTTAGGGGTTCGGGTTAGGGTTAGGGTTCGGGTTAGGGTTAGGGTTACGGTTAGGGTTAGGTTTAGGGTTAGGGTTAGGGTTAGTGTTAGGGTCGGGTTAGTGTTAGGGTTATGGTAATGGTTAGGGTTAGGGTTCGGGTTAGGGTTAGGGTTAGGGTTAGGGTTCGGGTTAGGGTTAGGGTTAGGGTTCGGGTTAGGGTTCGGGTTAGGTTTAGGGTTAGGGTTCGGGTTAGGGTTAGGATTAGGGTTAGGGTTTGGTTTAGGTTTAGGGTTAGGGTTAGGGTTAGGTTTCGAGTTATTGTTAGGTTTAAGGTTCGGGTTAGGGTTAGGGTTAGGGTTAGGTTTAGGGTTCGCGTTAGGGTTCGGGTTAGGGGTCGGGTTAGGGTTAGGTTTAGGTTTTGGGTTCGGGTTAGGTTTAGGGTTAGGGTTCAGGTTAGTTTTAGGGTTCGGGTTAGTGTTAGGTTTAGGTTTCGGGTTCGGGTTAGGGTTAGGGTTCGGGTTCGGGTTAGGGTTAGGATTCGGGTTAGGGTTCGGGTTAGGGGTAGGGTTAGGGTTAGGGTTCGGGTTCGGGGTTAGGGTTATGGTAAGGGTTCGTTTTAGGGTTCGGGTTAGGGTTAGGATTCGGGTAAGGGGTTAGGGTTCGGGTTCGGGTTAGGGTTAGGGTTAGGGTTCCGATTAAGGTTAGGGTTAGGTTTCGGTTTAGGGTTAGGGTTAGGGTTAGTGTTAGGGTTCGGGTTAGGGTTAGGGTTAGGGTCACGGTTCCGGTTAAGGTTAGGGTTAGGGTTCGGTTTAGGGTTACGGTTAGGGTTAGGGTTAGGGTTCGGGTTAGGATTAGGGTTAGTGTACGGGTTAGGGTTCGGGTTACGGTTAGGGTTAGGGTTAGGGTTCGGGTTAGGGTTAGGGTTAGTGTTCGGGTTAGGGTTCGGGTTAGGGTTAGGGTTAGTGTTCGGGTTAGGGTTCGGGTTAGGGTTAGGGTTAGGGTTAGGGTTCGGCTTAGGGATAGGGTTCGGGTTAGTGTTAGGGTTAGGGTTAGGGTTAGGGTTCGGGTTAGGGTTCGGGTTAGGGTTAGGGTTAGTGTTCGGGTTAGGGTTCGGGTTAGGGTTAGGTTTAGGGTTAGGGTTAGGGTTCGGCTTAGGGTTAGGGTTCGGGTTAGGGTTCGGGTTACGGTTAGGGTTAGGGTTAGGGTTCGGGTTAGGGTTAGGTTTAGTGTTTGGGTTAGGGTTCGGGTTAGGGTTAGGGTTAGTGTTCGGGTTAGGTTTCGGGTTAGGGTTAGTGTTAGGGTTAGGGTTCGGCTTAGGGTTAGGGTTCGGGTTAGGGTTAGGGTTAGGGTTAGGGTTAGGGTTCGGATTAGGTTTAGGGGTAGGGTTCGGGTTAGGGTTCGGATTCGGGTTAGGGTTAGGGTTAGGATTAAAGTTAGGGTACGGTTTAGGGTTAGGGTTAGGGTTAGGGTTAGGGTTAGGTTTAGGGTTACCGTTCGGGTTAGGGTTAGGTTTAGGGTTAGGTTTAGGGTTCGGGTTAGGGTTAGGGTTAGGCTTCGGGTTACGGTTAGGGTTAGGGTTAGGGTTCGGGTTAGGGTTAGGGTTAGGGTTAGGGTTCGGTTTAGGGTTAGGTTTAGGGTTCAGGTTAGGTTTCGTGTTAGGGTTAGGTTAGGGTTAGGGTTCGGATTAGGGTTAGGTGTAGGGTTCGGGTTAGGGTTCGGGTTCGGTTTAGGGTTACGGTTAGGTTTAGGGTTAGGGTTCGGGTTAGGGTTAGGGTTAGGGTTAGGGTTCGGTTTAGGGTTAGGGTTAGGGTTCAGATTAGGGTTCGGGTTAGGGTTAGGGTTAGGGTTAGGTTTCGGGTTAGGGTTAGGGTTAGGGTTAGGGTTAGGGTTCAGGTTAGGGGTTAGGTTTAGTGTTAGGGTTATGGTTAGGGTTAAGGTTCGGGGTAGGGTTAGGGTTAAGATTCGGGTTAGGGTTAGGGTTAGGGTTAGGGTTAGGATTCGCGTTAGCGTTCGGGTTAGGTGTCGGGTTAGGGTTACGGTTAGGGTTCGGGTTAGGGTTAGGGTTAGGGTTAGGGTTAGGGTTCGGATTAGGTTTAGGGTTCTGGTTAGGGTTAGGGTTATGGTTCGGGTTCGGGTTAGGGTTAGGGTTCGGGTTAGGGTTCGGGTTAGGGGTAGGGTTAGGGTTAGGGTTCGGGTTCGGGGTTAGGGTTATGGTTAGGGTTCGTGTTAGGGTTCGGGTTAGGGTTAGGATTCGGGTAAGGGGTTAGGGTTCGGGTTCGAGTTAGGGTTAGGGTCAGGGTTCCGATTAAGGTTAGGGTTAGGTTTCGGTTTAGGGTTAGGGTTAGGGTTAGTGTTAGGGTTCGGGTTAGGGTTAGGGTTAGGGTCACGGTTCCGGTTAAGGTTAGGGTTAGGGTTCGGTTTAGGGTTACGGTTAGGGTTAGGGTTAGTGTTCGGGTTAGGGTTAGTGTTCGGGTTAGGGTTCGGGTTACGTTTAGGGTTAGGGTTAGGGTTCGGGTTAGGGTTAGGGTTAGTGTTCGGGTTAGGGTTCGGGTTAGGGTTAGGGTTAGTGTTCGGGTTAGGGTTCGGGTTAGGGTTAGGGTTAGGGTTAGGGTTCGGCTTAGGGTTAGGGTTCGGGTTAGGGTTAGGGTTAGGGTTAGGGTTAGGGTTCGGGTTAGGGTTCGGGTTAGGGTTCGGGTTAGTGTTCGGGTTAGGGTTCGGTTAGGGTTAGGTTTAGGGTTAGGGTTAGGGTTCAGGTTAGGGTTAGGGTTCGGGTTACGGTTCGGGTTACGGTTAGGGTTAGGGTTAGGGTTCGGGTTAGGGTTAGTGTTCGGGTTAGGGTTCGGGTTAGGGTTAGCGTTAGTGTTCGGGTTAGGGTTCGGGTTAGGGTTAGGGTTAGGGTTAGGGTTAGGGTTCGGCTAAGGGTTAGGTTTCGGGTTAGGGTTAGGGTTAGGGTTAGGGTTAGGGTTCGGATTAGGGTTAGGGGTAGGGTTCGGGTTAGGGTTCGGGTTCGGGTTAGGGTTAGGGTTAGGATTAAGGTTAGGGTACGGTTTAGGGTTAGGGTTAGGGTTAGGGTTAGGGTTACCGTTCGGGTTAGGGTTAGGTTTAGGGTTAGGTTTAGGGTTCGGGTTAGGGTTAGGGTTAAGGTTCGGGTTCGGGATAGGGTTAGGGTTAGGGTTAGGGTTCGGGTTAGGGTTAGGTTTAGGGTTCAGGTTAGGGTTCGGGTTAGGGTTAGGTTACGGTTAGGTTTAGGGTTAGGGTTCGGGTTAGGGTTAGGGTTAGGGTTAGGGTTCGGTTTAGGGTTAGGGTTAGGGTTCAGGTTAGGGTTCGGGTTAGGGTTAGGGTTAGGGTTAGGTTTCGGGTTAGGGTTAGGGTTAGGTTTAGGGTTAGGGTTCAGGTTAGGGTTAGGTTTAGGGTTAGGGTTAGGGTTAGGGTTAAGGTTCGGGGTAGGGTTAGGGTTAAGATTCGGGTTAGGGTTAGGCTTAGGGTTAGGGTTAGGTTTCGCGTTAGCGTTCGGGTTAGGGGTCGGGTTAGGGTTACGGTTAGGGTTCGGGTGGGTTAGGGTTAGGGTTAGGGTTCGGATTAGGTTTAGGGTTCTGGTTAGGGTTAGGGTTATGGTTCGGGTTCGGGTTAGGGTTAGGGTTCGGGTTAGGGTTCGGGTTAGGGTTAGGATTCGGGTAAGGGGTTAGTGTTCGGGTTCGGGGTAGGGTTAGGGTTAGGGTTCCGGTTAAGGTTAGGTTTAGGGTTCGGGTTAGGGTTAGGGTTAGGGTTCGGGTCCGGGTTAGGGTAGGTGTTAGGGTTAGGGTTCGGGTTAGGGTTAGGGTTCGGGTTAGGGTTAGGGTTCGGGTTCGGGTTAGGGTTAGATTTTGGGTTAGGGTTCGGGTTAGGGTTAGGGTTCGGGTTAGGGTTAGGGTTAGTGTTAGGGATAGGGTTCGGGTTAGGGTTAGGGTTCGGGTTCGGGTTACGGTTAGGGTTAGGGTTAGGGTTCGGTTTCGGGTTAGGGTTAGGGTTAGGGTTAGGGTCAGGGTTCGGGTTAGAGTTAGGTTTAGGGTTAGGTTTCGGGTTAGGGTTCCGGTTAGTGTTCGTGTTAGGGTTAGGGTTCGTGTTAGGGTTCGGGTTAGGGTTAGGGTTAGGGTTAGGGTTAGGGTTCGGGTTTGGGTTAAGTTTAGGGTTAGGGTTCGTGTTAGGGTTAGGTTTCGGGTTAGGGTTCGGTTTAGGGTTCGGGTTAGGGTTAGTGTTTGGGTTAGGGTTAGGGTTCGGGTTAGGGTTAGGGTTCCAGTTAGGGTTACGGTTAGGGTTAGGGTTCGGGTTCGGGTTAGGGTTAGGGTTCGGGTTAGTGTTAGGGTTCGGGTTAGGGTTAGGTTTCGGGTTAGGGTTAGGGTTAGGGTTCGGGTTCGGATTAGGGTTCGGGTTAGGGTTAGGGTTAGTGTTAGGTTTAGGGTTAGGGTTAGGGTTCGGGTTCGGTTTAGTGTTAGTGTTAGGTTTAGGGTTTGGTCTCGAGTTAGGGTTCGGGTTAGGGTTAGTGTTAGGGTTCAGGTTCGGATTAGGGTTAGTGTTAGGGTTAGGGTTCGTGTTAGGGTTAGGGTTCGGGTTAGGGGTAGGGTTCGGGTTAGGGTTAGGTTTAGGGTTCGGGTTAGGGGTAGGGTTCGGGTTAGGGTTCGGGTTAGGGTTAGGGTTCGGGTTAGGGTTAGGGTTAGGTTTAGGAGGTAGGGTTAGGGTTAGGGTTCGGGTTAGGGGTAGGGTTAGGGTTAGGGTTAGGGGTTAGTGTTCAGGTTAGGATTAGGGTTCGGGTTAGGGTTAGGGTTAGGGTTAGGGTTAGGGTTCGGGATCGGGTTAGAGTTAGGGTTAGGGTTAAGATTAGGGTTAGGGTTCGGATTAGGGTTAGGGGTAGGGTTCGGGTTAGGGTTCGGGTTCGGGTTCGGGTTAGGGTTAGGGTTAGGGTTAGGGTTCGGGTTAGGGTTAGGGTTAGGGTTAGGGTTTAGGGTTAGGGTTAGGTTTCGGGTTAGGTTTAGGGTTAGGGTTAGGGTTCGGGTTAGGGTTAGGGTTAGGGTTAGGGGTTAGGGTTAGGGTTAGGGTTCGGGTTAGGGTTACGGTTAGGGTTAGGGTTCGGGTTAGGGTTAGGGTTAGGGTTAGTGTTCGGGTTAGGGTTCGGTTTAGGGTTAGGGTTAGGGTTAGTGTTAGGGTTCGGGTTAGGTTTAGGGTTAGGGTTCCGGTTAAGGTTAGGGTTAGGGTTCGGTTTAGGGTTAGGGTTAGGGCTAGTGTTAGTGTTCGGGTTAGGGTTAGGGTTAGGTTAGGGTTAGGGTTAGGGTTAGGGTTCGGGTTAGGGTTAGGTTTCGGGTTAGGGTTAGGGTTAGGTTTAGGTTTAGGGTTCGGATTAGGGTTAGGGGTAGGTTTCGGGTTAGGGTTCGGGTTCGGGTTAGGGTTCGGGTTAGGATTCGGGTTAGGGTTAGGGTTAGGGTTCGGGTTAGGGTTAGGTTCGGTTTAGGGTTCGGGTTAGGGTTAGGTTTCTGGTTAGGGTTATGGTTAGGGTTCGGGTTAGGGTTCGGATTAGGGTTCGTGTTAGTGTTAGGGTTCGTGTTAGAGTTAGGGTTCGGGTTAGGGTTAGTGTTAGGGTTAGGGTTCGAGTTCGGGTTAGGGTTCGGGTTAGGGTTAGGGTTAGTGTTAGGGTTAGGGTTAGGTTTAGTGTTCGGGTTCGGTTTAGGGTTAGTGTTAGGGTTAGGGTTCGTGTTCGGGTTAGGGTTCGGGTTCGGGTTAGGTTTAGGGTTCGGGTTCGGGTTAGGGTTAGTGTTAGGGTTAGGGTTCGCGTTAGGGTTAGGGTTCGGTTTAGGGGTAGGTTTCGGGTTCGGGTTAGGGTTAGGGTTCGGGTTAGTGTTCGGGTTAGGGTTAGGGTACGTGTTAGGGTTAGGGTTCGGGGTAGGGTTAGGGTTAGGTTTAGGAGGTAGGGTTAGGGCTAGGGTTCAGGTTAGGGTTAGGGTTAGGGTTAGGGATTAGGGGTCGGGTTAGGGTAAGGGTTCGGGTTAGGGTTAGGGTTAGTGTCAGGGTTAGGGTTAGGGTTCGGGTTCGGGTTAGGTTTAGGGTTAGGGTTAAGGTTAGGGTTTGGGTTCGGATTAGGGTAAGGGGTAGGTTTCGGGTTAGGGTTCGGTTTCGGGTTAGGGATAGGGTTAGGGTTAGTGTTCGGGTTAGGGTTAGGATTAGGGTTAGGGTTTAGGGTTAGGGTTAGGGTTCGGGTTAGGGTTAGGGTTAGGGTTCGGGTTAGGGTTAGGTTTAGGGTTATGGTTAGGGTTAGGGTTCGGGTTCGGTTTAGGGTTAGTGTTAGGGTTAGTGTTCGGGTTCGGGTTAGGGTTCGGTTTCGGGTTAGGGTTAGTGTTAGGCTTAGGGTTCGGGTTAGGGTTAGGGTTCGGGTTAGGGGTAGGTTTCGGGTTCGGGTTAGGGTTAGGGTTCGGGTTAGGGTTCGGGTTAGGGTTAGGGTTCGAGTTAGGGTTAGGGTTCGGGTTAGGGTAGGGTTAGGTTTAGGAGGTAGGTTTAGGGTTAGGGTTCGGGTCAGGGTTAGTGTTAGGTTTAGGGTTAGGCGTTAGGGTTCGCGTTAGGGTTAGGGTTCGGGTTATGTTTAGGGTTAGGGTTAGGGTTAGGGTTAGGGTTCGGGTTCGGGTTAGGGTTAGGGTTAAGATTAGTGTTAGGTTTCGGATTAGGGTTAGGGTTAGTGTTCGGTTTAGGGTTCGGGTTCGGGTTAGGGTTAGGTTTAGGGTTAGAGTTAGGGTTCGGGTTCGGGTTAGGGTTAGGGATAGGATTAGGGTTAGGGTTCGGGTTAGGTTTAGGGTTAGGGTTAGGGTTAGGGGTTAGGGTTAGGGTTACCGTTCTGGTTAGGGTTAGAGTTATGGTTAGGGTTAGGGTTAGGGTTCGGGTTACTGTTAGGGTTAGGGTTCTGGTTAGGGTTCAGGTTAGGGTTAGGGTTCGGGTTATGGTTAGGTTTAGGGTTAGGGTTAGGGTTAGGTTTAAGGTTCGGGTTAGGTTTAGGGTTAAGGTTCGTGTTAGGGTTAGGGTTAGGGTTAGGTTTACGGTTCGGGTAAGGTTTAGGGTTAGGGTTCGGATAAGGGTTAGGGTTCGGGTTCGGGTTAGGGTTCGGGTTAGGGTTAGGGTTCGTGTTAGGGTTCGGGTTCGGGGTTAGGGTTAGGGTTCGGGTTAGGGTTCGGGTTAGGGTTAGGATTCCGGTAAGGGGTTAGTGTTTGGGTTCGGGTTCGGGTTATGGTTAGGGTTAGGTTTAGGGTTCCGGTTAGCGTTAGGGTTAGGGTTCAGGTTTGGGTTAGGGTTAGGTTTAGGGTTAGGGTTCAGGTTAGTGTTAGGGTTAGGGTTTGGGTTAGGGTTCGGGTTAGTGTTAGGGTTAGGGTTTGGGTTAGAGTTCGGTTAGGGTTAGGGTTCGGGTTAGGGTTAGTGTTAGGGTTAGGGTTCGGGTTAGGGTAGGGTTAGGGTTCGGGTTAATGTTAGGGTTCGGGTTAGTGTTAGGTTTAGGTTTTGGGTTAGGGTTCGGGTTTGGTTTAGGGTTCGGGTTGGGTAAGGTTTAGGGTTAGGGTTCGGGTTAGGGTTAGGGTTCGGGTTTGGGTTAGGTTTAGGGTTCGGTTTCGGAATAGGGTTAGTGTTAGGGTTAGGGTTCGCGTTAGGGTTAGGGTTCGGGTTAGGGGTAGGCTTCGTGTTCGGGTTAGGGTTAGGGTTCGGGTAGGGTTCGGGTTAGGGTTAGGGTTCGGGTTAGGGTTAGGGTTCGGGTTAGGGTTAGGGTTAGGTTTAGGAGGTAGGGTTAGGGTTAGGGTTCGGGTTAGGGTTAGGGTTAGGGGTCAGGGTTCGGGTTAGGGTTAGGGTTCGGGTTAGGGTTAGGGTTAGGGTTAGGGTTAGGGTTCGGGTTCGGGTTAGGGTTAGGGTTAGGGTTAATGTTAGGGTTAGGGTTCGGATTAGGGTAAGGGGTAGGGTTCGGGTTAGGGTTCGGGTTGGGGTTAGAGTTAGGGTTAGGGTTAGGGTTAGGGTTAGGGTTAGGTTTAGGGGTTAGGGTTCGGGTTAGGGGTTAGGGTTAGGGTTAGGGTTCGGGTTAGGGTTAGGGTTCGGGTTAGGGTTAGGTTTAGGATTAGGGGTTAGGGTTAGGGTTCGGGTTAGGTTTAGGGTTACGGTTAGGGTTAGGGTTAGGGTTAGGGTTCGGGTTAGGGTTAGGGTTAGTGTTCGGGTTAGGGTTCGGGTTCGGTTTAGGGTTCGGGTTAGGGTTAGGGTTATGGTTAGGGTTAGGGTTCGGGTTCGGGTTAGGGTTATGGTTCGGGTTAGGGTTCGGGTTAGGGTTAGGGTTCGGGTTAGGGTTAGGGTTAGGTTTCGGGTTATTGTTAGGGTTAAGGTTCGGGTTAGGGTTAGGGTTAGGGTTCGCGTTAGGGTTCGGGTTAGGGGTCGGGTTAGGGTTAGGTTTAGGTTTCGGGTTCGGGTTAGGTTTAGGGTTACGGTTCAGGTTAGTTTTAGGGTTCGGTTTAGTGTTAGGTTTAGGGTTCGGGTTCGGGTTAGGGTTAGGGTTCGGGTTCGGGTTAGGGTTAGGATTCGGGTTAGGGTTCGGGTTAGGGGTAGGGTTAGGGTTAGGGTTCGGGTTCGGGGTTAGGGTTATGGTTAGGGTTCGTGTTAGGGTTCGGTTTAGGGTTAGGATTCGGGTAAGGGGTTAGGGTTCGGGTTCGGGTTAGGGTTAGGGTCAGGGTTCCGGTTAAGTTTAGAGTTAGGGTTCGGTTTAGGGTTAGGGTTAGGGTTAGTGTTAGGGTTCGGGTTAGGGTTAGGGTTAGTGTTCGGTTTAGGGTTCGGGTTAGGGTTAGGGTTAGGGTTAGGTTTAGGGTTCGGCTTAGGGTTAGGGTTCGGGTTAGGGTTAGGGTTAGGGTTCAGATTAGGGTTAGGGGTAAAGTTCGGGTTAGGGTTCCGGTACGGGTTAGGGTTAGGGTTAGGGTTATGGTTAGGGTTCGGGTTAGGTTTAGGGTTAGGGTTAGGGTTAGGGGTTAGGTTAGGGTTAGGGTTAGGGTTAGGTTAGGGTTAGGGTTCGGATTAGGGTTAGGGGTAGGGTTAAGGTTAGGGTTCGGGTTCGGGTTAGGGTTCGGGTTAGGGTTAGGGTTAGGGTTAGGGTTAGGGTTAGGGTTAGGGTTCGGGTTAGGGTTAGGTTTAGGTTTCAGGTTAGGGTTCGGGTTAGGGTTAGGTTAGAGTTAGGGTTCGGATTAGGGTTAGGGGTAGGGTTAAGGTTAGGGTTCGGGTTCGGTTTAGGGTTAGGGTTAGGGTTAGGGTTCGGGTTAGGGTTAGGGTTAGGGTTAGGGGTTAGGGTTAGGGTTAGGGTTCGGGTTAGGGTTAGGTTTACGGTTAGGGTTAGGGTTCGGGTTAGTGTTAGGGTTAGGGTTCGGGTTAGGGTTAGTGTTAGGGCTATGGTTAGGGTTAGGGTTAGGGTTAGGGTTAGGGTTCGGGTTCGGGTTAGGGTTAGGGTTAAGATTAGTGTTAGGTTTCGGATTAGGGTCAGTGTTAGTGTTCGGTTTAGGGTTCGGGTTCGGGTTAGTGTTAGGTTTAGAGTTAGGTTTAGGGTTCGGGTTCGGGTTAGGGTTAGGGATAGGGTTAGGGTTAGGGTTCG